>CAKAOJ020000159.1:845000-1201396 GCA_916701645.2 Sebastolobus alascanus | reverse complement strand
AAAAAGGAAAAAAAATAGAAAAAAATTAATTTTTTCTTTTGGGTTTTCGGATTAATTTGGTGGAAAAAAAACTCAGTTTAAAATTTCGTCAATTTTCATGAAAAGACATGCTATAGTATGACTTTTTTTTTGAAAAAAAAAAAAAAAAAAAAAAAAAAAAAAAAAAAAAAAAAAAAAAAAAAAAAAAAAAAAAAAAAAAAAAAAAAAAAAAAAAAAAAAAAAAAAAAAAAAAAAAAAAAAAAAAAAAAAAAAAAAAAAAAAAAAAAAAAAAAAAAAAAAAAAAAAAAAAAAAAAAAAAAAAAAAAAAAAAAAAAAAAAAAAAAAAAAAAAAAAAATTTTCGATAATTTGTAAAAAACTCTTTAAAATTTCGTAATTTTAAACTGTATGTTTTTTAAAATTTTCGAAATTTTAAACTGAGTTTTTTTTCCACCAAATTAATCGACAGACTATACTATGCCTTTTTTCATGAAAATTTTCGACATTCTATACCATGACATTTTTTTACGAATATTTTCGACATGCTATAGTATGACTTTTTTCATGAAAATTTTTCGAAAATATTCGTAAAAAAATGTCATAGTATAGAATGTCGAAAATTTTCATGAAAAAAGGCATAGTATAGTCTGTCGATTAATTTGGTGGAAAAAAAACTCAGTTTAAAATTTCGTCAATTTTCATGAAAAGACATGCTATAGTATGACTTTTATGAAAATTTTCGAAATTTTAAACTGAGTTTTTTTTCCACCAAATTAATCGACAGACTATACTATGCCTTTTTTCATGAAAATTTTCGACATTCTATACCATGACATTTTTTACGAATATTTTCGACATGCTATAGTATGACTTTTTTCATGAAAATTTTCGAAAATATTCGTAAAAAAATGTCATAGTATAGAATGTCGAAAATTTTCATGAAAAAAGGCATAGTATAGTCTGTCGATTAATTTGGTGGAAAAAAAACTCAGTTTAAAATTTCGTCAATTTTCATGAAAAGACATGCTATAGTATGACTTTTATGAAAATTTTCGAAATTTTAAACTGAGTTTTTTTTCCACCAAATTAATCGACAGACTATACTATGCCTTTTTTCATGAAAATTTTCGACATTCTATACCATGACATTTTTTTACGAATATTTTCGACATGCTATAGTATGACTTTTTTCATGAAATTTTTCGAAAATATTCGTAAAAAAATGTCATAGTATAGAATGTCGAAAATTTTCATGAAAAAAGGCATAGTATAGTCTGTCGATTAATTTGGTGGAAAAAAAACTCAGTTTAAAATTTCGTCAATTTTCATGAAAAGACGACAGCTATAGTATGACTTTTATGAAAATTTTCGAAATTTTAAACTGAGTTTTTTTTCCACCAAATTAATCGACAGACTATACTATGCCTTTTTTCATGAAAATTTTCGACATTCTATACCATGACATTTTTTTACGAATATTTTCGACATGCTATAGTATGACTTTTTTCATGAAAATTTTTCGAAAATATTCGTAAAAAAATGTCATAGTATAGAATGTCGAAAATTTTCATGAAAAAAGGCATAGTATAGTCTGTCGATTAATTTGGTGGAAAAAAAACTCAGTTTAAAATTTCGTCAATTTTCATGAAAAGACATGCTATAGTATGACTTTTATGAAAATTTTCGAAATTTTAAACTGAGTTTTTTTTCCACCAAATTAATCGACAGACTATACTATGCCTTTTTTCATGAAAATTTTCGACATTCTATACCATGACATTTTTTTACGAATATTTTCGACATGCTATAGTATGACTTTTTTCATGAAAATTTTTCGAAAATATTCGTAAAAAAATGTCATAGTATAGAATGTCGAAAATTTTCATGAAAAAAGGCATAGTATAGTCTGTCGATTAATTTGGTGGAAAAAAAACTCAGTTTAAAATTTCGTCAATTTTCATGAAAAGACATGCTATAGTATGACTTTTATGAAAATTGTCGAAATTTTAAACTGAGTTTTTTTTCCACCAAATTAATCGACAGACTATACTATGCCTTTTTTCATGAAAATTTTCGACATTCTATACCATGACATTTTTTTACGAATATTTTCGACATGCTATAGTATGACTTTTTTCATGAAAATTTTTCGAAAATATTCGTAAAAAAATGTCATAGTATAGAATGTCGAAAATTTTCATGAAAAAAGGCATAGTATAGTCTGTCGATTAATTTGGTGGAAAAAAAACTCAGTTTAAAATTTCGTCAATTTTCATGAAAAGACATGCTATAGTATGACTTTTATGAAAATTTTCGAAATTTTAAACTGAGTTTTTTTTCCACCAAATTAATCGACAGACTATACTATGCCTTTTTTCATGAAAATTTTCGACATTCTATACCATGACATTTTTTTACGAATATTTTCGACATGCTATAGTATGACTTTTTTCATGAAAATTTTTCGAAAATATTCGTAAAAAAATGTCATAGTATAGAATGTCGAAAATTTTCATGAAAAAAGGCATAGTATAGTCTGTCGATTAATTTGGTGGAAAAAAAACTCAGTTTAAAATTTCGTCAATTTTCATGAAAAGACATGCTATAGTATGACTTTTATGAAAATTTTCGAAATTTTAAACTGAGTTTTTTTTCCACCAAATTAATCGACAGACTATACTATGCCTTTTTTCATGAAAATTTTCGACATTCTATACCATGACATTTTTTTACGAATATTTTCGACATGCTATAGTATGACTTTTTTCATGAAAATTTTTCGAAAATATTCGTAAAAAAATGTCATAGTATAGAATGTCGAAAATTTTCATGAAAAAAGGCATAGTATAGTCTGTCGATTAATTTGGTGGAAAAAAAACTCAGTTTAAAATTTCGTCAATTTTCATGAAAAGACATGCTATAGTATGACTTTTATGAAAATTTTCGAAATTTTAAACTGAGTTTTTTTTCCACCAAATTAATCGACAGACTATACTATGCCTTTTTTCATGAACATTTTCGACATTCTATACCATGACATTTTTTTACGAATATTTTCGACATGCTATAGTATGACTTTTTTCATGAAAATTTTTCGAAAATATTCGTAAAAAAATGTCATAGTATAGAATGTCGAAAATTTTCATGAAAAAAGGCATAGTATAGTCTGTCGATTAATTTGGTGGAAAAAAAACTCAGTTTAAAATTTCGTCAATTTTCATGAAAAGACATGCTATAGTATGACTTTTATGAAAATTTTCGAAATTTTAAACTGAGTTTTTTTTCCACCAAATTAATCGACAGACTATACTATGCCTTTTTTCATGAAAATTTTCGACATTCTATACCATGACATTTTTTTACGAATATTTTCGACATGCTATAGTATGACTTTTTTCATGAAAATTTTTCGAAAATATTCGTAAAAAAATGTCATAGTATAGAATGTCGAAAATTTTCATGAAAAAAGGCATAGTATAGTCTGTCGATTAATTTGGTGGAAAAAAAACTCAGTTTAAAATTTCGTCAATTTTCATGAAAAGACATGCTATAGTATGACTTTTATGAAAATTTTCGAAATTTTAAACTGAGTTTTTTTTCCACCAAATTAATCGACAGACTATACTATGCCTTTTTTCATGAAAATTTTCGACATTCTATACCATGACATTTTTTTACGAATATTTTCGACATGCTATAGTATGACTTTTTTCATGAAAATTTTTCGAAAATATTCGTAAAAAAATGTCATAGTATAGAATGTCGAAAATTTTCATGAAAAAAGGCATAGTATAGTCTGTAGATTAATTTGGTGGAAAAAAAACTCAGTTTAAAATTTCGTCAATTTTCATGAAAAGACATGCTATAGTATGACTTTATGAAAATTTTCGAAATTTTAAACTGAGTTTTTTTTCCACCAAATTAATCGACAGACTATACTATGCCTTTTTTCATGAAAATTTTCGACATTCTATACCATGACATTTTTTTACGAATATTTTCGACATGCTATAGTATGAGTTTTTTCATGAAAATTTTTCGAAAATATTCGTAAAAAAATGTCATTGTATAGAATGTCGAAAATTTTCATGAAAAAAGGCATAGTATAGTCTGTCGATTAATTTGGTGGAAAAAAAACTCAGTTTAAAATTTCGAAAATTTTCATAAAAGTCATACTATAGCATGTCTTTTCATGAAAATTGACGAAATTTTAAACTGAGTTTTTTTTCCACCAAATTAATCGACAGACTATACTATGCCTTTTTTCATGAAAATTTTCGACATTCTATACTATGACATTTTTTTACGAATATTTTCGAAAAATTTTCATGAAAAAAGTCATACTATAGCATGTCGAAAATATTCGTAGAAAAATGTCATGGTATAGAATGTCGAAAATGTTCATGAAAAAAGGCATAGTATAGTCTGTCGATTAATTTGGTGGAAAAAAAACTCAGTTTAAAATTTCGAAAATTTTCATAAAAGTCATACTATAGCATGTCTTTTCATGAAAATTGACGAAATTTTAAACTGAGTTTTTTTTCCACCAAATTAATCGACAGACTATACTATGCCTTTTTTCATGAAAATTTTCGACATTCTATACTATGACATTTTTTTACGAATATTTTCGAAAAATTTTCATGAAAAAAGTCATACTATAGCATGTCGAAAATATTCGTAAAAAAATGTCATGGTATAGAATGTCGAAAATTTTCATGAAAAAAGGCATAGTATAGTCTGTCGATTAATTTGGTGGAAAAAAAACTCAGTTTAAAATTTCGAAAATTTTCATAAAAGTCATACTATAGCATGTCTTTTCATGAAAATTGACGAAATTTTAAACTGAGTTTTTTTTCCACCAAATTAATCGACAGACTATACTATGCCTTTTTTCATGAAAATTTTCGACATTCTATACCATGACATTTTTTTACGAATATTTTCGACATGCTATAGTATGACTTTTTTCATGAAAATTTTTCGAAAATATTCGTAAAAAAATGTCATAGGTATAGAATGTCGAAAATTTTCATGAAAAAAGGCATAGTATAGTCTGTCGATTAATTTGGTGGAAAAAAAACTCAGTTTAAAATTTCGTCAATTTTCATGAAAAGACATGCTATAGTATGACTTTTATGAAAATTTTCGAAATTTTAAACTGAGTTTTTTTTCCACCAAATTAATCGACAGACTATACTATGCCTTTTTTCATGAAAATTTTCGACATTCTATACCATGACATTTTTTTACGAATATTTTCGACATGCTATAGTATGACTTTTTTCATGAAAATTTTTCGAAAATATTCGTAAAAAAATGTCATAGTATAGAATGTCGAAAATTTTCATGAAAAAAGGCATAGTATAGTCTGTCGATTAATTTGGTGGAAAAAAAACTCAGTTTAAAATTTCGAAAATTTTCATAAAAGTCATACTATAGCATGTCTTTTCATGAAAATTGACGAAATTTTAAACTGAGTTTTTTTTCCACCAAATTAATCGACAGACTATACTATGCCTTTTTTCATGAAAATTTTCGACATTCTATACTATGACATTTTTTTACGAATATTTTCGAAAAATTTTCATGAAAAAAGTCATACTATAGCATGTCGAAAATATTCGTAAAAAAATGTCATGGTATAGAATGTCGAAAATTTTCATGAAAAAAGGCATAGTATAGTCTGTCGATTAATTTGGTGGAAAAAAAACTCAGTTTAAAATTTCGAAAATTTTCATAAAAGACATGCTATAGCATGTCTTTTCATGAAAATTTTCGAAATTTTAAACTGAGTTTTTTTTCCACCAAATTAATCGACAGGCTATACTATGCCTTTTTTCATGAAAATTTTCGACATTCTATACCATGACATTTTTTTACGAATATTTTCGACATGCTATAGTATGACTTTTTTCATGAAAATTTTTCGAAAATATTCGTAAAAAAATGTCATAGTATAGAATGTCGAAAATTTTCATGAAAAAAGGCATAGTATAGTCTGTCGATTAATTTGGTGGAAAAAAAACTCAGTTTAAAATTTCGTCAATTTTCATGAAAACACATGCTATAGTATGACTTTTATGAAAATTTTCGAAATTTTAAACTGAGTTTTTTTTCCACCAAATTAATCGACAGACTATACTATGCCTTTTTTCATGAAAATTTTCGATATTCTATACCATGACATTTTTTTACGAATATTTTCGACATGCTATAGTATGACTTTTTTCATGAAAATTTTTCGAAAATATTCGTACAAAAATGTCATGGTATAGAATGTCGAAAATTTTCATGAAAAAAGGCATAGTATAGTCTGTCGATTAATTTGGTGGAAAAAAAACTCAGTTTAAAATTTCGAAAATTTTCATAAAAGTCATACTATAGCATGTCTTTTCATGAAAATTGACGAAATTTTAAACTGAGTTTTTTTTCCACCAAATTAATCGACAGACTATACTATGCCTTTTTTCATGAAAATTTTCGACATTCTATCCCATGACATTTTTTTACGAATATTTTCGACATGCTATAGTATGACTTTTTTCATGAAAATTTTTCGAAAATATTCGTAAAAAAATGTCATAGTATAGAATGTCGAAAATTTTCATGAAAAAAGGCATAGTATAGTCTGTCAATTAATTTGGTGGAAAAAAAACTCAGTTTAAAATTTCGTCAATTTTCATGAAAAGACATGCTATAGTATGACTTTTATGAAAATTTTCGAAATTTTAAACTGAGTTTTTTTTCCACCAAATTAATCGACAGACTATACTATGCCTTTTTTCATGAACATTTTCGACATTCTATACCATGACAGTTTTTAAATAATATTTTCGACATGCTATAGTATGAGTTTTTTCATGAAAATTTTTCGAAAATATTCGTAAAAAAATGTCATAGTATAGAATGTCGAAAATTTTCATGAAAAAAGGCATAGTATAGTCTGTCGATTAATTTGGTGGAAAAAAAACTCAGTTTAAAATTTCGTCAATTTTCATGAAAAGACATGCTATAGTATGACTTTTATGAAAATTTTCGAAATTTTAAACTGAGTTTTTTTTCCACCAAATTAATCGACAGACTATACTATGCCTTTTTTCATGAACATTTTCGACATTCTATACCATGACATTTTTTTACGAATATTTTCGACATGCTATAGTATGACTTTTTTCATGAAAAAGTTACTATAGCATGTGAAAATATTCGTAAAAAAATGTCATGGTATAGAATGTCGAAAATGTTCATGAAAAAAGGCATAGTATAGTCTGTCGATTAATTTGGTGGAAAAAAAACTCAGTTTAAAATTTCGAAAATTTTCATAAAAGTCATACTATAGCATGTCTTTTCATGAAAATTGACGAAATTTTAAACTGAGTTTTTTTTCCACCAAATTAATCGACAGACTATACTATGCCTTTTTTCATGAAAATTTTCGACATTCTATACTATGACATTTTTTTACGAATATTTTCGAAAAATTTTCATAAAAAAAGTCATACTATAGCATGTCGAAAATATTCGTACAAAAATGTCATGGTATAGAATGTCGAAAATTTTCATGAAAAAAGGCATAGTATAGTCTGTCGATTAATTTGGTGGAAAAAAAACTCAGTTTAAAATTTCGAAAATTTTCATAAAAGTCATACTATAGCATGTCTTTTCATGAAAATTGACGAAATTTTAAACTGAGTTTTTTTTCCACCAAATTAATCGACAGACTATACTATGCCTTTTTTCATGAAAATTTTCGACATTCTATCCCATGACATTTTTTTACGAATATTTTCCACATGCTATAGAATGACTTTTTTCATGAAAATTTTTCGAAAATATTCGTAAAAAAATGTCATAGTATAGAATGTCGAAAATTTTCATGAAAAAAGGCATAGTATAGTCTGTCAATTAATTTGGTGGAAAAAAAACTCAGTTTAAAATTTCGTCAATTTTCATGAAAAGACATGCTATAGTATGACTTTTATGAAAATTTTCGAAATTTTAAACTGAGTTTTTTTTCCACCAAATTAATCGACAGACTATACTATGCCTTTTTTCATGAACATTTTCGACATTCTATACCATGACATTTTTTTACAAATATTTTCGACATGCTATAGTATGAGTTTTTTCATGAAAATTTTTCGAAAATATTCGTAAAAAAATGTCATAGTATAGAATGTCGAAAATTTTCATGAAAAAAGGCATAGTATAGTCTGTCGATTAATTTGGTGGTAAAAAAACTCAGTTTAAAATTTCGTCAATTTTCATGAAAAGACATGCTATAGTATGACTTTTATGAAAATTTTCGAAATTTTAAACTGAGTTTTTTTTCCACCAAATTAATCGACAGACTATACTATGCCTTTTTTCATGAACATTTTCGACATTCTATACCATGACATTTTTTTACGAATATTTTTCACATGCTATAGTATGACTTTTTTCATGAAAAAAGTCATACTATAGCATGTCGAAAATTTTCGTGAACAAATGTCAAAAATATTCGTAAATAAATTTCATAGTATAGAATGTCGAAATTTTTCATGAAAAAAAGCATAGTATAGTCTGTCGATAAATTTGGTGGAAAAAAAACTGTTTAAAATTTCGAAAATTTTCATGAAAAAAGTCATACTATAGCATGTCGAAAATTTTCGTGAAAAAATGTCGAAAATATTCGTAAAAAAATGTCATAGTATAGAATGTCGAAAATGTTCATGAAAAAAGGCATAGTATAGTCTGTCGATTAATTTGGTGGAAAAAAAACTCAGTTTAAAATTTCGAAAATTTTCATGAAAAAAGTCATACTATAGCATGTCGAAAATTTTCGTGAACAAATATCGAAAATATTCGTAAAAAAATGTCAGTATAGAATGTCGAAAATGTTCATGAAAAAAGGCATAGTATAGTCTGTCGATTAATTTGGTGGAAAAAAAACTCAGTTTAAAATTTCGAAAATTTTCATGAAAAAAGTCATACTATAGCATGTCGAAAATTTTCGTGAACAAATATCGAAAATATTCGTAAAAAAATGTCATAGTATAGAATGTCGAAAATGTTCATGAAAAAAGGCATAGTATAGTCTGTCGATTAATTTGGTGGGAAAAAAATTCAGTTTAAAATTTCGAAAATTTTCATGAAAAAAGTCATACTATAGCATGTCGAAAATATTCGTAAAAAAATGTCATAGTATAGAATGTCAAAAATTTTCATTGGAAAAGGCATAGTATAGTCTGTTGATTTCATTTTGTGGAAAAAAAAAACTCAGTTTAAAATGTCGAAAATATTCATAAAAAAAAAAGTCATACTTAGTATGTTAAAAAATTTTCGTGAAAAAATGTCATAGTATAGAATGTCGAAAAAATAAGTCATAGTATAGTATGTCGAAAAAAAATCGTATTATAGTATGTTGAAAAAATAAGTCATAGTATAGTATGTCAAAAAAAAAAAAAGTCATAATATAGTATGTCGAGAAAAAAAGCCATAGTATAGTATGTCGAATAAACAGTCATAGTATAGTATGTCGAAAAAATTAAAAAGGCATAGTTTAGTATGTCGGAAAAAAAAAAGTTATAGTTTAGTATGTTGAAAAATTTAAAAAAGTCATAGTATAATATGTCGAAAAAAAAAAAAGTAATAGTATGTCGAAAATAAGCCATAGTATAGTATGATCAAAGAAGTCATAAAAAGTAGATCTGTGTATTGGCAAGAATCTGGCGATATGATACGTATCACGGTAGTACCGACCACCATATGCATAAAATCTCAGTAAAAAAAGTTTACTTTTTCATGCAATCAGAACAGTGGGATCTGTATTTCTATTTATTACAGTCCCTGTAAAATCATAGCACTACTTTGAGAGGGCACATACACTTAGAGGGCACATCTCTTTGCAAATGAAATAAATATTGACTGAGTTTATCCTTGCATATAAACTATTAATTCAAATCGATACAGGGTTTTTGAGAATTAATACAGTATCACAAAACATAACATCGGATATTTGATTTTTTCGATATTTTCTTATACACTAATAAAAAGTCATAGTATAGTATGTCAAAAAAAGTTATAAAATAGTGATAGCGTAGTTGTCGAAAAAAATCATAAAAAAGACAGTATAGTATGTCGAAAAAATGATTAATAGTATTTAGAAAAAAGTCATGAAAGTCATCGTTTGCTATGTCGAAAAAAATCATAAAAAGTCAGTTATGTCGAAAAAAGTCATTACCATTAAAAAGTTATGAAAGTGATTATTATTATAAACAGTTATAGGAAAGTTAAAATTTTCATTTACGTTCTTAAGCAGTCTATAAACTGTAAAGTGCTTATAAATGTCTTATAACCTAACAATAAATATGTTCGTGATACTGAAATTAACACTAATATAGTTTTATTAACACATAATAATGTTAACAAGGACCTAGAAAGGGCCTTAATTTTAGGACCTCAATATAAAGCATTACCAGAGCCAATATGCACGAGTTGATCTTAGACCTTAACACACTTTATGTAACATTAAGTATTTTTATATTTATTGTGATCATGGTATATTACAAATCCACCAATTCTCATCTTTTTAAAAATTCAAGTAAATAGACAAATGTTCACTCGACAGCCACATCATAACATGGATAGTGGATGTTAAAGGGATGTTATACTGCACATCTTATGGAAGCAGCAGAGTGCTAAAGATGAAACAGCCCACAGTCAGCAAACACATACGTCATATTCAGCGGATACAATGAATACAGCAAAATCTTCAAAAAAAAAAAATATTATTGGACAAAGTTTCATTCTGTCAGCTTTTATCCATATTTCTTAAAACTCACAAAATAAAAAGGCATTAAAAGATGCTGCTGGATACTGCAGAATAACATGCCTAGAATACTATACTGAATATTTTACACATAAAGTAAAATATGTCTTTACGTCTCTAAATAAGTTTGAGTAAAGTTAGGGCATTGGAGAGTTTATCCTCTCACATATTGAAATAAATAAAAGAAAACGCATAAAACTACTTACAGGAAACTATACGGAAACAACAACAGATAATTGCCAACCAGGGCTTCACATTAAAATAAATAACATCCAACACACATTTGTCTCAGGTTCAACACGTTAAGAAATGTTGCGTTCAGAAATGAGGTCTACAGGTTAGAAAGAAGGAAAACAAGGAACACAGCTCTGCCTAACTATTATAGATTTACAATTTAACAGAAAATGTCCCTTTCTGTTTAAAGTCTGTGTGGATTTCACGTAGTAGTTGTAAGTTATCACCAGTTTTTAGAGTTGTGGTTTCTTGGATCACAATCTAGTCTACCTTAATTACAATTAGCCTTATGGATCGTCCTACTGCCTTACCACTGACGAAAGATAAGCTTTGTGTCAATGTGAAATTTAAACAAGGCAATGTCAGGAGTTAAAAATAAGAGCTAAAATCCAGGAGTAGAACAAAAACCTAAAGGGTTGAAGTGACAGAACTTCACTATTGCACTAAAATTCAAACATCATTACTTGGCACTGAGCAAAGTTTTACTTAACGACAAATGAAAGTAAAAGGACACGCAAATTATTTTTGTGGCCTATAAAATAAACGGCAAACTTTGAAAATAGCATTATACTTGGTGTCTATAGTTGCATGTTAACAAAAAGTGTTCACCATTTGCAGGTTTTAGAAAGCTTCTTTCAAAGTTTTATGTTGGAATGTTGGTTAAAAATGGGCAAATTTACTTCTTTATAACAGTGTAATTTATGATTCACTTCAAATTGTTTTTAGTTGAACAACTCACAAAACTGATTTTCTTTAGATTTAATATAGAAAAGTTGTCATTTTGTCTCTATAATGTTAGGTAAGGTCTTTTCTTATCTTGACTTCACCAATAATGACTAGAGGTTAGGATCTACGTATTATTAATTGAAATACCAAATAAAACAACCTATCTTCTAAAGAGGGAATATAATCTAAACATTATCAAAATTTAAAAGAAACAAAAAAAAAGACAGGTTACACATCAAAACAGAAAAAAGGGGAAAAGTTGCCCCAAATCAATCAAGTGAAAGAAAATTGAAATGAGCACTAAGCAGAAATAAAGAAAAGCCTACAATCACTTAATACTGGTCATCTATAAAGATACTGCATTACAAAAAAAGGACCATAAATCTAAGCCAATAAACTTAAGTGAAATGCATTTCATTCTGTTGTAAGAACATTTTTTGTTTGGGCTCAGACTACATGCTCATTTAAGTTTGACAAAGAGTTATAAAAACAAACATTTATCTTGTGCTTTTCTCCTAACTGAATTCGCAACTGGGCCGATATTAAACATAATAAATATGACGATCATAATAATAAAAAAACAAAATGTTTTCGACCATTTCATCTCATAACAATCAAGTCTTTGTCATTTATCAGACAGTAACAGAAAAACACTGAAGATGACAGCAAAAGAAAAAATAAAATGTGCAAAACGCTGTTTGAAGAAGACTATGGCTATGTTTCGTCAAAGGATGTTAGTGCTAAAATCATCATTGTTCCATTCAAATAAAGGAAGAAATATTCTAAGTTTTAACTATTTTTTTTTCATGAAGCCCTTATCACATTAAGGTCAAAATGTTTACATTTCTCAATCTAGCCAAAATGGCTTGTTAGCGCTATTAGCATTAGGACTGGTTGTTGAACCTAAACCTGGAATCAAATGATTTCTAATCTTAATTACTTATTTTATCAGATAATTGTGGATTCAAATCATAATTTTGCCAATTTTATTTCGGTAATGGTCTTGTACGGCCACTGGTGTTTAGATGACGTTTAATTTTTGAAAATCTTTCACTTCTTTTCTCAAACGAACAAAAAGGGTTTTATAGATATTTAAATTTCTCAAGGTAAGCTATTGAAAACGTTTGGGTAACATTTCAAATCCTGCCGCGATTACAAGTAAGATTCCTCAATAAACACTTTTATTTAAAAAAAAAAAAATGTATTAATTTGTTTGGCAAGATGAGATGCCTGTTGACAATTATTAGGGGAAAATGATGACAGAACTAAAATACTTTGTGAAACCAGCCACAGATCGTCCTCAGAGATACAGCTACAAAATTACCAAAAGTTAAATGCAGTGTTACAACATTTTAAGGCAACATAGAAGGGCAACTTTATCAACACAGCGATGAGAAGTTGTTTCACATTTGCCCCTGCGCGAGTTAATATTGGACAGCTACGCTGCCTTAAAATGCTGTTCGTGCACAGTATCGTCGCCTTTAGGACAGCGACAGTAGTGTCCAAGAAATCGCCAGAATATCTGAATATCTGTCTCACATTTCGTTTCCTCGTCCTGTGAGCGATGCCCAAAATGTGCCCTTACAGTACTGTGAAACTGGAACAGTAAGAAAAGAACCAAACAAGCCAGCTTGTCAGCCTCCTTCACAATGCCCTCAGAAAAAAGAAGAGCCCATACCTGAGAAAGAGAAGAATACTGTTTCACCTCATCAGGCCTCGTACTCTCCTACATCTCTCCTTCCATTTTTACAAGCAGATCTCCCCCCGGCTGTTCTGTGCAACACCAGAAAGGGGAAATAGTTTATAAACTTACTTTGAACCAAATACGTGATAGACTGTAGTCTGTGCTAGGACACCTAATTAAATCTTAGAAGAATTGTGGTTCACTAAACTCATTAAATCCAGAGGCCATTTTGCAGCCCTCCCTCTTATCTTCTGGTGTAATTTTTTGGGGAGATAAAAAGTGCCACCCATATCTCTTCATCCTTTGAATGCGACTCAGGGAAGTGCTCCTTTTTTTATCACATACCCAATGACGTCAATAACAGCAGCTGCCTCTGGTACTCGGGACTCTCTCTGGAGCCAACCTACAACCAATAAATCAAGAAGAGCCAGAGCTACCTGCCCCCACATCACTGGTCTAAAGTGACACTGGATGGGATTTCTGACTGGGTGAAACTCTTGTCCATCGTCCGACCAAGCAAAGGGGCTGGACATCGGTCATCAAACCCGTTAACGGGGGTTGGCTTGAATCCTGTCCTCCACTTAGAGAGGAGCGTATCGGACCCTCGCTGAAACACCTCGCCTTCTTTTGGAAAGGAGAATCCTCCCAAGTTTAGAAGTAGTCAACCCAAGTCTCTCTCTCCGGACTTCATTTGTGGATCTTCCAGTTCCTGAGGAGGTGAAGCTTCCAGGCTGGGGGGGTCAGAGAGGAGTTGGGCAGGTGGACGGGCTGGAGTTGCTCTCTGAAGGAGGAGGAGGAGGCCTGTAGGAGCCTTCCTGCACCCACCCTGCCCTCTGCCACCCACGCCTTCAGGCCTGCAGCTGCAGACAGATACCCTGCAGAGGATCACAGATTATGGCTTTAAAGACAAACTGCACCACTAAATTAAAATCACAACCATAATGAATTGTTGCCACACTGCAAAGTGAGACCATCTGTTAAATGAAACAATGAAATGTGGCTGGAAATTAAGTGTTATAGGTGGACATAATAATGTAAACGATTCATGATAACCGACTACATCGCAAATATTGCTACAAACACAAGTCGTACTGGATTGCGCGCTAATAGGGAGTATTAGTTAGGTCACTACACACTTTCTCTTTTCTTATTTTGCTGTGTTCGGGACGTATCTGGGTGTCCGCAAACAGCCTTTTGGCCCCCCGTTCAGGTTGTCAAAAACCACCGCAACCACCTTCACGCAGGGTTGTGGGTGGTTTATTTGTGTTTTAGAACGTAACCGCTGTGAAACAATCAGAAAATAATGTTTTATTTCTGTGATTCGCTGCTTTGTTCCCACTAACGATGCTCTCTCTCTTTTCATTCACTCTATAGCTTGCTCCACCATCGCTGCTCTCTGTTTCTCCAAGCTGAGGGCGTCCCGACCGTCATCTACTGTAAGTAATACACAGATGATTTTTGCCTCTTTGGTCTTGATTTTGAGAAAAAAGTTCAAAAATTACCAGAATAAACTTGTAATATTTCTAAATTAAGGGTTAAAGGAACAGTGCTTAGAATTGGAGCAAATAGGATTAAAAAAAAGTTAACAACCAATCATAGACCAGCTGGAGCCTGCCGTCTCTGAGCAGCTGTCAATCACTCGCAAACTCCAAGCTAGGCAGCGCTGATCAAATATGAATTAATACTCTGTTACTGTAATACCTATTTCTCGCCTCAAATGATTTCAGAAACATCTTGTAGTGTACTGTTTAGCTGTAAAATGCTAGTATGTATTATGGACAGCTAAACAGTACACTACAAGATGTTTCTGAAAACATTTGAGGTGAGAAATGGTTATTACAGTAACAGAATATTGATTCATATTTGATCAGCGCTGCCTAGTTTGACCGTTTGATCAGAGTTTGTGAGTCATTGACAGCTGCCTCCGTTGAATGAACAGCCAATAGGACCTCTCTCTCTGTAATGACCTGTGATTGGCCAAAGTCTCCCGTCACGGGCTAGATTTTTTTAAAGCCTGAAAACAGAGCCATGAGGAGGTGTTATCTCTCAGAACACTTGAATTACAATATGATGAAAGGTTATTATGAACTTTTTGCCCACTGATGCCAAAAACATTCTGCCGGTTTAAATAAGCGTTTTCAATTAAGTTTATATGGATCAGTAGATACCTAAATACCATATGTTACATTACATGCACCTAACTCGGACACCGAATTGGGAAAAAAAAACTTTGATTATTGTTTTTTTTTTAGTTGTGAGTGTTTCATGCATTACCAACACTTCAATAAAATCCCCAAATTCAATCCCAATTCTACTGTAGTTTTCCACACTTTGTACTAACATCTTAAACACTTCCCAATCCAAATCAGTTCTATAGCCTGATAGCCCCATTTGTATTGAGAAATGCAACACACAATGTACTTTAGAGTTATGTATTTCAAATTGTATTAAAGTTAAACAAACAGAGTGGCACATCTTAAAATGTTGTGCTCCTGTTGTGATGTTAGGTGTTAGAGACAACATACGGTACCTCTGTTGCCTTTCCATGCAAAGACAGCAGGCAGAGTGTGAGCCTCACTCCTGGAGCTCTGTCAGAGCCACACAGCATGCAGCTCTATCATCCTTACTCTGGGCGGGACCGTCCATTCCGCCGCCAGTCGTCATGCTGCGGCTGCGACTGGTCAGCTTCTTGAGCTCGCTGGCGAAGGAAATTACTTTCTTTTTGTCTTCCCGACCCACCTGGAAGCAGAAATAGATTCACGTTACTGAAATACGGGGAAAAACATACAGAAATGCGCATTTAGTTTTTCTTCTACCATACATGTAATACTTTATGTGCTCTCTATTGCTTCCTTTATTGATCTATTCTGTCTTAAAGTGGCAGTAGGCAGAATGTTTTTGGCATCATTGGGGAAAAAAAACATAATAACCTTTCATCATATTGTAATTCAAGTGTTCTGAGAGATAATTAGACATCTGCACCTCCTCATGGCTCTGTTTACAGGCTTTAAAAAATCTAGCCCGTGACGGGAGACTTTGGTCAATCACAGGTCATTTCAGAGAGAGACAGCTTTCCTATTGGCTGTTCATTCAACGGAGGCAGCTGTCAATCACTTGCGAAATCCGATCAGATGGTCAAACTAGGCATCGCTGATCAAATATGAATCAATATTCTCTTAATGTAATGCTTATTTCTCTCCTCAAATGTTTTCAGAAACATCTTGTACTGTACTGTTTAGCTGTAAAAGAGGAAGTGTGCTAGTGGGCGGTGCTTGGTATTTCCTCAACTGATCCCAACAAGGCTGCTGGGTCACACACTTTCTTATTTTACAGCTAAACAGTACGCTGCAAGATGTTTCTGAAAACATTTGAGGTGAGAAATAGGCATTACAGTAACAGAATATTGATTCATATTTTATCAGCGCTGCCTAGTTTGACTGTTTGATTGGAGTTTGAGAGTGATTGACAGCTGCTCAGAGACGGCAGGCTCCAGCTCGGCTCTGATTGGTTGTTTTCCTCCGGTCTGCGAAATCTTGTAGATGCCATTAGGAGCACCAGAGGACACAGAGGAACATGATTTTTGTTCAGATTACCTGTCTCCTCTCATGCAATACTGTCAGGATATAGTGACCGTTTTATTAAGATAACTTTTTTTAATCATATTTGCTCCAATTCTACCCACTGCAGCTTTAATTATTTAAAAAAAAGAAACTAAACGCTAAATTTAAAAGATCATTTAACCTTTATTCAACAAGGCAGCTCATTTAAACATTCTTACTTACAAACGTGTCAGCACAAAATGCCTCTAGTGTAAAAAGGATGAAATTAAAATAAATACTAACATACAACATATTTAAATATTAGAACAAGATAGACAGATAAAACATAACACTGCTCAGTAAATCACAAAAACAGTTACAAACAAGGGAAGCAGCGTCTGGTTAAAAGCACGTACTATGCAGGTGTTAAAATACAAAGGCGAAACGTGTTCAAAGGAGTGATGTAATGCGTGTAAATATAAAAATAATATCTAAAAAGTCTCTAGTATTGGAAATGGGTCACCATGTGTAGAGCTACCTGCTCTTTGAGTTTAAGAATGAACTTTCCCGCTCCCCGCCAGCGGCTCTGAGCTTGGTAGACACACTCGTGATCCAGCAGCACCCGCTGCAGGGGTTTGGTGGTGGAGGACTTCTTAGAGCCGGCGTCCTTGGTTACTTCCTCCATCAGGACGTAGTCACATGGATTAGGATTAGATAGGATACTGTAGGAATACTTGGCCTTTGACAAAGTCTGGAGCAGACAAACAGAGAGAGAGTGTATGAGAAACAGATTAAGCTGCCTTAAGGTCAGCCCTGTCTCTTAAAAATTATGTTCCCATACAACTAAATGCAGTTTAGTTCAGGTGCATTCTTGACTCTCCTCACCTGCTGTATGATGTCCTGAGCAGTGCTGTAGCGTGGGGCCTTAATCACAGTGTGAGGCTGTTCTGGTGAAACTTCATGGACCTGGACGAAGTACATATCGTCCTCTGTTCCTCCTTCTCTACCTCCCACAGTCTCCTCCTCTCCCTCTAGCACAGAGTTCTTCTCATTTAAGTTCTGCAAGAGTAAAACACACAGTAACAGTAAAATTATGTGGCAGAATACCAGATTTAAACCAGCATCAGAGTCAGATGCAAGAAAATTATTAAACTAAATTTAACTACTTTAAATTAAGCTACTGTCCCTCCTATAGCAGAGTGCATCTGTGTGAGGTTTAACGGAGTTTTTAATTCACTGCATCATTACTTATATAGGACAACCACAAGAGGGAGACATAGTCTACATGATGGGTTACACAGATAGACGCACTCCTTTTTTACTGATAATATCTACTCTGAGATCAGTTTAAATGTTTCTAAGTTTGTCTCTGTGTACCTCCTCTCTCGTCTTTAGGCTGATCCTCCCCACGTATCCCTCCTCAGCGTTCCAGCTGGAGACCAGTCTGACCACCTCCTCCTCGGGCGCTAGAGAACGATGCTGAGCACAGCGCTTCACCTCGCTGCGCTCCTTCAACAGAGGAACCTTCTCCTCGCACAGGAAGTACTCTGACGGGTTTCCTGCAGATGCTACAACCTGCGCAGGTAAGTATGACACAATATGACAAATGAAAAACCTCCAACATTATCCAAGCATCTTGAATCTTTACTTGTAAAGTATTACTAACCATGTCCAACAGCTGTTTGGCAGTTGTCTGTTCTGTAACACAGAACACAGTGAAGAGCTCAGGACCAGGAGCTCCGTACACCGTCACCCTGTGCTGCTGCGACGCACGTTTCTCCTCTGAACTGAACAGCTGAGTGAAGAGCAGGAGAGGAGGTATTATGAAACATTTTGTCATGATATTTCTGCTTTATCAGACAGTCTTTACAGCTGCAGTTGGTAACTTTGAGCAAATGTGATGTAAAGTTACAATATCAAATGTAACCCCAACCCCTGCAGTCTCAGAACCTGAAGAGCTGACAATTCTTACCAGTGATGAAGGAGTAGCGCCCCCTGTGGGACCTTCCTCTATTCTGCGGCTGTAGATAAACAGGCTTGACACTTCGAGAGGTTCGTTATGTTGTGTCCTCAACTGGACATGTCTGTACCCTAAAACACACAACAAGAATATATAGATATTTTGACTAACCATAAACCAATAACACTGAATGGCCCCATGATAACAGAACTGTTAAGCGTCTTGTAATAGGTTGAGTAAATTTGTATGTTTACATTTTATTGCAGAATGTTGTTAATCTAGATTTTGTTTTTACCTCTTTTTTCAATGTTTTTATTTTCAAAAGTATTGATGAGTATGAATAATATATTCACTGCAGATGTTGTAATTGATTTCTACATGCTTTAAAGGGAGATTTGAAGTGGGGTTGTGTGAGGTACTTAGGGGTAGAGGTAGAGGTAGAGAGAGGGAGGGGTAGAGAGAGGGGTAGAGGTAGAGAGGGAGGGATAGAGGTAGAGGGGTAGAGAGAGAGGGGGGTAGAGGTAGAGAGGGGTAGGGATAGGGAGAGGGATATAGGTAGAGGTGGCGGGGTAGAAGTAGAGAGAGGGGTAGAGAGAGAGGGTTAGAGGTAGAAGGAGGGAGAGAGAGAGGGGTAGAGGTAGAGAGAGGGGTAGGGGTAGAGAGAGAGAGGGGGGTAGAGGTAGAAGGAGGGGTAGAGAGAGATGGGGGTAGGGGTAGAAGTGGACAGAGGGGTTGAGAGAGAGGGTTAGAGGTGGAGGGAGGGGTAGAGGTAGAGAGAGGGGGTAGGGGTAGAAGTAGAGAGAGGGGTAGAGGTAGAAGGAGGGGTAGAGAGAGGGGTATGGGTAGAGGTACAGGTAAACGTAGAGGGTAGAGATAGACAGAGAGGGATAGGGATATGGGTAGAGAGAGAGAGAGGGGGGTAGAGGTAGAAGGAGGGGTAGGGATAGAGGTAGATAGAGAGGGGTAGAGGTAGAGAGGGAGGGGTAAAGAGGTAGAGGCAGAGAGGTAGGGGTAGAGAGAGAGAGGGGGGTAGAGGTAGAGGGGGGTAGAGGTAGAGGGGGGTAGAGGTAGAGAGAGAGGGTCAGAGGTAGACAGAGAGGGGTTGTGGTACAGAGAGGGGTAGGGGTAGAGGTAGAAGGAGGGATAGGGGTAGAGGGAGGGAGATAGGTAGAGGTGGCGGGGTAGAGGGGTAGGGGTAGAGGTGGAGAGAAGGGTAGAGGTACAGCTAGAGAGAGATGGGGGTAGAAGTAGAGAGAGGGGTAGAGAGAGAGGGGTAGAGGTAGAGAGAGGGGTAGGGGTAGAGAGAGGGATAGGGGTAGGGGAAGAGGTAGAGAGAGAGAGGGGTAGAAGTAGAGGTGGTAGAGAGAGAGGTAGAGAGAGACAGAGGGGTAGAGGTAGAATGAGGAGGAGAGGTAGAGGTAGAGACAGAGAGAGGGTAGAGGTAGAGAGAGAGGGGTAGAAGTAGAGAAGGAGGGGTAAAGAGGTAGAGGGAGAGGGGTAGAGGTAGAGAGAGAGAGGGGTGTAGGGGTAGAGGTAGAGGTATGTAGAGGTAGAGAGGTAGAGAGGTGTAGAGAGAGAGGGTTAGAGGTAGAGAGAGAGAGGTAGAGGTAGAGAGAGAGGGGTACGGGTAGAAGTAGAGAGACGGCTAGAGGTAGAGGTAGAGCTAGAGAGAGAGAGGGATAGGGTTAGAGAGAGGGAGGGGTAGGGTTAGAGAGAGGGGTAGACGTAGAGAGAGGGAGGGGTAGGGTTAGAGAGAGGGGTAGGGGTACAGAGAGGGATAGGGGTAGAGGGAGAGGGGGGTAGAGGTGGAGAGAAGGGTAGAGGGAGAGGGTTAGAGGTACAGCTAGAGAGAGATGGGGGTAGAAGTAGAGAGAGGGGTAGGGAGAGAGAGGGAGAGAGAGGTAGAGGTGGAGGGATAGGGGTAGGAGTAGAAGTAGAGAGAGAGGGGGTAGAGGGGTTTTGGTAGAGAGAGGGGTAGAGAAAGAGGTAGAGGGGTAGAGAGGTAGAGAGAGAGAGGGGGGTAGAGGTAGAGAGAGAACTAGAGAGAGGGGTAGAGGTACCGGTACAGGTAAAGATAGAGCGGTAGATATAGAGAGAGAGGGTTAGAGGTAGAGGGGGATAGAGGTAGAGAGAGAGGGAGGGGTAGAGGTAGAGAGAGGGGTAGGGGTAGAAGTAGAGGGAGGGGTAGAGGTAGAGAGAGAGGGTTAGAGGTAGAGAGGTGTAGAGAGGGAGGGGTAGGGGTAGAGAGGGATTGGGTAGGGTTAGAGAGAGGGAGATAGGTAGAGGTTGCAGGGTAGAGAGAGAGGGGGGTAGAGGTGGAGAGAAGGGTAGAGGGAGAGGGTTAGAGGTACAGCTAGAGAGAGATGGGGGTAGAAGTAGAGAGAGGGGTAGGGAGAGAGAGGTAGAGGTAGTGGGGTAGAGGGATAGGGGTAGAGAGAGAGGGGTAGGAGTAGAAGTAGAGAGAGAGGGGTAGCCGGAGAGGGGTAGGAGTAGAAGTAGAGGGAGGGGTAGAGGTAGAAGGAGGGGTAGAGGTAGAGAGAGAGAGGGGTACGGGTAGAAGTAGAGGGAGGGGTAGAGGTAGAAGGAGGGGTAGAGAGAGGGTTAGAGGTAGTGGGGTAGAGGTAGAGAGAGAGAGAGGGGTAGAGCTAGAGAGGGAGGGGTAGAGGTAGAGAGAGGGATAGGGTTAGAGAGAGGGGTAGAGGTAGAGAGAGAGAGGGGTAGAGCTAGAGAGGGAGGGGTAGAGGTAGAGAGAGGGATAGGGTTAGAGAGAGGGGTAGAGGTAGAGAGAGAGAGGGGTAGAGCTAGAGAGGGAGGGGTAGAGGTAGAGAGAGGGATAGGGTTAGAGGGAGGGGTAGAGGTAGAGGTACAAGTACAGGTAAACGTAGATGGGTAGGGGTAGAGAGAGAGAGAGAGGGATAGGGGTAGAGGGAGAGGGGTAGAGAGCGAGGGGTTGTGATAGAGGTACAGGGAAAGGGAGAGGGGTAGAGGGAGAGGGGTAGTGGTACAGAGAGGGGTAGAGGTAAAGAGAGGGAGAGGGGTAGAGGGAGAGGGGTAGAGGTAGAGAGAGAGAGGGGTGTAGGGGTAGAGGTAGAGGTAGAAGGAGGGGTAGAGGTAGAGAGAGAGGGGTAGAGGTAGAGAGAGAGGGATAGGGGTAGAGGTAGAGAGAGGGGGTAGAGGTAGAGAGAGGGAGAGGGGTAGAGGTGGCAGGGTAGAGGTAGAGAGAGAGGGATAGGGGTAGAGGGAGGGAGAGGTAGAGGTTGCAGGGTAGAGAGAGAGGGGGGTAGAGGTGGAGAGAAGGGTAGAGAGAGAGGGTAAGAGGTACAGCTAGAGAGAGATGGGGTAGAAGTAGAGAGAGGGGTAGGGAGAGAGGTAGAGGTAGAGAGAGGGGGTAGAGGTAGAGAGAGGGAGAGGGGTAGAGGTGGCAGGGTAGAGGTAGAGAGAGAGGGATAGGGGTAGAGGGGGAGTGGTAGTGGTACAGAGAGGGGTAGGGGTAGAGGTACAGGGAAAGGTAGAGGGGTAGGGGTAGAGGTAGAGAGAGGGGTAGTGTTACAGAGAGGGGTAGAGGTAGAGAGAGGGAGAGGGGTAGAGGTAGAGAGAGGGGTAGAGGTAGAAGGAGGGGTAGAGAGAGGGGTACAGGTAGAGAGAGAGAGGGGTGTAGGGGTAAAGGTAGAGGTACAGGTAAACGTAGATGGGTAGGGGTAGAGAGAGAGAGGGATGGGGTAGAGGTAGAGGGGGGTAGAGGTAGAGAGAGAGGGGTTGTGGTACAGAGAGGGGTAGGGGTAGAGGTACAGGGAAAGGGAAAGGGAGAGGGGTAGAGGTAGAGGGGTAGAGGTAGAGGTAGAGAGAGAGGGGTAGAGGTAGAAGGAGGGGTAGAGGTAGAGAGAGAGAGGGGTGTAGGGGTAGAGGTAGAAGTAGAGAGGGGAAGAGGTAGAGAGAGAGGGGTAGTGGTACAGAGAGGGGTAGGGGTAGAGGTAGAGAGAGAGAGGGGTACGGGTAGAGGGAGGGAGAGGGGTAAAGGTGGCGGGGTAGAGGTAGAGTGAGGGGTAGAGGTAGAGAGAGAGGGGTAGAGGTAGAGAGAGAGGGGTAGAGGTAGAGAGAGAGAGAGGGGTAGAGGTAGAGAGAGAGGGGTAGAGGTAGAGAGGGGTAGAGGTAGAGAGGGGGGTAGGGGTAGAGAGGGGGGTAGGGGTAGAGAGACTCCTACCTGGCTTGAGGGCCTTCAGAGGCAGAGTCCTCTGAGCGGTAGTCTGGGAACTGTTGTTCTCCACTACGGCGACGCGCAGGAAGCACATCTCTTCAAAGTGCACGGTGAACTGGAAGTGCTCGCTCCACATGGGGTTGAGGGTGTTGCGGTGGATGGGTTTGGTGCGGAAGTGGCAGCTGTCGATGGGCATGCCCAGAACGTCCACCTCGATGCAGGGGCTGCCAGCGCTGTTACCGGGACAGACGTTCTGACCGGAGACGATCTGAGAGGAGACAGAAGAGGTGTGATGAGTAACGATAGACACCATGAAGTCAAGATTCTTTTTACACTTTGCACTGTCACTGTATCAAGCTTATTTTCAGTTCATCCGATGAAAACCAAAGCAGGCCGGAGAAGCCAAACAACAGTCAGTGAAGTCACTCTGACCTGCCAACTAAGACTCTATTTCACCTCAAGTCTCATTCTCCGTCTCACACACACAAGTTTTATGAGTGTGAGATCATCCCTGTTGTTTATACTGCTGGTTGTTGATGATGCCTCTGAGAGTAAGAGCAGATACTCTGAACCTCACAGATGATCATGAATGTCAGTGGATAAACTGTTAAATTAGAGGCAGCAACATGATTTTGTTGTTCTCTTTCCAAACATTGACTCAAGCTGTTCCTGACTTCATGTCAGCAAATTGCACACTGTTAATTATACTGTTCACTTTTATGCCAACGATAATGTCATGAAATGAAATAAACTTTAACGTATTTCTTCCCAGTTTCACTTCTATGTCTGCTTCTGTGAATAACTTCTGGTCTTTTCAGTGCAAAGAAAATCTACACGTACATAAATACAGAGCTTTGAAACCAGATTTGGGGCGATAATGTCCATTTCCACAAACAATGTGCAATGAGTGACACAATGTGATGAAAAGCACAGAGCGAACAATGAATACAGTCAGTGGAGACAGAGAGGGGGGGTTTTCAGACATAGTGTGGACATATTGCTATGCAAAGTTATATGGAATTAACTGGGTGGCCTTCATGACTGTCAAGTAATGAAAGCACATACAGATCACTTCACATAAAACTGTCCAAACACACCTTAATGGACCTAATATGAGTACTTAGGAGTACATGTTTGAGGGTCCAGTTCTAATATCAGTGCAGTCATTGAAGGTATGGTAATGAAGGATAGAAAACAGGCCGGAAAAAAAAATGTGAAAGCCTTGGAACTGAAGAAACTGAAGAAATGTCAAGGTCAAAATTAATATCAAATATTTGGGACACTATTAAAAAAAAAAAAGGCATTGAATCTTTGTCAGAAATGAGAAACTATGCATTTTTTTAAGGGCAGCAAAAGGTATTTGCGAGTGAAACACTTTGCAAACATAAAAAGCTACGTTTAAAGAAAATGCTTTAAAAATTAATACGCAGCACTTCTGAAATTGAAACTGACACTATAAAAGAGGTAAGTAGGAAAGAATACGAATAGGCAGGAAGCTGAAGGAGTGAGGACGAAAGTGCAGAGCACAAACTATCAAGGATAAAGTACTCTTCCTGATTGATCCTCCATTCTGCTCTATATATCATCTTAACTCACTGTGAGGGAATAGATGGCGGGGCTCATTTTCTCCACGTCCCTCTCCATTGGACAGAACTGCTGATAGAGCGGACAGCTACGGTCCCACAGCACCGCCGGCTTCAGGACGTAGCCACAGCCGCCATTGGCCTCGAACAGAGCTGTGTTCAACTGCATGGGCAAGTCTGAGGAAGGAAAGAAGGATATTAATAGGCTTTAATCCAAAAACCTCAACTCCACCTTGAGGGCATTAGCAAAAGAGCTATTAAAGACAAAGATTATCCAGTTTGGGTATTAACTGCAGTGATTTTACTCTGAAAGAGTGTCCTATACAAACGTGCATGTCTGAGTGCATGTAAGTGTCTTCTTACACACAACTGGGCGATCATGTTTTGTAAACTTTGATTCCAAATGGGGGGAAAACTGATTTGAGAAACGGAGATAGAGAAAACATGAGGGGACGAGTGAGACGAAAAGGAAGGGAGTGAGAGACAAGGATCGAAAGAGAATAAGACAGAGGAGGATGAGAGGTTTTTTAATGTAATATGCCTTTTAGAGGAAAATAACTTCATCTGTCAGAGTTCAGACAGCGAACACACACAGCAGAGAACTTCTGGAAATGGAGAGGGCAGAGACAAATATGAAACGAGTAGAAAGATAAATGAAGACAGAGAAAGATGGGAAGAAAGGAACAGGAATAAGAGAAAGACGGGCAGGGAGAAGATATCGAGAGAAAAGGAGAGAAAAATGAGCGGTGGAAAACTTTGGGATCAACAATCCCTTAAAAGAGCACGATAAGAGATCATTTTATACGTCGCTTTGCAAAGATATACAAACAGACTCCTCAAATTTAATCTGAGATGTCTTGGTTTTTTTTCTCTATGGAAAATGGGCTGTGTTGGCTCATCTAGAATTAAAGCCT
The DNA here is from genome assembly GCA_916701645.2 of Sebastolobus alascanus. NCBI lineage: Eukaryota > Metazoa > Chordata > Actinopteri > Perciformes > Sebastidae > Sebastolobus > Sebastolobus alascanus. Next base: position 1,175,768 of record CAKAOJ020000159.1, on the reverse strand, counting down.
TTCAGTTGTTTTTTAAGGGTTTGCAAAGTTGTAAAAAGCTAAAATTGTCATGCAGAAGAGGCCTTGGAGTTGTTTTCTATTACATTACAAAGGAGAAAGATAATCTAATATACTCTCCTTTATCTTCAACTAACTTCTATATGGGACTAAGTGATATAAATATGTATATAATAAAAGACTGTTTAAGTTCATCTGCATACAAAGAAAAAAACAACGTCTCTCCTCACCATCAGTCTGATAGTTGAGCGCCACCAGCTGGATACCGTGCAGCCAGAAGAGCAGAGGGTTGGGGTTGGTCGAGTCGATCCTGGTGGCCGCCGGGTACGTCCTGAGCAGCTGGCAAACGGTGTGCTGGATCAGCTTCTGGTAGTACCGCCGGCACCGGCACAGGCGCTTGGCGGCGTTCTCGTTGACGGAGGAGATGTGGTAGCACTTGGGGGTGCGGATGATGGCGCTGAGAGAGGTGGGGGGGTTGAGGACGGGAGACGTCTGCTGCTGCTGCTCCTCCCAGCTCAGCCGCTCGGCGCCGCCTAAACGGGAGGACAGAGAGAGAGAGATGTTTAAAGGCCCTGAAAAACAATTTGCTCAATCAGCAGTTTTGAGCGATGTGTGATCCTCCATGAAGAGTCAGAACAGCTCTGAGGACCAATCAGGATTCAGCAATATTTTAATTATAATCTGATGACAGTTTTTGATAGTTTAACTCTTAATGAATATCATCTAAGGATGTTTTTTACCCAAACTTTAAATTTCATCGTTGCTTATTAAGTGCTGAATATTAGCACCCCTCCGCTCAATCCTCCCTTTCCAAGACTGCAGTAACGTGAGCCGCCGAGTGCAAACGTGGTAACGCCGTTTGCCTCACTCAGAGGCCATCCTTACCATGATAACACCACTTTAGGAGCAGCGGAAGTCAGAGTGCACTCTGCGGCTCACGTTACCACAGTTTCACAAGCGTGTTGGAGAACTACGGTGGCCTTCAGGTAACGTAAAAACGATAAAGGCTCTCTCTAGAGCCAGTGTTTGGTTTGTCCGTTCTGGGCTACTGTAGAAACATGGTGGAGCAACATGGTGGACTCTGTGAAGAGGACCCGCTTCCTATGTAGATATGAAGGACTCATTCTAAGCTAATGAAATCACAACCATTCTTAGTTTCATGTGATTATACGCTATTGAAAACATAGTTCTGAATATTATATTCCATTTCTGCTAATAGATCCCTCGAAATGTTACACACTGTTCCGTTAAGGTTGTAGCATAAGAATTTTAATCAAGTTTTCAGGAGATTTAACATTTACTTTCCCCTCCCTTAAGTTTTCAAACTGAATAGTGAGTTATTTGGTAGCTCTTATTTCCTTGATATTAGTAGGAAAACAAACACATTTTCCTGGCAACCCTAGGAAGAACTAAGTCAGTATTCAGTTCATCACAACATGAAACACAACAGCAGGAACTGTATCCACTAAAATCCTCTACAGGCTTGCATTCTTTCACATACAGCCATAACAAATACTCTTAAAACTGTGACTGTCTGGTGTGGTGTTTTACAAGAAATTATCCTCATTTATCACTTCTAACCTATTATGGCATATTTTGTAAGCAATGTGCCGACTGTTCGGCTGCTTGTCCAATCAAATTCTCTGCATTTAGTTGCACCCATTTTCAAAATCTCTCTGAAACACACCGAAAAATGTAACAAAAATACATATATTGATAAATCTTCCTTTTCCACACACACACTCACTCATACTAACAGTAACCATCACTAGGCCCTGCGTACCTTTCCCAGGGGTGCGGCTCTGGGTCACGACCTCCCCCGTTGTGCTGCAGCGAGCGGGAGCTGTGCCAAATATGGACTTCCTGCTCTTTCCTCGGTCCTTCCCCCTGCCAGAGCCGGCTGGAGACAGCGTGGACAGGCCTGTGTTCCCACACACAAGAGGCAGACAGAGGAAAGTGGTCAATAATGCAACACAGACAGGCTGGAAACACCAGACGCATGACATCAGTACCTCTCAATTTGCTTCCAAACATCCAGAAATCATTTTCTCGAAATGCCGTGACTTTCTGTCATAATGAGGAAGTCGGTCTTCTCCCTCCCAGGCGTCACTCCAAGTGCATTCGTTTTAATGAGCACAGAGGATTAGAGCTAATAGCGCTGGTTTTAAGTTGTGTACTATTTGCAGAACAGATAGAACAAATATGTTTTCTGCCTTTAAAAACAAGTTTGTTTTTGTTCTGTCAAACAATCCATAAGATTTTGCCTGAAATCTGTGGGATAACATTGATAATGCAGCATAGAAGCAGATAGATACCAACAATCAATAATAAGACTAATGTCATTAAATTAACGAATATTAATGCTGCATGTAACACATTTAAATACTGTTAATCTTGAGCTCTTTCTTTGGTGTCAAATCTTCGTCTCCTTTCCGAAAAAACATATTAGAGATGAGAAATGTGCCAAAAATGCATTTCCTGACTGTTGAGTATTTTTTTTTAAGATGATTTAAATGTTTGTAGACAAGTTTTTATGAGTAGCATGTCCGTCTGCAACCAGTTCAGACAGCGGACAGCAACAACTTGTCTGCTGTCGGGCTATTTGCCCTGTTTTTTGCTTTCTCAGATCTCAGGTCCCTGGAAACAGTAAACAAATAAAATACCAGTGGAAACACAGGCACGTTTATAAGGGCAAATGTCATGGAAAGAAAAGAGGAGACAAGCAGAGAAGAGGACAGTTGAGGGAGGAAAAGACCAGATAAGAGGTTGATATTTAAGGGACAAAAAGAAATATTTGAGATAAACGGTAGCATGGAATGAAGATAGAGCCTAATAAAGAGGAAATAGGAGACGTTTTACGAAGATACAGAAAGCAAAGTCAAACATCCTGAACATGTATTTAAAATTAAACACGTATTCTCATTTAAAATTTTGACAGCAAGACATTTAAAACTGGAAAAAAAAGATGACATGTGACAAAGGCCCTCGCTCAAATTTGAACCCGGGATACTAACTAACAATACATCCCAATAATGTACCGTACATAACAACTCTGCTGTTTGTTGTGCTGCTCTGGGACCGACAACACAATGAAGTAACCGTATCTTTCCCATGGGGAGAAAGGGATTCGTCATTCTCTGTGGGTGTCCAGTGTGGGAGAGGAATGGAGTGTAACACTGGGATATTAAATGTCTTCCAATGAAAAAATTCAAAAATACGGAGGAAAGGTTTGACCTCTTAAATATAACATGGGAGTGGAATAGACTTGGACAAGACAGAAAAAAAAGGAGCTATGAAAAACGATAGCATGTCAAAAGTAAAAGAGGAAAAGGTGGAAGAAAGAATAAATCACTTTGAATCCGTGTAGGAGAGAAGAATAAGAAGAGAAACCCACAGAAATGTATGTTAAAATGAAACGTAGAGAAAGAGAAAGAGCTGTGCGTGTGTGTGTGACAAAGAGTGATGAAATATTCTTTACCTGGGAATTTCACAGCCTGGCAGTAGATGATGAGGTCGGACAGCTCCTGGGCGATCTGTCTACTCTCCTTCTTGTTCTGAGGAAGATAAAACTCCTCGCCCAGCTCCATGTCGAACACCTACAGGTGCCGGTAGACACAGGACAACGCGGTTAACATTATACTGGAAGAGACAGTGACGTACTATTGGAGCAGAGGCTGAATTTCATAGATACACTGGCAGAAGAGAGTAGGAGTACATACTTAACCTCCATGCTTATAAGCATTTGCTTGAATCCAAACTGCCAAAATATACTCTCTGGCACCTAGTAGCTATGAATATTTGATACTGTAGCTCCCTACCTTTCCTTTGCTCTGCGTGGTGCTGTCAGACTTCTTCATCCTCTTCGGTATTTCATCGACAGGTTGCTCTTCTTTGTCTGCTGAGCTCTTCCCCTCTGGCTTGTCATCCAGGATGTTATCTATTTAGGAAATACAGTGAATTATATTAGCCCCCAGGTGTTGAACACTGTAGGTGTACAGGAGTACTGTGCGTAGCAGAGAATGGATCTGACACAGAGCACACATTTTTAAGGAAGCGTTTTGTGGGTGAATCAAGTGTCAAAAACAAACGGATGAATGTGCAGCGCAAATTAAATTTGCACGATTTTGAACAATATACGAACTGCTAAAAATACTTAGTAGTGTTGTAGTGAAAACTGACAGAAATGCAACCATCATGGTTGAGTGTGACAAGTTGAGATACCTGCCAATCAAGCAAGCACGCCCCCAAACACGCCTCTCTTTGAGGACATATTTCTTAATGAATTCCTGCACATCATCTCCAATCCAATTTTTTTAATGTATATTTACATTAGCATAGCAGACAACATGCGTTCCAGGATAGTTGAGGGAAAAACTGGCCTGACAAACAGATTCCAGCCTGGATTTAAAATTTATTTGCCAAGCAAAAATTGTGCGTTGGGAGTTGGTGTCCCAGTTGATATACTGCACGTTAAATCACCAGTAAGACATATATCAGAAGAAGTAAATTTAGCATCTGGGAATCTTACTTCTTGTAAAAACAAATGCTGACTTGGGTTGGGTTTTTCTTAAGCTTAAAAGGTACTTCAGCACTCAACCATGGTGTTTACCGCTTAGTTTGAAATGAATTGTTTTTAAGTTTATGGTTTAAACTTTCCTCTTTGTTTCAATGTGCTTGAGCAATGCATCTAATTTATTCATCTATTATTCTATTCTCTTATACTTTTTTTTTTTTTTTTTGCTATATTCTGACCTGTAGGATGGATCTGGTAACTTACACAGTCTAATGAACTGGATAGTGACGTGATGATCACAAACATATTACGTGTGTTTGTTGGTGTGTATCCACATACAATTAATGCTAATAATCTAGAGTGGTTCTGCATTTCATTCAGATATTAGGGACAATTATAGAATAATTATAAAGGGAAAAGCAGCATCAATATCCCTGACTACTTGCAGAGCCCATGAGCAGGCTCCTTAGCAACAGCCCACGAAGGCCCCCTCCTCGCTGATATTCAAAGCAACGTCTATCAACTGTAAACAGGAGCAACAGCAGGGAGTTCTTCCCTTTGCTCCCGTCCCTCCTACACATTCATCGCAGCCAAGAAAGAAACATATCAGCTTGAAAAACGCAGAAGCTTTTCATCACAAGAAACTTGTTTAATTCCTGACGTTTGGAATCTCGTCCTTTGAATAGGTTTTCGGCAGCGGAGTTGACCCCGGATGTCACCCTGCAGACGGTAGCCAGAAACTGGAGGGAGCTATCGTTAAACAAGAGATGGTGGCAACTTGGCACTTTACTTCTCAAGTGTTTGTATTTACTGGGTCAGCTGATGTTAAGTAGAAGCATGTAGGGTCAATTGGAGACAGTCGAGGGTGGAGTGGAGTTTATTTTGTCAGGATATCTGATTAATGGTTTATATTTCACTGAGGAAAAAAAAAAAAAAGGAAGAATCAAAACAGAACCACTCTATGAGGTTGAGATCAGAGGAATGGTTCTAAAGGGGTCTTTGACCGGTAAGTTCTTCCGACAGGGACAAGCAGAGGGCAGGGATTAGGAGGGAGCAGTGCTGGGACTGCGACCGGGACAGGGTAGTTTCCCCTGGTCTGTTGTTTAGTGCGGGGGCAGCGTAGGGCCTGAGAAACCAGATGGCTTTGTTTTGTTTCCCTGATGAGCCTGACCAGCCACTGGCGAGGTCACAGACAAGTACAGTACGGAGGGGAGGAGGAAGGGAGGTGATGTGTTTGTGGGAGAGCGAGAAATCACGCTGACTGAAATGAATAAAATGTTTTTTTTTCTACACACTCAGCTAATTTTGATTTCATTCATAATGCCATGTCTTTCAAGGACAGTCTAGAAGTAGACAGTGCAGTCCCATCCTGCCCTGACTCTTTACTGCATTTATAGAGCTAAATAATCCCTGAGGGCTGTAACCGATATATCGTTGCTTGCGTCTTAAAGCAGAACGTTAAAAACATACTGTAAAAAAAACAAGCAGGCCAAACACAACACAAGCTCACGTCACAATTACTATTTTTCTTTAAACAACATCCAGGTTACTCAAAAAACAGTGTTGATAGTGACGGAATTTGATTTAGAATAAAAGTAATTGTGGATGACGGATACACAGAGCACATATTAACAAAGTCACAAGAAAAACTGCTGTAGCAAGCTGAGACGCTTGTTGCATTATTGCAATTACATAATGGTGATAAAACAAGTGTACGTCATAGCAAGCACTCCTGACGTCACAAACCGTCCATTGTCAGCAATTTAGTAGTGATAAATATGCTCGGATGGCACCCTATTGTGATTCTAAAAGCATTATGAATTAGAGCGATTACAAAGTGGTCTCAACGTCTGTGCTGAAGAACACACATGGTTGTCCTTATTTCATTATCTACATTGGAGAATGAGGGAGGACGTCTTGTAACAAGAGGTCAAAAGGTCAAGCCCTCAGTGTCAAACATCATAACTTTCTGAATATTTTTTTCTATCAAATGAATTGGGTGGAATTATTTTACGTTTTTACTGGGTTCCAGATAGGGCTGGGCAATATGAAGATATATATATCATCAAAACGATATAAAAAGATATTATTTTTTTTCTGTATCGTTTCTATCGCGATATAGGCTAGGCCTGTATATATAATTTTTTCGATATTATTTCACTTAAAACTGTTCGTTTCGCACTCATGTTCTTAAAATGAGAAAATACTCAGTACTTTTTATTTGTCAAGTATTTCATTCACACTATAGTATTCAAAAATAGGCTTTAGCATGTGGTTATTTCATATAGACTATTAATTATTGAATTAAAACATGCTATATTGTGATATATATCGTTATCGAGATATGAAATGACCTGTATCGTGATAGATTCTGGCCATATCGCCCAGCCCTAGTTCCAGATATTATACAATATGTAATGGTTAAAATTTTAATTGCTGCTCACTATGCACGATAGATAGCTACGGTGCAGCAGAGCATAACCGGACGTCCACAAAAAGCAGAAAGCTAGCAGCTGTTACAACACGCGGGCACACACAGGAATCAGTTTATAGCAACAATGCAGATCACCAGTGCACATCTACATACCAGTGTTTCCTCTGTTGTTGTTCTGCAGTGGTAGACGACCACAGCAAGTACATTTGCAACCATAATTTCCCCTTAAAACTCAATTGCAGGGTCAAAATCTAAATGAAGTCATTTCTAAGATATTATAAGATTTCTACTAAGATACTGTAACTTTCTCAAGAACAAAATTTATCAGCGTACAGCTACCACGGCAGAACAAAACTAGATGGAAACACGGGCACATAGAGAGGCGCATCAGAGCTGTGCATTTACCTTCCAGACCATACGAGGCAGTAGAGGCTGTGAGGACATCAGCTAAGTGGAAAACAGGCAAGAAAAAATAGGACAGGTAGGGAGTGAGAATAGAGTACCAATGTAAAGAGAGACTTAAAGAGTGTTAAAAGAAAGAGAGACAGAATAAAAGTGTGAACAGAAACTGATTCGAGGGTTACAACATAAGAATAGAATTTATGTGCTATTTTAGCCTCAGAATCCATGAAAATCTTTTGTTAGTTTTGTGTTTTTTTAAGTGTGTTTCCAGAGATCATAAACCTCATTGCAGGTCTCCTTACCATCTGATAGAGACTCATAGTCGTAGTCGTACTCGTCTTCTTCCTCTTCCTCTTCCTCATTGGTGTGGTTGCCAGGCAATGTAACCCCTGGTGACCCATTGCTAGCCTGGGCCTGCATGTGGGCCAGCTGGTGAGCCTGGAAAAGGGTTAAAATATTAAATAAATAACAACAACAAAAAAACAGAAAGCATCGTAAAGTGAAAATAAGTGAATGTAAAAAATTGTGTGGAAGAAGAACTAATATTTACAAAGATATACCTGAATATGATCTACATACCCATCACCTATACAATTTCTTATCTGCAGAGAACCTATAGTGTGTACATTCTGAAGCACATTATGTGTGTGTGCTAGGTAAAATGGTGTGATGAGGTGCACATTAGCATCTATTATTTACGTGACGGCACTCTAATCAACGGTGCTAAATATTGAATGTACTAATGCTACCTGCTAAACCTAAATAATGTATGCAATTATGTTTATATATGTGTGGACAGGATGTCTTTCTTTCTTCTCGACCTTCTGTTTGAGTATGTCCACCGGCGCCTGGTGCGCTTTGAGCTTCTTGTTCTTGAGGAGGATCCTCCCCCGCAGCTGCATCGGCGACGGCAGGTGAGGGTCGTCGCTGAAGTCACTCTCGCAGAGGAAGCGCGTCACGAGGCGTTCCCCGACCACCGTCTAATGGATAGATATTCGAAACGTGACAGACAGACGTCAGTAAATGGTGTGCAATATCAACACGAAACAATCTGCTAATAAACAAGGCCGTGCTTACGTAAGCTGGCCAACATGAAAGAAGTTTTTTTTTTTTAACAAGCCACTCAGAAGTCCGTCTCCAGGGAGGATAGGATGCTGGGAAGTTATGTTAGATGAAAGCATGATGATATTCCATGATGCCCAGATATGTGTGTCCTCGAGTAAACAACGTTAAAAAAGAAGAAGAAAGGGACAGTTGTAGCCTGAAGACTAGAAAAGCAAGCCTCTGGCTGGAAGTCCGCCAGGTCTAATGCCCACAGCAGCTGAGAAAATCTGGGTACGGAAAACGAATGAGTGGAGTTCTACCTTTGCTCAAAAAGAGCTGGAGTGAAGGAGTGTGGTTGAAGCAGAAACTAGACTACTTTAGGTGCACGTCATTCCCTAAATATAAAGCATGGTTTTGCTGAAAATGGAGCATTTGTGCTTGTAAAAACTGACTATAAAGTGTTAGTGTTCCAATGAAACCTTAAAATGCTTAAAAAGGTAGTACCACGGGATGTGACATGTGACTAAAAAGGGAGCGTCGAGGTTTATCTGATTGGTGACATTCTTTATAAACACAAATGTTACTGATCAGAATCAGAAAATACCAACAACATCAGAAACACACATGGGAAACATACATGACTGTAGACACTGATGAGGAAAGTCGTATTTTGTATAAATTTGTGCGGCGTCTAAATTTCATACCTTGAAGATTTCGGCCATCTTGCGTTGCTGCGGAAGGGAGCAGTGGTTCTCTATGGACAGGATGACGGGCATGTCCGAATTGACGAATGCGGACCGGTTAACTGCTTCCACCACATCCTGGAGGATCATGGGAGAGATTTCATTCTTAGAAACAGCACTCCAACTCAAATATCGAGACAGTCGAGACAAAGAAACTCTTCTGAAATCAATACAAATGAGATTTACAAAAACAGCCTTTAGATACATCATCAAATAAAATACAAGGGCTCTGATTAGTCCAAGTAACTTAAGAACAGGTGTAAAAAAAGGTTTTGCCATGAAAATCCTTCTAAGTTCCTTTAAAAAAGATTTTTCATCTTAGAAAACAGGTGAAAAAAGTTTTAGCAGCTGAATTGTGGTCAAAATGAGTATTACAACAACAAGCACCAAGAAAAATGATCCTGACAAAAAAAAGTCACCTGCCAAAACTATTTTTTAACCTGCTTTCACAGATGAAAACATTTTTTTATTAGGAAGATTATCCTCGCAAAACCTTTTTTTCCAGTTGTTCTTAGGTCATAAACACAGGAGAGAATCAACTTAGATCAGCCTTTTTTTCCTCACTTGACCCTCAGGTCTTCCGTAACAAGGAGAGCCAGTGACTGATCAGCGTTTTTCTTTTTTTCAAATCAATGCACATCTTATTTCTGAATTGAATTAGTCATATGCATTTCTAACCTTGAAGGGTATTTTAGTGGTGAGCGTGTGTCCATGATAAATAACTGGCATGCCGTCATCTCCGTCCCAGCAGTCCAACTCGACGCTCCTACAGCCTTGCAGCAGCACCTGGTGAAAAAGGGCATTCAGTGATCGGACACGAACATGCAAAATAGGAGTAAAGGGTCCAGAGAAACCTTAATATATCGCTCAAAAGGCAAAAGGCTCCCTAACCTGACTGTAAAGCTCAACAGAGGACTCTCCTTTGAGCTGGTGTCCAGTCAGATAGGTGTTATGAGAAGACTCGATGTAGTAGTAGGACAGAGGGTACTGCAGCTCCTCCGGGTTTATCTGGGATTCCTCATTACGAGAAGCAAAGTTCTCCTTATCCATCAGGAACCTGGTGTGGAGAGAGAGATGGTTACATAACAGTACATGATGCTACTGCACTGATTACAATTAGCAAACAATCATTTTGTATTTTTTTTTTTCTTCTATACCTTGCAAAGCCTTCAAATGACATCCAACCCATCTGTCTCATGCTCGATGAAGGCTCAAATTTCTGCAAGCGGAAAGAATAAAACAATTATTTACCATTATTGATCAACAGTTCCCTTTTCCTTCCTTGTGTCTGGGGTTTCTTTCATCCTTATTCTCTCCACTCATCTGGTCATATTCACAAATCTACATCAGATAGGTTCTCATCCTTCTCTCTATCCCTAACTACAGTATATGGCTTCCATCTCCAGCATCTCTCCCTGCTGTGATACCTTTAGTTTATCCTCAGTCGCTTGCTTCTTCCGTCTTGCTGTAGTTGCAGATTGCAGACTGTAGTTTCTTTAGCTGCGTTATTACTTGTGCATTAGAATCTAGCTTATTGTTTTGTGTTGCTAACTTGTGTCAGTTTTTGCTGGATGAACCAGCAAAACATACTGAGCCGGCCCACCTGTGTCTATTTACTATTTGATTGTGTGGCGTGACCCATCACCAACATGTTAACTGCCCCCTTGTGGCGTGGCATACTAATACCCACAACATGTAAACTAGTCTTTCAAAAAGAAGCCAAAAAAAAACACCCATACTGGCTCCAACACTCCCTCCAGTTTATGTTAAATAGATGTTTTAAGTGCTGTCCTTGCATTGGTTCATCCATTCGCTCCAGACTCTACCTGTATAATGCTGAGAATCTCATCGTAGCTCAGGTGCTCTCTCTGACAGTTCACTAGGAAGTCGTTGAGCTGAAGGATAGTCAATCCCAAGACGCCTAGTGATGCGTTTTCCACCCCTGTGCCGTTGGTCACGATGCTGGCTGCTGCGATGGCGTCTGAGATCTGCCTCTGGTTGTCAGACATCTGCTGCCTCGTCCGGATGAACAGACCGAGATCAGAACCGTTGCGGGTTAATAAGTCTGGGAAAAGAGGAAGAGATTAGGAGAGAAAGAAAAAGAGGAACAATGTGGTGCTTGTGCACGTTTGTGTCTGTCTGTTGTCTGTTTGTTCTTTTACCGAGGTCTGGCTGGAGCCCCGTATCTTTGTCGTCTATGCTGAGGTTGGTGTAGAGAGGAGCAGACTCTGGACTTGAGCGACTGCAGGGGACAGCGAAGGTGTCAAACAGCTCCTTCAGGTCCTTCCTGCTTCGGATGCTGTGGAGGAAACAACACAGAGCAGAATTTAGTCCCATTTCAGCCACCTTAGACTGACAAGCAGTTCAATTTAGGTAGAGCTGCGACGATTAATCAATTCGTTGTCAAGTATTAAATTAATTGCCAACTATTTTGATAATCGATTAATCAGTTTGATTCATTTTTTAAGAGAAAAAAGTCAATATTCTCTGATTCCAGCTTCTTAAATGGGAATATTTTCTGGTTTCTTTACTCCTCTACGACAGTAAAGTGAATATCTTTGAGTTTTGGACAAAACTTTGAGGATATCATCTTGGGTTTTGGGAAACACTAAGCGACATTTTTCACCATTTTCTGACATTATTATAGACCAAACAACTAATAGATTAATCGAAAAAATAATCGACAGATTAATCAACAATGAAAATAATCATTAGTTGCAACCCTAATTTTACGGGTTTATTCCAATTTCACACCACAGACACAGATGTGCAGAAGAATTGTGTCAGATCAGCAGAAAAAAAACAGTTTTCCAAAAGCCTTGTTGAAGACCAAATAAAGGTGTTTTTTTTTAACTTCAGAGTGCTTAATGGATCAATTTATCCAACTTCAAATACGTTCAGTTGCATCTACATTTCTTTTAAAGGCCAAATAAAAAGTCACATTATAGACTTTCATTCAACAAATATCCTCTGTTGTTGTAATAATTTGTTTTCCTGTCTAAGAAGGTGTCATTTTTTTATATTTTGTTTTGCTGTGTACCATGTGTGAGGTCTTCTCAATGTTCTTGATGACAAACTGATGCAAGAGTTTGAAGGGGTTGTCAATCAGACAATGGCCAGAGGGCTAAATATAACACATCTCAGGAACCATCTTTGGAAAATAAGCAGGGGTTTTTGAGAGGCTGATCTACTGTACTTCCATCTTCTCTGAATGGCTTTAGCTGAGCAAGTGTGGAATGTAAAAAGGAAACTGCTGGGCAGCAGATGAGAGGATACACTACAATCTAAGAAATGCAGGAGGACTGGTATGAGAATAATCCATCGCTTATCAAGGCAAAACATTGTTTCCTTTCATTTGACAGAGAAAAATATTAGAAGCTAAATATTATACAAAGAAGAATCCTTGGAAAATGTGCTGGGGATGATAACCTTGAGAATCATTTGTTGAATTTCTTTTATCATAACTGTCTTTAGCTGCTATTGATAAGAACGCAACAATTACATAACAAGAGGGAGTGAGATGGCAAGAAATGAACAGAACATGTACAATATACATACATCAATGCTTCAGGCCATTACTGTATGTCGGATGATTACATCTAACCAGAAAAATGTGTTTGAATCTCTGCTTTAGGGACAGTATCTTACTCCATACAGTGCACAAAAAATGTAAAAAAAAACAACAGGATCTAGTCGACTAATTTTCGGTATCTACCTGAATGACTTGAAGAGCTCGACAAATTCGATGAAGCTCATCGTGCTGTCAGAAATCATGAGATTCTGGAAGCCTTTGAAACAGCCTTTACCTCGACCGTGCCACGACTTGCTGCTCCACGCCCTACGGCCCACAGAGAGAAGGAAATATATCTTAACCTCAACGAAAAACGAAGGTTTTAGATTTCAGACGTTCACACCTCCAGTCTTCCTATACAGTACGGGACATACCCTGGCTGTGATTTTGCAGTTCCTGAGAGGATCGGAGAGGATTGCGGGCGGGAATGGTTGGACCCCGCCATGCTGGAGGAAGAGGATGAGGAGGAGGAAGAGGCTAGCAATCCGGGGCTTTTACTGGATGAGAGGGAGAATGGTCCAGGGAAGCTGTCCTCTGTGGAGGCAAAGAGGACTGAGGGTAAATAAAAACGGACAATACAGCGCCACAGGAAATGTCCCGTGAAGATTAAAATATAACACCTTCGCTCGGAACACGTCTACAGATCTTTGATTCTTAACAGCTCCGTAAAAAATGTCACCTGGATCTTCTTGGTCGATGCTGTCAGACTCCGGCCCGTTTCGATACAGTCCGTCCTTACAGCTCCGTGTTTTCCTGGAAACCATCTCGTCATCCGTGCAATCCCCGCTGTCTCCCTGTGTATGGCGTGCAAACAACGTTGTGTTAAAACCGAGGAACTATTCAGTATCAGGAACTATATCTGTGTTAGTCAGTAGCTGTAGCAAGCGTGCAAGTGGGCCTGTTACGATAACTACTTTAGTCGGATGATATATTGTCCCAGTAGGTTTTAAATTGTTATTTTTTTTGGCTTTTAGACGCTGTGAAAAAATGGTTAGGCACTGCGCCCAGGTCTTATACTGGTAGGGAAAACCCTTCTGTTTATTCTGGCATCATGTAAGTGACAATCCCATGTAAACAAACGTGCATGTAAACACAACACAAGTTGATAACGTAATCATCATGACAGGCCTATGTAGAAGAGTATATTATAGATCAAGACTGAACTGTGAAATGGACCAGAGTTTTGCCATATATGTAGAGTGCTGAACAGTTGTTTTATTAGAGAAAACAGGAAGTTCTGTAAAGGCCCTTAATATGTCAAACCAGTGGTATAATGGTGGAAACCCAGTCTATTGTTAAGCACTACAATGTAAAGACAACAGTGGAGCAGATTGGCCTAAAGGTATCCTAAAAGATCACAAGCGCACCTGCAAAACACTGAGTCTCGGATAAATGTACTATGAACAAACTTTTTTAATGTACTGACCCTGACGAGGACTTTCTTCTTCTTCTTGGTCTTATCATTGATGCTCAGAGGGCTGTTTTTCTGGGCGGCAGGTTTCTCCACTCCGCCTGTACCCATGTTCCATCTGCGCCCACCAAACAGCTCAATGGCATGAGCGAGTGTGGGGCCTTCGTACCTGCCGTCCTCCTAACAGAGACGAACACACAGGCGCAGGGGATTCCATGGACAGGAAGGAAGAAAACACACACAGGTTAAGATAAGCAAGGTTTAGCTGAAGGCTACTCATCCTTTAATTTAAGGCAAACAAACAAAATCATCCTTTTATCAAAGAATCAAAGTTTTCAGGCTCTTTGGAAATTTGAGGCTCTTTCAAAAATATTTAAGGGACGTGTGACAGCTTGGTCTTTCAGATTTACCACGTTTGATGTCCACCTTAAATCCAAGCATTTTTAATTAAAACATGGATGGAAAAAAACGCCATGTGTACAGGAAAGGTATTGTCAAGGAAGCATCATTCAGATCACAGTTTACCTGATATAAGATGACATACTGCTTCCTCAGCCACTGCAACCTTTGGTCAGGAAACTTCTTTAATTTCCTGGTTGCATTCACCAACTCCGACAGGCCTTTATGGAGCATCTGTGCCGTGTTGTTGGGGGCCACAAAGTGCAGGAGTCTAGTGGGAGTAGTTAGGAGATTAGAGTAGTAGACAGCAAGGTGTTTTACCTACGTACCAGTGTGTAGCAATGAACTAGTGTCGAATAAGTGGATTTAAAAGCAGGGCGCTGGTAGTAACGCGGCGCTAACCTGTTGTCGGTGGTACTGAGACCATAGAGGAGGCTGAGACCATTCTCCTCCACCGTCATCTGGCTCAGCTTGTTCTGCAAACATACAGCGTGAACGTCGACTCCCTGATGACCCAGGAACACTGCCTGTACATTCAAATAAACACAGGATTATGAATATCATAAGTGCAATCTAACTGTCAAATGCAATTCAAACACAAAACTGATAACTAATCCCACAAGATAAATCAATAGTCTTCCACTGTAAGTTTGACAATTTTGAGCAGTAAATATTTGAAATAATGGTATCAGCTAAAGAAAAAACTAAAGACACTTTTTCCTTTGTTTTAAAATTTGTATACTAGATTAAAAGACTAAAATCACAGTATAAATACCAGATAAATATAGCTTTTTTTAATCCAACAAACCTTCACAACTCCCAGGTCCAAAAGGCCCTCTGCTAGTCCCGCCACTACAGCCTGTCCTAATCCCAGTGGTTGCTCTGCGGGGGAAGCCCCTCCACTCTGAGGCTTACCTGCCATAAATCAACACATTTACGACATGTTTGAAATGTAGTAAAGATGTAGGAAAATGAGCAATTTGTGCAACATTTACAACCAGTTTAAATTTGATGTGTCACAAAAGACATGGCGCTTACCAACCGTGGATAAACACATTTAAATTGTGTTTAAAACATAATAATGACACAGGAAATGTGATTTTTGTTAAATCGTGGATGCCTGTTTTCCATTTGTTTAAAGAGTAATAATGAGAGAGGAAATGTGGCTCATCTCCCTGAGATATAAACACACTCATCTTAAACTGTACTGGTGACAAAGCAGTTAATTTAACCTGAACAAAACCCCGCACTTCTAGTAAATAATCATTTAGAAAGGACAATAGTAAAGTTTCTCACTGTGGGAAATTATATTATATTATATATATATAATAAACAACAGTCTGAATAATACAAACCCTAGACAACTAGGTTGTAAGTTAAACTGAAAAATTCTATAAGCAGATTTGCTTACACAGTAAACTATGTTTTTTTGACATATCTGAACAATAAATCGATTACATGAATCAATGGCAAAAAGATACCATGTCTTTTAAATTATTATTTTACCCCAGGTGAGTGTTGTGTTGTCAGGTTGTAGTCTCAGCAGACAGCGAGCAGTGAGGTGGCTGTCCTGGTCGTAGTGGATGACTGTAGCCCCCTGCAGCAGAAACTGGTGAACGTCTGGTTGTAGCGACAACACGTACCTAGAAGAAGAAAATACAAAAAGTTGAGTTGAGCGTTTTATGTGTGTTTGTGTGTGAGTGTGTGTGTGTGTGTGTGTGTGTGTGTGTGTGTGTGTGTGTGTGTGTGTGTGTGTGTGTGTGTGTGTGTGCGTGCGTGCGTGCGTGCGTGCGTGTTTCTTACCAGGGAATGAGCTCAGTGCCATGGCTAAAAGCTCTGTGCGTCTCCTCAGTCCCCTGAAACTCCACCTCTTTCACCGCCGACTCTGACGACAAGTCGCCGTCTGAATCCGACAAATCCCCCACCATGAATCTGAAGACGGGAAGAAGTTCCAAGAGCAGAGATTCAGCGTGGGATCAGGAGAAAAGTTTAAAAAACAGAATTTGATATGTTAAATTTCAAAGTTTTAGTTTGCAGATTTCCACAGAGATCTGCAAACTAAAACTTTGAAATTGTAAAAATGTAATTTCAACTACTGCAGCGAATGAGGTAAAGCAGTTATTAAAGTCAAAAGTAAGAAATGACCTGCATCTACAGTAAGACACAAACAAATGTACTCTGTACTGTAGTGCATCGGTTGAACAAGCAAAAAAAAAAGCATCATGCATTTGTCATTGCACATTCCTTGACTACTGAACAAGCTTCTACTCAAACCACGTTGACGTTAGGCGATAATAATCAAACTTCTGATATAACCACTTACAAGACATGGTTTGATTCGGACAGTGTCCTAAATGAATGGGAACTAGAGAGGGAGAAAGGGACACAGAAGAAGGAAAGGAAGTGTCAACGAATAAAGAGCGGACAGAGAGGCTTCTACACAAGTGGAAAGAAAAAATAGCAAAAAGATGATGCCAGTGGGAAAGATCAGCAACACAGGAAAGGAATTCCTAAACCTCTTTAAGTAAGAAAGATAATATTTATCTGCATCCCACTCCAGTACAGAAAAATGAACACTACACCCCTCGCCAAAATGAAATAAGTGTTGTTATCCTGAGCTCCAACGTGGAATAATAACTCAGAGTCAGAGAAAACTGTCCAGAAACACAGAGAAGATAATCCAGGTGTCCTTAATACAAACAACACGGGCCAGGCTTGAAATGAGTTTTCTAACAACATTGTATGTTAGTGTCCAAATTCCAGCTGGTGTCATTAGCAACCTGCCACCAGAGTGCTGAAAAGTACCAGAGCTCTGTTCCTTCCTGTCCTGACAGGAAACTAACCTGCTATCTTTTATCTCTGTGACACAGGTGTTTATGTGAACATCACCTCAATTCAATAACAATCTGCAAATGTTGTTCCTTCATAAACCCATTACGTTGTGCCGGTGTTTATGAAAGACAATTGGATTGAATGTGCTGCACAGGCCACATATTCCTATCTAAGGAAATCACTGCATCTGCATCAGGTTGTTTAATTAATCCTGTGATATTTTCTTCAAAAAAACACTTGAAAAAATAAACTTTTAGTCTTTTGAAAGTCATTATAGCAGTTGTCTTATTTATTCCAAGAGAGACTGCTGTGGTTGCATGTCCACAAAAGCCTTTTCAGAAACGAACCAACTAGTGATGAAGCACAGCAATTAGTGTTTTCAATTCTGGTTAGCACTTTATAGTATAGCTTGGTAACATGGTAATAGTGGGGTAATCACTTCATAATAAAGAGGTAATAATTAAGTAATACCATCTAGTAATAACCAGGTAATATCTTTGTATTAACAATGGGTATATCTTGGTAATATTAGACTGAAATGTATGTAACCGGGTAATAATGGGGAAACTCATTTAAAGATAGCAGTGAGGCAAAACTATTTAGTAATAGTATAGTAATATTTTGGTAACAATGGTTCTATCAGTGCAATATTTGGATTAAAAAATGGCAATATTGTGACATTAATGGGGTAATAACTTGGTAATAATGAGGCAATATAGGTTGATGATTTCACGATATTATAAGCTACTACTGTATCAGAGTAATACCTTCAAAATCAAATGGAAATTCTTGGGAGTTAAAATTGGTAATTACCATATTATAATGCTGAAATTCATCCTCCTTTATGTTCCAAACATTCCCTTTTGTTTCAAAGTAATAACGTACAAATTATATGTTTAAAGTTGAGATGAAAAATCAGATCACACCCCCGTCATATTGTGCACCTATTTAACAATATATGCAAAACAAATAACTAAAAATCAATTTCATCAAAACCCTATCATCTTTTATTCCTGTAAAACAAAATAGGACGTGTGTTTACCTAAGCTAGTACCAACCAATTTCAACCAATAATATCATGACATCCATCCATCAATCAATCTGCAATGTTTAGCGACAAGTAAAGGGAGGTGTTTGTGTGGAACCACAGACCTCTTCAGCTCCGTATCGCACTACATGATCGCATGCTTTGATGCTTAACTATCTGTTTCTATTTAATTTCATTTAATTTTATGGTTGTTCACAGACAGTGACTCATTATATACTTCGTCTCAGTGACTCATCGGCAAAGTTTGTCTATGAGTCATTGCCTGTGAACGAACAGGAAAATAAAGAACTCAATTTTGGAAACAGACCTTTGGCAGGAAAGGTCACAGTGCCAAACAGTAGAATCTCTCCAATCTGCCTGAAAGGAGTGGTTCGCCAAAAAATTTAACCTTAACATAGAATGATAAGGCGTATATTATACTGAAGCTGAAAGCCTTAAAACTCTATACAACACACACAAAAACTGTTTTGTAAACAAAATGTAGAAAAGCGTATGTGTCACGCAAAGAAAATAGAGGGAAAAAAAGGCTACTGACTGATTGCGGCAGCGGTCCCTGAAGGAGTTGTTTCTGGACGAAGGGGATGGGCCAGTAGAAGAAGGGCTGGTGGACGCCTCATCGGGATCCTCTGCCTCCAAACTACGATTACAAGATCTGAGGAGCAGAAAGAGGAGAGTCAAAAGCAAGAAAATTTGAGATCAAAGCAAAATGAAGGGTATAAGAAAGTGGTACAAACAGTGGGAAGTGAAGCTAAAAGACACTTGTTGTGTCACTTCATAGTCTTTACTTTTTAAAAAAAACACATTTTCAAGGATGTAGCGTACCTGATAATCTGGAGGATGTTGCTGACAGTAGCTTCTTTCTCTGGGACGTGTAGTCCGTCTGGACCTGACCGCGACATGAAGTTGTGCTGGCCGCTGTAGTCAGATACAAACTGAAGAGAGGACGACAGACAAAACAATTCTTACTGCTTGAGTCAGTTATATGAGATGTGTGTATGCCTATGAGTGTTTACTGTACCTCTATTGAGTCCTCTGTGTTATCTAGAGGTGGTTTGAGGCTGATGATGCTTGCTGTCCCATCTAACGCATCACTCAGCTCCTTCAGAAAAACCCCACAGAATGGCACCACCTTTGGTGTAGGGACAGGACAGAGAAAAACACATCCCATTATGGCTTATGAAAAAGAAACAATATAAAATATTATAGCGACACATGACAAATAAGCCCATTACATTCCCGAACCCTGAATAAACAGCAACCCACCTTGCATCCTGGGATATTGAGAGCTCTGGTCACAACCTTCTTGTACTCAGAAGATGACTCGTGCTGAGCCATGGCGTCCTTTAGGCTCCTCATCGTCTCGATGTCTGACTGGTCCATAAACTGCCACATCTTCAGCACCTTGCGGGACCTGGAGGACAAAGAAAAGTCAGTTGGTGAAACGTGAGATTTCCTGTGAGATTGAGCAGGTATTTTTTAATAAAACAAACAAAAGGAAAAAGAAGATACACAAATTTAATCTCTAAATACAGCATATTTGAGTTGGTGTCTGTGTGTGCTTTAACACCTGAGTCCAGCCAGGAACTCCATGACGCCGTTGTAGTTTCCCATGTTCCAGCAGCATTTAGCGACATGGACCAGGTAGGAGAAAACTTCTCTCTTCTCCTCCATGGACCCTGCCGTCAGGATCAGCCACGTCACCCACGAACTCACCTGTTGATAAACAGGTTTACATATAATATTACTAATACTTACTATCACATTAACGGTACAGTGTGTAGGATTTGGCGACATCTAGTGGTATGGCTGCAGATTGCAACCAACTGAGTACTCCTCCACTCACTCCTCCCTTTCCAAGATTGCAGTAACGTGAGCCGCCAAGTGCCGCCAAGTGGCTCAGAGGCCACCCTTACCATAATAACACTATTTTAGGAGCAACGGAAGTTATACCCCGGCTGGCGGTACCACGGTTTTGCACTCTGCGAATCACGTTACTACAGTTTCACAAGCGTAAGTGTCAGAGAAGAGAACTACGGTGGCCTTCAGGTAATGTAAAAACGTGAAACTCTCTCTCTAGAGCCAGTGTTTTGGTTTGTCCCTTCTTGGCTAATGTAGAAACACGGCGGTGCAATATGGCGGACTCCGTGAAGAGGACCCGCTCCCTATGTACATATGAAGGGCTCATTCTAAGCTAACGAAAACACAACGAACCTAAGTTTCAGGTGATTATACACTAATGAAAACATAGTTATGAATATTATATTCCTTTTCGGCTAATAGATCCCCCGAAATGTTACACGCTGTTCCTTTAAGTATGATACACAAACAGTTATACTCTTAAAACGCCAGCTTTATCACCCAAGAACTCAGCGCAGTAAAGACACTCTTCATGAAATAAGACTAACAAGAGGCCATAAAATTTTCAGAATTCAGAATTAAATCAGAATTCAATTTATACCCATATTATACATATTTTTACAGAAAACATGAGCCCCACCTAGTGATAATATATCTGTCTAAGCTGCACATAGCTACGTAAAATGTTTATATCTATATAAACATACTGAGTATAATAGTGGACATTTCTGTGCTTCATGTGCCAGGGATGACTTGTAAGTGTGTTAGTGTGTAATTACAAGGTGGCTACAGAAAGTCTTTATTGTGTGTGTGGTCTCACTTGTGCTCATGTCATTTCCTTTAAAATCTGGTATGGCAAGCTGTTGCTAAAGTGGTAATGTATGCACAGCACCATGCCAGCTGGCCACACACACACACACACACACACACACACACACACACACACACACACACACACAGATCAGATATGTATCGGCTGCCCTCTGTCTCTGCGCTGACTGCCCTCCAGCACGCGCAAAAAGACACGATGGAAGAACCAGATATGTATCAGGGTCAGCTTCCTTTCAAATTCTCTGACGCACGCACACACACACACGCACAAAATACAGGAAAAGATCAGATTTCAATCTGGCTGCCTCTTGCTCTCTAGTGTCTCTGTGCGTTAAAGCCTCATGAATGTATTCTCACACACACACACACTGAAACCCCCTAACCCCCTTGCAGGCGGTAAAAACATCCCCATGGCCCAGAGATCTATTACTGGGTTATGTAAGGATCTGTAAAGCCCACCACAGTCTGACTTCACAGGGACTAAATAAAGCCACAAACACCGACACTCAAAAACATGTCAAAAAAAAAAAAAAAAAGTACTCAGTTTCACATGTAGAGTTTGAGGTTGTGATGAAACACTGGTAAAATATGATTATTTTTTTTTGTCACCTCTGGCCTCTAAGTGGATTCATTCAAAAGCAAGTACAGAAATCATACGTATCACATGCAACCAAACCCCCTGCCTATGTACAGAACATGGACCCATTAATATACACTAGGTATGAGGCCATGCATACTCACATATCAACCTCAGGCACATAGATATACACACAGTATATACAGACTATTTGAGATATGAGCTCCTACATACACACACCTCTACAGTCTTTGATAAAATGCTACACTTTTAAAAAGCTGGTGGTCATAATTTCAAACTCACTTAGGTTAATAGTGTGATGGTTTGTTAAGTCTCACATTTTTCTCCCTATCCAATATGAGTGAAAGCACACCAGTTTATGCATTCCTCCTGTGTGATAGAAGCAGGGGCATGAGGAGGGCTGAGGGTTGGGAAGGTTACTGTGAAAATACAATCCGTCTCAGAGAGTTAACTGTCTCCTCTGAGCTGTACTTCGCACTAATGTAACGTCTTTATTTGCTCAAACTGAGAAGCATGAAAAGATAAAACTTAAGTTAAAGTTGCACCACTTTTCCTACAAATCATACAAAATGTATTTATGCAGTTAAAGTGGAACTAAAATTTAAAGAGGACCCATTATGCTTTTGTGCTTTTTCCCCTCTCCTTTAGTGTGTTATATAGTTTGTTGTGCATGTAAAATGTCTGCAAAGTTACAAAGCCCAAAGTCCACGCCAAAGGTAGTGACTCTCCCCCACAGAAACACTGATCTGCCTGAAATGCCTTGATGGAAGCCCCACCTTTTCTTCCGTAACGTGGTGATTTCACCAAGTAACACATTTGCATAATACCTGCCTAGTGGCTAATTTAGCACGCCCTCAAACAAAAGCTAGTTAGAGCGGAGCTGGAGCGGAGTGCGAAGAGTTTGGTTAGGTTGACCAATCACAACAGAGTGGGCCAGCTGACCTATCAGAGCAGACTGGGCTTTTCATGAGGCCAGGCTGGAGCTCAAGAGAGTGTTTCAACCAGGTGAAAAGAGCCGGTATGAGAAAAATAAAGCGTTTTTTTTTTTTTTTACATTAAAGCATGTAAAAATGTTCTAGCGGAAACCCAAAATACAAGTATGCACCTGAAAATGAGCATAAATAGGTCCTCTTTAATTGAGGTTCAAAGTTTATTCTCAACCTTGAAGAGAGCGGTTGAGAAAACAAACCTCACCACAAGATCTATTTAGTTAGTTGTTCTGGAGCTTTCTATCATATCACATTATCTTTATCAGCAGATGGAGTTTAACTATTTGTCCTGGAATTGCAGATGTTCCAATTCCATTTTTTTCTGAGAGTCAGGTACAGAAAATCACTCCTGGACTTGGCGAGGATGCACCGTCTTGCTCTCTCGCTTCAGCTGTGCTAGAATCTACTGTATATGGCTTTCTGACAAACAACCCTGCTGCCCTACAGCCTCTTATCTGTTACTCCCCGGCTCCGTGCGTGCCAGGATGTGCGCGCCTTGCGTGAAAATCTGCTATCAGTCACTTCTAGCGCTGTGACGTGAAGCGGAGCCATGTCAGCGTCTGGGTTGAATTACAGTCACCATCTAAACCACTCTGACCGTGTGCAAAGTGGCTTTTTGAACCGCAACTGATCAAGGCGTTTTACAGAGTTGGCATCGCTTCTGATATTCCAGATAGCAGAAGTGTGTACTCAGTGTTGTATATGAGAGATAATAGACAGGATATGAAGAGATACAGTATATATATATATATATATATATATGGAGAGAGAGTGTTGTGGCACAGAAGAGCAGAAAAGAGCAAACGAGAGCAGACGGGAGTACAGTAAAACAAACTAAAGTCGTGCAAAACGTTTCCTCAAACAGCAGCCTCCCTTACATACATAGCATAGGTGTTATCAATAGCAGCTTGACAAAATTTCAAACACACACACACACAGAACCGGATCGAGGTACAAACTGATCCCCCCTTTGAAGTTTGTGTATGTGTCCATCTGTCTGGCCGTCTGTCTGTCTCCATGCGTGCGCGTGTTGTTAGTTGAACTATGAGGGTCAGTTTCTCCTTGATACAAGAATTACATAACCAAGGTTGACAATGAACTATGACAAAGTCAACGCATGAAGACATACTCGTCCTTTCAAAGCTAAACACTCCAGACAGACACAGAGGGGCCCAAACTTCTCACCCTTCCCTTCCTCCAATTATTCTCTTGCCGTGCGATCCTATTTTAACAGCTTAATCTCTCACTCCCATACATGGCTTGAAAATGAACAAGATCGA
This sequence comes from Sebastolobus alascanus, assembly GCA_916701645.2. Classification (NCBI taxonomy): domain Eukaryota; kingdom Metazoa; phylum Chordata; class Actinopteri; order Perciformes; family Sebastidae; genus Sebastolobus; species Sebastolobus alascanus. Next base: position 1,151,819 of record CAKAOJ020000159.1, on the reverse strand, counting down.
AACCATTAGATACTTTTGGGAAAATTGGAGTTAAACTTACAAAATCTTGTCTGTCAAGTGTGAGGAAAGAAAGCAGACCCTGAAGCTAATAATGTAATATCTTCCAAACTCTGGATCCAGTCTGGTCCCTTGTAGACAATTGCTGCGTCCGAAATCGCATACTATGCACTACATTCGTTTTAACGCCATCAATTTCTTTAACGCATTAACGCAATTGCGTTTTTTTGGTTGTAGGGAGCTCAGTTTTAAAGCGAGAGTGAAGATACTGGCATCATATGAAACTAGAAAACCTAAGGAATCCATTGCTACCAACCATACTAAAATGGGTACCCACGAGTCTCTTGAAAATATGAGTTATGATGAATTTTTGCCATTTTGCTTAAAAATGCTTAAATTAATTGATAATCAAAATAGTTGGTGATTCATTTTTTTGTTGATCAACTACCTGATTAATCATTTCAGCTTGGTTCATAACAGGGCCAATAATGGTTTGTTGGAGTTGTTAAAGAATAAAAGCAGCTAGTGAAGAAGGATTGAAAATTCATTGGAAAAAAAACAAAAAAAATCGCAATATACTTCACACATTTCTAACAACTATTTGCCATAACACTGTCCACCATCACTGAGGAAAGATGATCCAAACTATGGTACACAGACAAAGCTCAGACAGAATACTCAGACTGTATCTCATCATCTTCGGAGAGCGCCACGATTTGAAGCAGCTTCATCGGTGTCTTCACCGTTGTCATTTGCTTCCATTGTGCCCATATATGGCTACAATGCACATTAGATTTTTTTGCGTGTCTCTCCTCTCGCTGACTTAAATGAAAACCAGCTGATATGAGAGGCATGCAACTTAAAGATGACATCATCGTTTCCAATCAATCTCGCCCTCTCTCGCTTTCTCTGTCTCGGCAGTACAAAGTTGTGATTGTTTATTCTCGAAGTCACTCACCATAAAAGACACAAGGCAGGGGAGAGTAACGCCAGCCAACTTACACCACCGCGAGTGTGTGCGTGTGCATCAATCATGAGCTGATAAGTCGGCATGACTTGCACGGCAAAATACCACAACGCGGATTAAGCTGAAGGAAAACACAATTACTGCTCCGATATGCTTTTCAACCTTTCACATTCATGTCAAATCGCAATGCACGCATTTTCACTGTCTCTGATGATGTCATTAAGGGGAGGTCACTGAAGGGCGCTCGAGCACTTTTTTCTATCAATATTTTCCAAATAGTTAAGTCTTTCAACATGAATAACATCTCTATAAGGTCTTGTTTTAAAAAGTTGTTCAAGTCATTCAGGAGTCGCACCATTAACATAGTTTGCTGATTGGCATCACCAACTCTCAAGTGACCTCATCCAGACTTAAATCCTGTAGTAAAAACTTAGCTGGTGAGATAAAGGCTGACTGTGCAAGGTTACTATCATGAATCACAGCCTTTAAAACCCTTAAAGGTCACACCAAAAAAAAAGGGTAAAACATGTCGATGTTAGGTTTGAAGTAGAGTTGAAACAATTAGTCGAACGCCAGTAAATTAATCTGCAACTACTTTGATAATCGATTGTATGTGTGTGAAAGAGAAAGTAAATAAATAAATAGATGAATAGTAAGAAACAGAGCTGCAACGATTAATCGATTAGTTGCCAACTACTAAATTAATCGCCAACTATTTTGATTATCGATTAATCGGTTTGAGTAATTTTTTAAAGAGAAAACAAAGTCAAAATTCTCTGATTTCAGCTTCTTAAATGTGAATATTTTCTGTTTTTTTTTTACTCTTCCATGACAATAAACTGAATATCTTTGAGTTGTGGACAAATCAAGACATTTGAGGACCTCATCTTGGGCTTAGGGAATCAAGTTTTTTTTTATCATTTTCTGACATTTTATAGACCAAACAACTTATTGATTAATCGAGAAAATAATCAACAGATTACTCGACAATGAAAACAACCGTTAGTTGCAGCCCTGGAAAGAAACAATTTAAGAAAAAATCATGGTAATCCTAAACACACACACATTTCTATATAACCAGACTCCTCACCTCATTGAACCGCGCCACCAGGTCCTCCACAGCGTTGCTTCGCTGAGCACTCTGGGTAGGCATGGCGGGCGCGGATAGCGAGGCCTTGAGGTTTGGGTGGCGTTTGGTTTGACACTCGGGACTGCCCAGGTCTCGAGTGAGGAAACAGAGGTAGTCCAAGGGAAAGACCTGCAGGAAGGAACAGACGAGGGAATTGCTATTACTGCCAGCTTAGAGATAGACTTTACTTCTTCTCTTGTGATGCTAATAATAAAAATATTTTTTCATATTTTGCGTTTATGCGTTTGTGTCCTCCCACCCGTTGGTAAAGCTGCTGCTCTTGCTCGGTGAGGATGCAGGCGATCTCCTCGGGGAACTGGACAAGGTGGCGCACGTCCGCCAGCTCCTTACTGATCCCACTGACGCTGGGAGGAAGAGAGCCGCTGCTGATCATATTGTTGGCCAACTGACGCTCTGGATGGATGGATACAGACAGAAAAAAAGAGAGACTTTTACATTACTGATCCTTCTTTTTCACGTGGCATATGTATCACATCTAGCAGGTATTTTAGGTGCACAAGAAAGGCTGTTGAACTCATAAAAACAGAGTGAGAGAGATGAGGAGAAGGAGGAGAGAGAAGGGTTAATGGACGTAAAGAGGGGAGAATGAGTTGCCTCGCTAGAATCAAGCACACAAGGAAAGCATAAGAGAAATGGAAGAAGAACAGAAAGGGATTAAAAATGAGACATTCTTCTACTCTGTTTCCCTTTCACCATAAAAGTTTTAAGCCTCGTTGAAATGTGCATCTCTTTTTCAGGATTAACCTGAATGCCTCAAGTCTTCTGCAACATCAGTCCCTGCATACCACATACCCTCCAACCCCCGACCAGCCGAGAGAAGCCTGCACACTTCCACCGACCCTCTAGAAGTAAACAGCATTGATCACCTGCCAGTTCCTGTGTTTGGATTTCAGTTAGGTCCATTAGTCGGTCTGTTTACACACAAAACTGTCCTCATCTCTGCTAACAAAGGACTAATGGACAGTTTCTGCACTGGTGCTGGAGCTGCCAGGTAGACATACTGTACATTGTCGGGATGAATGCCACATAAACTAACAGGCCTTTTTCCACCGCAGGAGCTTTTCCAGGAAACATTTGAGGGACTCCCTGCGTTTTCATTGCAGAATGTGCAGAACTTATTCTAGTCACTGGGACATGTTTTCTAGCCCCCAAAAAGCCCCCTCTTCTGAGTCGGGGTGAGGTTTCCAATACTGATAGCTTCTTAAATGTTAATATTTTTTGGTTTCTTTACTCCTCTATGACTGTAAACTGAATATCTTTGTCTCATTTTGTCAGCATTTCATCTGCACTATATGTCACAGAAGTCAGTTTAGCAGTTTAGTGTGTAAAACATATGACTTATACAATATGTATAGTACTTCACCATGAAGGCAAGGAGATGTACATTAAATAGATTGAACACCAGGAACTAGACAGATCCCGCCTGATCACTGTCATACACGCAGAAACCAACCCACTCCCCTCCCCTGCAACCACACACATACAAAATGCGTCTGTGCATGCATACACATATGTGGACACACACTTAAAGGTTGTCCTTGGTAACCCTTGAGATGTGCAACAGGTAGCTATGGCAACAGCAGTGACTGCTCTGCGGGAGCAAAACTTGCTTATTTACACAGTTTGATTTGTGGATCCGGCTTCAGTACATGTGTGTGTAAGAACATAGACAGCCTAAGGATAAGAGAGAGCAAAGAAATGAGAAAAAAGGAAGGGAAAGAAGAAGAAAGTAAAGATTAAAAGAAATAAAATAAACTTTGAAAACTGGAGGTTGTTTGAACAGAGAAAAGTTCAGTTAAAAGTGAAAAAACAGAGAGAGATTAAAGAAGAGAGACGGGAAAAGAGGACAAAGATGAGATAGAGAGGAAGGAAGGGATTAGTAGAATAAGTGGGAATTTTGTAGTTTACACTATGCAGCAGGTGTGATCTATCTGTCACAGTTAAGAGAGACAGCGTAATCCACTAAATCCTTTAAATGTCCAACACAGAGACAGATTACAGGATTTGAATGATGGTTCGTTTACAGAGTCCAGACCGGGAGCACATTTTTCATTGAAATATTTGCATTAAAAAAATTATTTGACTACTGAAAAAAAAGGGAAAAGTGTTTCAGAAAGCCTGATGTCCTGAGACTACTCTGAATATATGGGCCATTTCACACAAGCGCTATGGTAGAGATTATGTAGAAACAGCTGCAACTATCAAAAAATGAAGAAAAGTGTGGTATTTATCATACCACGTAGTCAAGATGTGAAGAACATTTGTCATCTCCTCTCTTTCTATTGCATGGAACAGGCATGAAAAATGCAATAAAAATATAATGAAGGGTTGTCTTTCTGCTCCTTGGCTTTCCATAAAATACACTTGTGTTAAATTATTACATTTTAGTACAGTTTAAAACTATCAAATCTTCCATCTCTCAAGGATATGAGCAATATCTCCGCATCTCAGGCCCAGAGCTGTTTTCACGTCAACCTTTTGAAGTGGAAATGGAGAGACCCTCAAATTAGCGATATGAATTTCATGACGATCATTCATTTATTCATCCTTTAGACTTGGAAACACATCGGCAGACAAAAGCTGCCAGACAAGGCAGTGACAAAAAGGTCTTGAGAGATTCTGCAGGATTTATGAAAAGCAAATGACTGCGTTGATACAGAAAACAGAAAACTATAACATGTTGACGATTCTCAAAAAAACATTTTTTTTTGTCAGAGCGATGGCTCCCAAATTAGAATCAATAGATGAAGAAAAATGTATTAGATTTGTTTTTCCAACGTGCTTTATCATGTCTTATTCATGATATCCTCAACTTGTGCCTGCAAAGCTTCACGCAAACTGTACAATATCAGTACCGACAATAGATAACTGTCATAAATAAACACTGAAGACTGGATGGAGCGAGATCTTGGATTCCAGTGTGATAAGTGCATCTAATATAATCTGCAGTGGAGCCGTGAGAAAAAGGCCTCTGACCCATCACACATCATAAACACTAGTTTGAGAAACACTGATGAGTAATATTGAACATGCAGCACTCCTGCTGTGAGACGGAGAGAACATGAACCTGGACTAATTGACCGTGATCTCCCCGTGATTTTTATGCATGGGTTTACTCATCTGTGTAATGCCTGCTGAATACAAATGACCTGTGTGTGTGTATGTGTAATGGATCCCTCTCTAAATGCGGTGGTGGATGGAGTAGATTGGCTGAACATCCTTTTTAACCATTTTCATGACATTTCTGTTTTAACAAAATAGCAGGCCTTTAAGACAGCCAGGAAATACAGGTGTGTGTGTGAGTGTGTGTGAATTTTAGTATTCCATGTGTGATGTCTGATCAAAATTTCGTTCTCAACTTGGGATGTTCAGGGGATGTTTAGAAGGATTAGAGTTAGGGCTGATTCAAATCTTGTCTTATTATTATCATTGTTATTTCTTTTATTCATTCATTTATTTATTTATTTATTCTTTGTTGTCCCTTCTCTGGGATTATTTAATGTAATTCCATGAGTACATTGCCAAATCTTCCGTGTGTACCACACTATCTCCATCACTACAAGAGGAACGGGGGGGGGGGTTAGGAAATATGGGTCCAGGATAACACTATATTTCAAATATGTAAAACACTGATTCCTTTATAGTTGTACTGCTGTACTATACTTTTTGTGTCAATAAAAAATTTGAACATAGAGTTAGGGCTGTCCCAGGACAGTGTCGCTGCATTACTACTGTACACACACGCACCGCTACACATAACAAACAGCGATATCTGTCTGAGAATAACTGATAATAATTAATGTTGAACATGAATAATGAATAATGTTGTACAATTGTTCCTTATTTCATGAGCTATTTTAGGATTTATACATTAATATGACATATTTATTAAAAAACAGAAGCAAAAAACGAAGCATTCGAATACTGATTTGGAGGTTGATTACCATGGCAACGGTTGAAGCTTCGAAGCATTCGGGTTAGCCCTAGTTGGAGTGCTGCATGTGTGCCGTTCTAAAAATATATTAAATAACATATGCACATTAAGATTTAGACTTTAAACTTGTTAATATTTGCATCAATACAATTCATAAAATCACACTGACAAAATTGCAACTATATATGTGTGTTGTTTAATTAGATGAAATCTATGTCTGAATATTACGGATGCACAGTTACCGACACCGATTTTGACCAATTTGTTGCTGCATTAAAAATGTTTACACTTCAATTGTAACTCCAGTTATTTTTGAATATTTTTTACCAAGTTGCTGGTGTAAGATTTATTATTTTAATAATAAATAAATAACAATTTGGTAAATTTATATCTATGTATTTATTTGTCAAATTTTGTTTTACAAAGTTAGGAAAGCGATGTTTGATTGGAGCCTGATGTTGCCTTACACATAAAAGGATGATCCCAGTCACTTCCACAGAGTGAGGCATACAGCTTGTTAATTCAATACTGGTATCGGATCGGTACTCGGTATCGGCTGATACCCAAAGCCCAGGTATCGCTATCGGTATCGGGACTTTGTTAACTCTGATAACATCAAAAGCCAATTTATTTTAGCCGTCACCACCACTTTATCCATCATCATACATCCAATATAATTTTCAGTAGCATATATAACAAAAACAACACTTCAAAATCACAACAAAATAAGTCTCGCTCAGTGAGATCCAGTATCCGTGTGTTTGGAATAACTCTAAATCATCCAATAACTGACTCATGGCCAATATTGTATGACTGGAAAATACATATTAAAAGGTAAAATACTGCACTGATTGAGGTTTGTTTTGTTCATTAAGTAAATAACAAGTTATGTATACCAACCAAAGGAGAGGAACCTTGAACATAGACCCTGCCCTCTTTCTTTCCCGGCCAAGTTTACTCTCTCACACACACACTATTCTCACAACCACGTTTAGAGCTGATGACAACTTCCCCGCTGGAGTATGTAGGGCACTCCAACAGGTGCAGCACAAACAGCATGAGGCGAAGGACTGTTAGCAAATTAGCCTTTTGAACCTATAAATATCATCACACATGCAAAACAATTTCTATTCAGAACATCAACAATCTTTATTTTGTTTTTTCCAGTTTCGGGTGGGAGATTTAACTGTCCTACACCACAATATTAACATCTGAATACCTGATCTATCTACTGTAGTGTTGCATCACCACATGCATAACTCAGGAACACAGTATATTTTGATTGGATTCTAAATCTGTCAAAAAATTGTTTAGAAAATACACGTAAAAAATGACGCTTTAAAATCTCTATTTAAATATTATAGATTATTATATAATTGAAAACAATAGTTCCTTGCTTTGATTCCATGGCATAAATAACAATGCAGTAAACAGCAGAATAACATCTGGTACTGCCTACAGTAGTCCTTACTGGCACACACACACATGCACGAGTAACATCATGCACACACTTGTGTAAATAAAAATCAACAAGTAGTAGCATACAAACTAACACATGCACAGCATCAAACGTAAACATACAAAAACAAATAGTGTACGGACTCATAATACACAGACGCAGCCAAATACACAGACACACAGCAGCAGCAGAAGCAATAAACATTGATCTGTCTGACTGATGACAACACACAGTTCACATCACAGGGAGTTTCCTTCTTGGATCAGATGTGCACACGGAACCACATGCAGACATAAATATAACATCTGGGTTCTTCTGACCTTTCTTCATTGGTGGGCAGGTCTACAACAAAAAACCATGATGTAGATAAGAAGCTCGGACTGATTAAGCAAAAGGCTCCTTGTTATGAATCATAAGGTCAAATTAGAGCACTGAATGAGACACATAATTGAGTCAAGTGAAAGTAAATTAGAAGATTTAGAGATTTTTAAAGAAGACTGTACAACAAAATCTTTGGTTTACACTATTCTAGGGCTGCAACTAACAATTGTTTATTTATTTAATTTATCCGTCAATTGTTTTCTCAATTAATCGATTAGTTGTTTGGTCTATAAAATATCGGAAAAAATGTCGATCAGTGTTTCCCAAAGCCCAAGACGACGTCCTCAAATGTCTTGTTTTGTCCACAACTCAAAGATATTCAGTTAACTGTCGTAGAGGAGTAAATAAACCAGAAAATATTCACATTTAAGAAGCTGGAATCAGAGAATTTTGACCTTTTCTTTTTCTTAAAAAATGACTCAAAACAATTAATTGATTATCAAAATAGTTGCAGATTAATTTACTGGTTAACAACTAATCAATTAATTGATTAATCGTACCAGCTCTCCACTATTCTCTTCATATGAGAGGTATCAGGTCAAACTATACTGTGAATGAGGCCCATTCAATATTCACTGGCAAACGCACTTTGCAAAAAAGAAAGTTTGACATGTACCAAATGAGTTCAGTGTCTCTGTGTAACTTCACAGTGACTTGATAAAAATCAGATGCAACACATGGGCCATTTCGGTGCTTTTGTTTTTTTTACTGTATCCTCAGAGACAAAACATATCCATATTAGCCACGTGTGACATTCATTCTTCGGGTCAACTCAATGTGAAGTTGCCCAGAGACCCTGAAATTCCTGACTGTCACTCCGTCAGGTTTCTGGTATGAAGGGGCACAGTGTACAATACTTCCCCGCCCGCGTTTTCGAAACTGCTGCATCATCTATCACATATTTAAATACAATGTCAAAATTCTAAATACAAAGGAAACCACACGAATCACAAAAGAGCATGCTGGTCCAGTTGACCCTTACTTTAAAAAAAACAACAACCTCAGTCACACTCTTTACCAGTAAGCAAAGCAACATTAAAACCATTCTCAAATAAAATAGATTAGAGATAACAGTATATTTCCAACCACCTGTTTTTATGCACATTTTCAATTTGCGCGTGAAAAAAACCCTGAGTGGAAGCGCCGAAAACTGGAACAAATCTTGAAATATCGCAAAAAAGTTTTTACGCTTAGCTGAGGTGGAAAGGTTGGCGTATCGATAAAAGCGAATAGCGACACAGTGCAATGGAAACAGATTTAGCGAATAAATGATGACGTACGTGAAGCATGTGACTTCAACGTCCATTGAACGTCCATCCTCACCGCTCCACACAAATCGGATGTAACCTTCCTCACATTAATACACGAGACAAACAGAAATGTCATATTTTGTCATATATTGAGTTTTCGACATTGGCGCTCTTTTAATAACGTCACCTGTTTGCGCCATCTTCTTCTGCAACGGTATAACGGTATTCTGGCTGGAGAATCGGCGCCACCTACTACTTTATCTCAATGAACCAGCTCATAATGATCACATAATCACGCTAGTAATGCAAACAATTATTTGTTCGCATTTCGTTTTGCTGATTTTCTTAAAATTCAGTTAAAAATTTGCGATACATTTGGATGGAAACCTGGCTACTGACATTGGATATAGTAAAACCTTATTTATAAAGACATGAAAACGCAGAATTTAAGGAGGATACAAATATCACTTTTAAGGTGCAATTCAAACACAAAAGACAACAAGTCCTGCCAAGAGAGTTAAGATAAACATTGAAACTGTGAGCCTGCATTTGGCACCAATTACACAGCAAAAACCGAGAAGGTAGCACCATGCACCAACTACACTTTCCACAGAGCTGGATTCTGCAGTTTTCAAAAATGACTAACAATGAAACTTCAGGAGCTAAGCGAGAAACCATCAACATCTATCATCATCACCGACAGACATTATATAATCAGACACCAAATCTGATTTTAATCTCACTAAATGTATTTCTTAAACACCCAGCTGAGCTAATTACTTGCCATCATAATCACATTCCCTGATTACCATACAAACAAATGGTTTCAAGTGCTCTTTTTTTAATGAATTAAGTCCCCTTTGATTTCTCATCTGCATAACAACTAAGTGCTGCCCACACTAGACAACATGCCTTAGTTCCAATTAACATATACATAAAGACACTACATGTAAAAAAACACACACATACATACAGACTTATTGCATGTGTGTACTGCTCAGTCAGTGTTATAATGTCTCTCAGCTGTGTGAAGACACCGGCAGCAGCCATACTGTAATAACTCACATTTCCTCTACTCACTGATCAGCTTGTAGTCCGTTCGGTTAGAGTGCTTCATGGTTGCTAGATGCAGCTGGCCGCTCTGCTTCCACACTGACAGCTCAGTGTCGGGGCGACCGAAGCACTCTTGTCCACATTTGAGCCGTCGGTCCCGTCTCTCCTGCAGCTGCTCTCTCTCTCTCTCTCTATCTGTCTGTCTGTCTGCTCTAGCGCTCTCTCCCTTACTCCATTTCCAACTCACGCTGTATCTTTGTCTATTGCTCCTTTCCTCTCACCTGGCTTCTCTCCGTATCCTTATCAGCAAACAGTCCTTGCTCTCCCTCCTGACTACATTCACTATTCCTCTCTCTCTCTCTCTCTCTCTCTCTCTCCCACCCACTCTTCACTGACACCATACATAGTTCACAGCCATGCGCTAGAGTAAGACCAGCCAGACCATCCCACTGCATGAACACACACTGTCATAATTCACACACTCATATGGACAGACTATAGAACAGATCTCATCTCGGTCTTATTATACACAGAATCATTAAAGGGAAAATTCTTAAGTGCTGATTGTTACTGAGGTGTTTACAGAATACTTCTCACTGAGTCTTTACTGTATAGATCTTTTAAAACTTGACAACATAAATATTCCAAATGAGCCCCTTTGTATTTCCTGTTGCAATGTTTGTCAATGCAGTAGCTGACAGGAAGTAAACTTGGACCAAAGCTGTTGAACAGAATGACAATAAAAAGGTCTATAAGTGCGGGAAAAAATATTTGACTAATTTTACCGAGACAAATATTGTAATAACACAAATTAATTGCCCAGTTTGATAATTATTTAAGCCATTTATTAAGCAAAAATGCCTTATGTTCTTGGGTCACAGCATCTCAAATGTGATAATTTGTTGCTTTTCTCTGTTTTATATCATTGTAGTTTGAATGTCTTTGGGTTTTAGACCGTTGAGACCGACAAGACAAGCAACTTGACTCGACATTTTGGGCTCTGGGAAACTGTGATGGGCACAAAATTCTGACATTTCATTAAAGAAAAAGCCCCCAAAAAATCCAGTCTACTCTGATTGGTCAGCTGGCCCACTCTGTTGTGATTGGTCAACCGAACCGAACTCTTTGGACTCCGCTCCAACTCCGCTCTAACTAGCTTTGTTTGAGGGCGTGCCAAACTAGCCGCTAGGCAGGTATTATGCAAATGTATTACTTTGTGACATCACCACGTTACAGAAGAAAAGGCGGGACTTTAAGCAAGGCTTTTGGATTTTGGACTTTGTAACTTTGCAGACCTTTTCCATGCACACAAAAAACTATATAACATACTAAAGGGGAAAAAAACTCAAAAGCATAATAACAGGTCCTCTTTAAAGGGACTATTTGTAACTTATCACGCGCATAAATCTTAACGGGTCGGTATCCCATGCGCGCTCGCGTGTCGGTACGCGAGCGCGCAGCAGCTCTGCTCCTGCTGTCTGCTCCTGCCTGTTTGCACACCGCGCTCGTTCTCACACGCTCGGCTCGCTCCACCTCCACGTGAACGCGCGCACACTACACACTGCAGAAGAGTTAGTTTAGCTCTGAGAATATCTGGTGAATGTGCAGTGGACGTTTTTGCAGAAATAACTGCTGCAGCTCCTCCAGACCATCAGAGGTTTCCCGTGTCTTGTGAAGTGACGGGGCTCCGCAGCGAGTTACGTTATCGTCCCGACCGGGTGTTGGTCTCCCCCCCCCCCCGCCCCCTCCGTTCCCTCCGGATCGGGAGGAAAAGCCAACACTAGGATCAGCATTGATTCATGGAGAGACCTTCCTCTGGTCAGCTAACATTACTGCCAAGCAGGTGAAATATAGAGTGATATTGTGTGTTAGCTGACGTGTGTCGCCTCACTGTTTAGACCGGTGCTCGTTCATGTCAATGTAGCGCGAGCCGAAAGCGCGAGCGCGAGCCACAGGACGCTGACTTTCGTTGACATTGCGGCCACAGGTGTCGCTGTGAACAAGCAATTTCTGATTCTTACATATAGCCCCTTTAACTACACAATAAATCTAAAATATGAACAGATTAAACAATACTGAAAATAGCTGTTAGTGGCAGCCCTACACTGTACAGTATAAATGTACGTTGAATAAAGCAACTTACCTGTGTAAGATTCATTTGTTACGAGGTGTCACAAAAGAAAACTGGCTACAGTACATGAGCAACCTGTGTGTTAAAACGCTCCATCCAACCGAATTAGAAAACACGCTGTTATTTGTCACAGCAACAGCTAGCAAGGTTGTTCAACTGTTATTTTCGTCAAAATATTATCTTTGATTCCACCAAAGCTAATGCACAAACGTTTACATTATATACTGAAACATTTTGATAATTCACAAGTGGAAAAAAAAATCCATTCTAACAAGTATTTTTAGCAATTATGGCCATGTAAACAATATGTGTTCTTGAAATCCTTGAGACTTCCCTCCAGTTTGATTCCCCACCACATCTGCTGTCAATGCTGGCAGGCAACACAATGTACAATGTGGACTGAGAGGAAGAGAGAAAAAGAAAGGAGGAGGAAGAAATAAAGAAAGAAAGAAACACCAGTATTGAGCTGGAAGGACGGCAGCCTATTACTGAGCTGCCTACTTCCTTTTCAGCAGTACAGTAAATTGTGCTATGAAGGAAACGAGGTCAACACTCCCATTTACAGTTCACATGAGCATTGCTAAATCCCAGTGGTCTTTAGTAGAGTTTTTCTTTGTGCTTAAATAACTACAACTGTGTATACTTTGACAGTAAAGGAGGCAACAGGAGATATTTAATGCTAAAATGAGATATCCACTATTTAAAGAATACTTTGAATTTGAAGTATTTGACAAATACTCCACAAACCTAAAGGATCACTTCATTATTATATGACAGCTGTGCAGCCATAGCTGGTTTTTGTTTTATTTTACCACGTTGTTATTGTTTTGTTTGGTGTTGTTAGTGGCTTTATGGTGTCTTGTTTGTCGTATAAAATGTCAGAAAATTGTAAGAAATGTCGATCGGTGTTTCCCAAAGCCCAAGATGGCGTCCTCAAATGTCTTGTTTTGTCCACAACTCAAAGATATTCAGTTTACTGTCATAGAGGAGTAAAGAAACAAGAAAATATCCACATTTAAGAAGCTGAAATCAGAGAATTTAGACTTTTTTTTCCCTTAAAAATTACTCAAACCAATTAATTGATTATCAAAATAGTTGGAGATTACTTTATTAATTGACAACTAATCAATTAATCGTTGTGGCTCTAAACAAGAATATGATAGATAACCTAATGAATGAATGAATGAATATGATGTTTTGGTTTCTTCCAGGGCTGCAACTAACAATTATTTTCCTTATCAATTAATCATTTGGTCTATGAAATCATAACCCTGCAGTGCCCAAAGTGACATATTCAAAAGGCAGAAAATCCACCTTTTTGTGAAGCTTTGAGCATTTTTTCACAATTTGTGCTTGAAAAAGACAGAATCGATTACTCAATTATAAAAATAGTTGCTAATAGACTAATCGACTGATCGTTTCGGCTCTGGTTTCGTCTTTGTCTCTAGCAGCTGCACTGAGATGAAGCCCCGGTGAGGTGAGCTAAATTATTTTATTCTTAAGACTGATTATTCAACCTAGTATTTACTCCTACAATATAAGTCTATACGGAAGCCACAGTAGTGAAATTAAATGATCCAATCAATGCATATGTACGCTTGAAAAAACACATTAACTGATGCAAAAACATCAGCGAATGCAAACAGAAACACACAACCACATAATGGACATGCCCATGCCTACACAAAACATACTTAAAACATATGCATTTTCACACATATTGTGCTTTAGTGAATACTACTCCTGCCAAAGCCTCAAACATCAACAGTATTTAAGCTGACATGGACGGGGCGGGCATCAAACTTCAAGCATTTTACAATGAAAAGCTTCACGAAAGAAAAACAACTGCTTCTAATTACTGACATATTCAGCAGTGATTTATGTCCTCTCTATTTCTCAGTATCTCTGTGTTTAAACAGCACACACACAAACAACCTTGACCTTACAGTATTACCCCGTTAACATTTATTTCCAACACCAGTATTTGTCTTTATAGGTGTCAATAGTTTACCCTCACAACAAAAGCCTGTCACTGACCCAGACATTGTGCCAACTCGTCTCCAAAACGTTCCGCCTGACCTGCTGCTAAAACCAAATGACTGCTGCCATGCTGCAGAAAGACATAATTCATTCACATAACATCAGAAGAAACAGCAAAATACTTTCAGATCATCAGGTCTAGAAAACATGTCACCTCTCACCACTCACATTAAAACTCTAAGAATACACCAAGGTTGGCCAGGCGATTATCCTGGTAATCCTTGAAAGCATTTGGGCCAGAGACACTAGTTTGTTAAGTTGTACTTCCAGCCCCAGTTTTGCTACCACTGCCACTATACTGAATCTCAAATCAACACCTTGTTAGGACAGGATAGAAATAGGAAAAATATACACTGCATTCACCAAGTAGAACAACAATGGAGGTGTTTTCTCATAATCACATAGTTGTGACTGTGTGTGTCATAATTACGGGAAAACAAACTCATAATTCCGTGATCCATACTTTGTTTATGTAACTATTTGCAAATACTCCATTTGAACATATGCAGTGGACAGACACTGAAAACGACAAATGACACCATTGCAACATGTTTTAAAGGGACAGTGTGTAGGATTTGGCAGAATCTACTGGTGTGGTTGTAGATTGCAACCAACTCAATACCACTCTGCTCACTCCTCCCTTTCCAAGACTGCGGTAACGTGAGCCGCCGAGTACAAAACTGTGGTAACGTCGTTTGCCTCGCTCAGAGGCCATCGTTACCATAATAACACTACTTTAGGAGCAATGGAAGTCAGACGACGGCTGGCGGTACCACGGTTTTACACTCTGTGGCTCACGTTACCACGAACTACTGTGGCCTTCAGGTAACGTAAAAACACAAAAGGCTCTCTCTAGAGCCAGTGTTTGGTTTGTCCGTTCTGGGCTCCTGTAGAAACATGGCGGAGCAAAATGGCGGACTCTGTGAAGAGGACCCGCTCCCTATGTAGATATGAAGGGCTCATTCTAAGCTTACGAAAACACAACGATTTCTTAGTTTCAGGTGATAAAACACTAATGAAAACATAGTTATGAATATTATATTCCATTTCTGCTAATAGATCCCCTGAAATGTTACACACTGTTCCTTTAATTCTCAAATAAGATGTACTGTAAAGGATATCCAGCATTTGTCAAACGTAACACGCGTTCTTACAAATCACTGCTGGCATTAACACAATTATTATTCAATACAAAGCCTACCTTAACATAAAAATCCATCTGAACTTTTACCTAGAGATATGTAATTACCACCACGATAGAGAAAAAAAGTGGGTTTCATTCTTCTTTTTTCTGTTTGCAATACAGGTGCATTTTCCCTTCAGGAAGAGGATGAAGGCTAAAAAGAAATCAGGAGAGGAAATGTATGGAGAGAGAGAACAGGAAAGCTTTTCTATAGAGGTGATATAAAGGTGACCCTCACCAGAGTGGATAAAAAAAAAACACTCCTTTGATTTCCAGAGGACAGTGGTGGCACACTGTGTTTTTCTAAAGCCCCATGTCTATTTCATACACAGTCAGTTTTGTGCAACAATTTCATACCTAAATTCTGTATGAAAAGCTAGCACACGCTGGTAAAGACTGAAAAGACTGACCCGAAAATGCATAATAGATCTCTCTATTCAATAGGCACAAGGAACATCCTGGTTCCAAGGTTGTTTTGCTCAATAAACAGACACAAGCGCTTTGTCTGTTAAGGTAGAAAAGCGGCGTTATATAAGCGTATTCTATTTACACTGTCTTTTGCTATAAAGTTTTAGGGGGTTTAATATTCTGCTACATTTAAAAAACATGTTGATTTTAAACTGAATTACACAAGTTAGATTAAGAAAAAGCTTTTTTTACTAACACATGACAGTATAAGAGAGAGGTTGTTATGTTGAAACACTGAAGAGAGGAACAACACCATAAATGGCAAGAAAGCAACAAGCACTATCCAAATTCGAAACTTAAGTCAGACCTTCCCAACGCTTCAGGATAATGACATGTCTTTTATGACATTGATAATTACCTTCGCCTCACAAACAATGCCTTTTGAACTATGCCTCATCTTTAAAATGACATAACTAATCAATAAAGAATAGAGAAAATGGCAGATCATACTAAAAAAAAGACACTCGGCAAGTGAATCAAAACTTTTAAAACAGCAAAACTACAGTATACAGTATGTTTTTGTTACAGGGACATTCTCGTCTCTGGAGACAGAAACTGCTTTCTGGTTCACTAAATGTCAAATCGTTCAAATGGCACAGTCACACAGGTGGTTTCCATGTATGTGAGAGGCAGATCAGAAACAGATAACTTCTTAAAAACGCAACGATGTGGCTGAAGTCTTTTCTAAGGTAATGCTCATACGCAATATCAGGGTAGCTTTGGTGCTGGGGTTAGAGAGACAGAGAAAGTTAGACAGGGAGTCTCTCATGCCTGTGTGTGTGTGTGTGTGTGTGTGTGTGTGTGTGTGTGTGTGTGTGTGTGTGTGTGTGTGTGTGTGTGTGTGTGTGTGTGTGTGTGTGTGTGTGTGTGTGTGTGTGTGTGTGTGTGTGTGCCTGCCTATGAAATCCTAGTCCTGCCAAGACTTCTAAGCTGCTATGTGTGCGCGTGTCTGGCTCGATTCTGTTTCCTGCAACACGCATTAGAACAGAACGCGCTGTCATGTTGAAGATATTTGCTGTAAGCGTGTGTGTGCGTGAATGTTTTTGCCCTCCGAAAGCTTGTCCGACAAAAAAATGAAGTTGTGTTATTAATATGATTACTAATAAAGCAGGTCACAGAGAAACAAATACAAAAAAAGCACGTTTTTGTGCGTGCGTATGCATGTGTGCGTGCGTATGCATGTGTGCATGCGTCTCCTTGATCTCGCCAGAGACAGCCTGTCCCCTGGACCAAAGCCAGTGGAAATTAATGTCAGGATCGGCTTACATTTATGTCATACGTAACATCATTGTAGGGAAGGTGGACAGACAGTTACCAGCTGAGCAACTGACCGACAACCCGGCTGGTTGGAAGATGAAGTCATGTGGAGAGTAAGAGACAGAAAGGGAGAGACAAAGAGGTGACTGCATGCGTGAGGAGAATTTGTACATTTTCTTCGCCTTCTAATGTCTTTCTTAATGCATTTCAGGGACAGAGATAGCAGCTGCCACTTGGTTTAAGTACAATGAAAAGCAGGCATATAGTGTGTGTGTGTGTGTGTGTGTGTGTGTGTGTGTGTGTGTGTGTGTGTGTGTGTGTGTGTGTGTGTGTGTGTGTGTGTGTGCGTGTGCGTGCTTGTTACGTAAAAAACACCCAAATAAATTCAAAATACCACTCATGAGCTTTTCAGAGGAGCAGCGCAAGCACATTTGAAGTGCATATAACCTCTTTTCAGATGTTAAGACATAAGCTAGTGTGTGTGTGTGTGTGTGTGCATCAGTGTTGAGTGGCCCCTGTGATGTGAGTAGGCTTTTTCTTCTTCCTGTGCATCTTACACCACTTCAGCATTGTGTGTGCATGTGTGTTTAAATTGGAGAATGGATTGGAGAAAGAGAGAGAGAGGGGGTGGTGGAAGGACAGCAAAGGAAATAAAGAGGAAAGTAAGAAGGAAAGGGCAACCGCTGGGATCAACTACAGACGTGCTTCTGCCGACCCAAAACCCGCTGCGGATGAGGAACCGTGTGGGAAAGGAGCAGAGAGGAAGAGAGAAGAGTGGAGCCGTAGACCACGGGGGAATAGTGGGAACCTTTTCTTCTCAGAATCAAACAGATACAGCAGCTCTGCTTCATTTGTCCTCAAATGTAATGCTCCTCTATTTATCAGCAGATGAACATATCTAGTATGTAATTGCTGATTTTCATACGCGACAAATTTTAAATAAGAGACAATAAAACTGTATGCTAAACAATTAAAAAAATGGGGTTTGCACACTCAAACATACAAATAAACGAAACGTTTTCTATACACACACCCACACTTTAGTAGTATAGCACTCACCTTTCACCACGGCGTGGCTGTTGGGGCACTGGGGCAGAGGGCAGGGCAGAGCGGAGCGGGCGCCGATCGCTGCTGTGGCCTCTAGCAGGGCTCCGGTCAGCAGGGAACACACCGACGTCCTCTGACCACAAGCACGATAAAACCTGGAAATAAATAACAAGTGAAAACACAGTTAAGTTTGCCTGTGATTCTAATCTGAACATTCATTGCAGCTGTCTGTTCACTATCTACAACTAGCATAAGGCCTAGCATCTATTATATTCGACATAAAAGCTTTACACTGACTTTTGGGGTGTTAAAAGAAGATCTCTGCATTTGTTAGTGTTGGGACATATGCATGCCTTACATACAGTATGTTAAGTAAAGAAAACAAATATTTATCCCATGATTAGTGCAGCCTAGTACAAATTAACAATGCAATAACTTCAGCCATCTGATTAATTAATCACATAGCTCCAAAGCCTCGAGTAAAGCTGCAACTAACGTTTTTTTTATTTTTTATTGTCAATTAATCGGCCTGTTTTTTTCTCAACTGATTGCAGACATGCAACAATTAATTGATTTATCAATTAGTTATCTTTTAAGTTAATTGGCAACTATTTTGATAATCGATTAATCAGTTGGAGTAATTAAAAAAAAAAAGTCAAAATTCTCTGATTGCAGCTTCTTAAATGTGAATATTTTCTGTTTTCTTTACTCCTCTATGACAGTAAACTGAATATCTTTGAGTTGTGGACAAAACAAGGCATTGGAGGACGTCATCTTGGGCTTTGGGAAACACTGATCGACACTTTTCACCATTTTCAAACAACTAATTCTTGATTAATCGAAAAAATAATTGACAGATTAATTGACAATGAAAATGATCGTTAGTTGCAGCATTAATTAATTGGTCAAAATAATTAAGAAAAATTATATTAGACGAAATACAGCTACAAACCTAGGTGGATGAGAAGGATGACAACACCAGGGATTGAGGCAGCGGTTCAGGTCCGGTCTGGCTGGGCCGGCGCTGACGGTGTGCGATGGCCAGCGAGACTCCCTGAGACACACACATCCAGACAGCAGGAGCTTTTTGGCGGGATGAATCAGGCTGAGTTCCTCTCTGTCCTGCACATAGCTGTTAACCTGTTGAGGAAGCCATTGACAAATGGGTCACTTACTAAGTAACTTTAAATGAAGGTTATTTATATAAATAAAGGTTCCAAGTGGTGAAGCCGATTCTGCTTTATCATCCTTAAAGTATGCATCAACAGAATAACTGTGGTGAAAGAGATTTCCGGCAACGTTCACCTCATCCGGTGCTGTTTTTCACCTTCCAGGCTGTTATATAACATTTGAATCAGAGGTCATTGTCATCAGCTCCTCTGCTGTGGTCATTACAGGAAGCAATTTCCTCTCGGTGGAACAGAAATCAAAGCGTGAAAAGAAAGAATTAACGGAGAGAAATACCGCTGAGGCACATAATGGATAGGAAGAAAGGTGGGAGAGAGATCCAGACAGAAAGCATCGGAGTGAGACAGACATAGTGTACGTAGGTAGGTATATACTATAGAGAGGGAGAATAACGGGGAGATGCAGAGAAAGAAGATGGGAGGCAAGAGAGAAAGAGGAGACGTCACCGAGGAGTTTGAACTGAGGGAACATTTTGACCTTAAAGAAAAGCCTCCTCCTCACTTCAGTTCACACTCTTCTCGGAACAAAATTCATCTGACATAAAAGGAAACACTTATCCAAAGCGATTGACTTGCACTTTGTCCTTGAGTGAACCTGCAGTAGAGCTCTTCTGGCACAGATTTCAAAGAAAAGCCATTACGGCAACATTTTGTGGCACTGAGTGGGCGCTAATGCCTTCAGCAGGGGTGGATATTACAAAATTGGACAAAAATCGATGCCGGTGACAAAGTGGGGGGATGAATGTAATACAAGTTTAATGAGAAAATACAGCTTGGGTGTAATCGTCAATAAGCACTGCTTCATAATAATGGTAGGAGGAGGTAGGCGGAGGGCCATCACCCCCCAGGATTATGGTGTAAATTCTCAGAATTAAGTGAATCTGCATTCTTTAAAATATGTCCCGTTTGTATTAAGTACTCGCAGCAGCATGGCACAACACACACACACGCAAACACATATAATACATGTCCCGCTACTTGTCTCAGTGGGATGGGTTTCCTGCATGGGGTGTAGGCCTAGCTGTTGTCAGATCTGGGCCATCCCGAGGGAACGGAGAAGTACAGGCCTGGACGTTTAGAGAGTGAGAGAGCCAGCGAGGGTGAGACACACACTCCTTCTCTCTTTCAGTAACAAGCCAATTATGTGAGACCTACTGTATTGACCTGCATTCCTGCAACAAGCTTATTACTAAAAGCTGAAACTTTCAACAACATTATGAAATAAAGGAAACTGTGATTGAACACATTTACACAAATAGCGTTTTCTTTCCTTAACCTTCGCTGACTCACATTTCTGGTAAAAGACCTCATTTTTTTTTTATCAGCATCTCCGCTGAACAGACATGCAGTCTACTACATTAAGAGTGTATTTTTCCACATGTAAAAAGCAAAAAAAACAGACTTGGCCTGGGTCGTACATAGCACTCATGCCTCTGTTATTTACTCTACATCTAAAAATGTAAAATCACTTAATTAAGGCAGTTTTCCCGTAACTAATAAACAAATAAAAACCCCAAAGGGCTTTCGGGTAGATTAGTTTCTATGCTATTTTACATTGCTTGAATATTTCAGTACTGAGTATCAACGCAACAGAAGTATCAAAATTACCAAGTGGCTGCAAACAGTACTAAACAACAGCTAATATGGACTTTGTATTTGTGTCTCTAAAAACCACTACTCCACTGTGCCAAACAAAACAATATTTTTATTGAGTCTGTCTCGCTCCAAGCTGTCCTGATCATGACGGCAGTTTTGGCAGTTTAACACTTTATTAAGGCAATTAGAGATTACCACTGTCTAAATAAAGATTCAACAGAGCCAACATAGATACATTTTTTTTTTAAAGATAATTACACTGCAGTTGACATTTTGTGCTGGTTTCATTCAAGATTTTATAAATATGACTTATCGTGACAATGAATGACAAGTACCAAATGTTTCCCTTTGGATTTTTATTACTGTTGTCAACAACAGCATGAAGGCCTTTAAAGGAACAGTGTGTAACATTTCAGAGGATCAGAAATGGAATATAATATTCATAACTATGTTTTCATTAGTGTATAATCACCTGAAACTAAGAATTGTTGTGTTTTCGTTCATATCTACATAGGGAGCGGGTCCTCTTCATGAAGTCCACCATGTTGCTCCGCCATGTTTCTACAGTAGCCCAGAACGGACAAACTAAACACTGGCTCTAGAGAGAGCCCTTGTCATTTTTACGTTACCTGAAGGCCACTGTAGTTCTCCGACACGCTTGTGAAACTGTGGTAACGTGAGCCGCAGAGTGCAAAACCGTGGCAAAGTCAGTTTCTTGTCCTCTGACACCTTTTCTTTCTTAACATGAAAACAGTTTAAAAGGTTATACTCTCCTCTGTCTGTAAATGCTAGTTCTACTTTAACACACAGACCAAGAGTCTGAAGATGTGACTAATGAAGCAGAAAAAGCTGGTTGTATGTGTGTGTATAAGTGTGTTAGAGAGCCTGACTTCAAAAGGACATTGCAGGGAATGTGGTGCTGCTTTTGATGGACACAAAGCAGCTGTCTTCTCACATACACAAACAAACAAACTCATCTTCGCAAACAGAGACCGACTTTCCTTCAAAAAATCACAAAAACGCAGTAGTAGTAGTAGTAGAGTGTATATACATGCACACCAAAAAATCATGGTCAAAAGTAACTACACATCCCAAAGAATGGAGACGGTTCAGACTGTTTATGTAAGAGAAAAAAGTTTCTCTTCGATCTCCTGATTCTCAGGTTTCACAGACGTCCCAAGACAAGTGAGTCCATAAGTAACAAGGACGGAATGGAAGTGTATGCTGAATTAGAATCAAACGAACCAGGGAATGAGTGAGTGAGTGCAGGTGTGAAGGAGTGAGTGGGGGAGTGAGCAAGCTATTAACTGGTCCATTAAAGGGAAATAATTTAATAAATCAACCGAATTGTCCATTTTCCCTAGGGCTTTTTAATCTCAGTATAAAAAAAAAAATTAACACTGTAATGTAGGCAGGCAGGCAGGCAGAAGGACGGAAAGCACTCTTTTGTTTAATGTAGCCACAGTCGCATCAGGCATGGGGGCCAGTAATTACATTTCAGCTCAATTACTTAAGTACAGGTCACCCAATAGCAATATATCCATCTTGTTCTTCTTCCTAGTGAGTTACAGTAACACTGATGTTGCCATTTAGCCAGTCAGCAGAACTATAGCTATACAGTATGAGTCAACTGCCACTAATGCAGCTCTGTAGCTCATGTTCCACTGTGTGTGTGTGTGTGTGTGTGTGTGTGTGTGTGTGTACAGGAAATGCTAATGGCTTAAGCTCAGTGAAGGTAACTTATAAATGCTAGAGCCAGCTGCACTGATTGATCTCCACTTACAATAAGTTAGGGTAACTTCAACAATATAACTCCTCTTTCACAGTTCTATACTGTACAGTAGACAGTCAAAGTCTGTTTTGCTAATGTAGCAATAATAATTGTGTGCTGCATAGAAATTGGCATCTGTAATGAAGATGTTCGTGTCCCATGTGAAACCAAAAGTAAACGTTGACTTTATGCTTTTTACGTGACTTTGTTTTACGTGACGTTGTTTTACGTGACGTTGTTTTTTACGTGACGACGTTTTACGTGAAGTATTTTTACGTGACGTTGTTTTACCTAACGTTTTACGTAACAGTGTTTTATGTGACGATGTTACATGCACGCTTGATACGTAAAGTTATGTAAGAAAGTCCGCTAAGGGCGGATGTTACATTACGTCGGTACGTTATTATTTTAGCACAAAGCCATGATGTTTTTTCTAACCTTACCAAGTGGTTTTGTTGCCTAAACCTAACCAATCGTTTCACAACATTAACCCCGTGGCATTGTGCTTTTCTGCAAGCGTGATACGAGGCTGATATGAAAAGTATTTACGAAACGTTTTTTTTTGGTTCAGAAACGTTGACATTCAAAGTACAATGCCAACATTTTTTTCTGACAACTGGGTTGGTATAATAGTTCATAGATTATGTTCTAATCTTACACATTTATAACTCTTAGAATCTGCAAATATGATTCAAACATATCTAATATCTTTCTAATACATTTCTCTTGTGTTGTTCATTCATATAAGAGTATAGATGTGTAAAAAAGGCTGCGTTAAATTAATCCAAGGGATTTACATGAGGGGGTCCCCGGTATATTCTCTAACTTGTAAGGGGTTCTTGGCTGAAAAAAGATTGAGAACCTCTGCAGTAAAGTGTACATGCAAAAGGGATTTATTTTTCCCTTTCAGAGTCAGAGTTGTATGTGTAAAATAAATAAATACATTTATTTATTTATAAAAAAAAAAAAATGTTGGTTCTGCAAGCTAACGTTCTTTCATAACAGTTAGTAAAACTGTAAGAAAACTCTTAACAGATTTTTCTTACTATCTATAATTCTACCTTTCACTTTGACAGACAGCTTCCTGTTCAGCCAGTTTAGCCACTGTAAAATGGCATCAACAATCTGGGTGACGGGGGTCAAACCTGTGATGCTGGATCCAAAGTACATTCATAAATTTAAAAAAAGAATCAAATAATTATAAAAGACGCCAATATATAAACAAGCTATGACTTTCATATTACTGACAATGAGTCCACGTAACCTCCAGTTATGAATGAGCTTGCCATGAAGTCCCATTAGCACCCTGTTGGGTAATTTCTCTGCCTGGCAACAGCCATTCTGGGAAGGGATTAGCAGGGGGCACTGTGGTGCACCACGCAGATCTACTGAACTTTGAGCAGGAATGCACCACACATACGTACACATGCTAAACTCCAGACATGCAAACACACTCTGACTCATGCCCGTGCCATTATGTATATCATACCAGACGCATACTGTATGTATGAGCATGCAGGACACCGGAGAGGCCGAAGCCGTCTCCCTGAAATCCAACCACCCACACCTCGACCTCTTAGCTTTGATGTTCCTGGCCCTCCACACACACACTCACATACTCCCTCACTGACACCGTCTGTCAGTCACACACACACTCCTCTTCAATTACTTTGTCCAGTACTCAAAGGCAGAGATTCCCCCGATACAATGCAGCCCAGCTGTCTGTGTTATTGTATAGTATATTTTCCCTCCCACTACGGTCATGCATGCACACAAAAACACACACAAGGCCACAAACCTTAATCTGGTAATGATATCACGCAATTAAACGCACCCAAGTACTCACGTGGGATTAGAGAAATCACTGCATTAGTACCCCGCTGCCACCCCCCACATACTCTCCCACGAAGCTGACATTCAAGGAATAGAAATACATGGTTCTGACTGAATTCTACTTTTAGCGGCATCGTGGAGGGTCGAGGTCAGCCGAGGTCAGAGAGGGGTCAGCGTTAAAAGAACTCTGTTATTCTGGTCTGTGGACTGAGAGCTGAGGTCACTGGGAGAGACGTCAGCCTTAACCCTTCCTTCGCTGAGCAAGTTGACGTTTGTCAGTGTATTTTGGCTATTTTGGTTCTTAAAGAGTTCATTTAAAATACTTGGGTGAATTCCCTTTGCAAGAAGGGACAGGAATCAAGTGTTTTGGCTTGAAAACAAAACTCCTTGTAGAAATGTACCTAATACACATGATATGAAACTAAAATCAACTTAAAGAGGACCTGTTATGCTAATTTTCAGGTGCATACTTGTATTTTGGGTTTCTACTAGAACATGTTTGCATGCTTTAATATTCAAGAAACGCTCTCATACCGGCTGTGCTGCAGCACCTCTTTTCCCCTGAAACGCTCTGTTTGAGCTCCTGAGCTCCGCTCTAACTAGCTTTGTTTGAGGGCGTGCCAAACTAGCCGCTAGGCAGGTATTATGCAAATGTGTTACTTGGTGACATCACCACGTTACGGACGAAAAGTCGGTACTTCAAGCAAGGCATTTCAGGCAGTTCAGGAGCAGTGTTTCTGTGGGGGAGAGTAACTCCCTTTGGCGTGTACTTTGGGCTTTGTAACTCTGCAGAACTTTTACACGCATAAAAACCAATTTAACACACTAAAGGAAAGGGGAAAAGCACAAAAGCATAATAGGTCTTCTTTAAGATTGATGCAACAGAGAATATAATAAGAGGGTTCTGAACAGCATGAAAAAGCTGCAGGATGTGGCATAATTTCCTCATTTTCTCATCCCATGAAATTTCTCTCCAACTTTCACACTTTCTTAATAGTAAAGATTAGCAGCAAAAGATTTATGGTCGTATTTTTTTAGTGCAAGGCCACTTGGAGGTGAGGTATGCTCTTTCAAAGTAAAAGCAATTTCATCTATTCCTCTACAAGTGATATCCAACAGCAAATCACCAAAATAAGGCTATCATTTACACTGAGAAACATGGAACATAAGGGAGAAAAGGGGACAACGTATACGTTATTACCAATAAAGTGTACAGCTCATACTTTTAAATATAAAGATTCAGACTTAGAAAGCAGAAAGTGAAACTTGAAAGAATTCAATTCAGCAATTTTAATGTTGCAACTCGACAACTCAATGTTTCTGCCAGGCTAGAAATGATTTTGGCGGAGCAATATGAACTCAATAAAACTCTCTCTCCACTCCTTCATTCTTGCAGTACTGCAGATCACTGGAAGATTTAGGTCTGAGAAAGCCCCGTATTCCTAAAATCCTTCATGGGCTGTTTGCTTTAATGCAGCGAAAATGGAGCCGACGAAGCTGTCTGGGGGAAATGAAGAAAAATGTGCACGATGCCCACCCAAAGCGACAGGGGCGTTTAAATGGACTGCTCCTGGTCTATTTGAAAAGTCGGTGAGGAGCCAGGTATGTTCGGCAGCTCTGGTATCTCGGCACCCAGACACCCTAACCCCACCCATCCTGGACGACCAAATCAAAAGCCATAAACCAAGCGCACCCAAACATGCCAAGCAGACATCCCACCTCTCGGGTTGAACACGTGAAATGTTTTATGTGCGCACACACAGCGCACCACTCTCTTTATCCCAGCGACTCCTAATCCTGGTTTGCATCACCAAGAAACAGACAACCTCTCTGCACTGTCCTGCTCTGCTCTGACCTTTTCTGCCGTTTCTGTCTCCACAAGGTAATGTTTGCTTTCCTGCAGCCCGAGTCTGGACTGTCTCACTGCTGACTGGGTGCTGGGCTCATTTGCGTGTAGTTATGTGTACGTAGATAAAGATTCTATATGTATACACGTGTGTTTTTTAAGTGTGTACTCGTACAGGCTGTGTGTATACATACGTATTTACTGTATGCTCGTGTATTTATGGGCTTTTGAGCATACAAAGTTCTATCTGAGTTTATGTGAATATATTATATGTGTGTAGGTGGTCCATGCACTTGAGTCTGCATTGCTTAGACTAGAGGAGCCCTATGTCTGAGAATGGGAAAAATACACACAGACACACTTGAACAACTCTCCTTTATGAAAACACATTAAGGAGATCATAATCCAACTGAAGTTATTAATGAGAGATTAGAAATCAAGTCAATGAGGAAAATTAGCGAGGTTTGGCAGCAACGC
This sequence comes from Sebastolobus alascanus, assembly GCA_916701645.2. Lineage (NCBI taxonomy): Eukaryota > Metazoa > Chordata > Actinopteri > Perciformes > Sebastidae > Sebastolobus > Sebastolobus alascanus. The sequence continues at coordinate 1,124,792 of CAKAOJ020000159.1, read as the reverse complement.
ATTCACACACTGTCACGCACCTACAGCGCATTTAGCGATGGACACAAACCATACAATATAAGCAAACCTCCTATTCATGCATGAGCTCATACTCAATGCACTGTCTTGAATTTCCCTCGGGATCAATTAAGTTACTATCTATCTATCTATCTATCTATCTATCTATCTATCTATCTATCTATCTATCTGTCTTGGTCCAGAGGTTACGAAACATTGTCTTTATGGGAGTTTCAGCATTGTCAACCTCTGAGAAACAGATATTTACTGTCTTTAAGAGGCTCTAGCAGACTCGCAGAAGATACTGGTATCACATGAAACTAGACGACCTAAGAAATCCATCGGTACCAACCGTGTCATGTTAGCTTGTCGGAAAGGAGGCTAAATAATGTTTCAAAGTTAGGCTAAATTTTGGTGAGGAAAAACTGGCATGGCCATTTTCAAAGGGGTCCCTTGACCTCTGACCTCAAGATATGTGAGTGAAAATGGGTTCTTTGGATACCCTCGAGTCTCCCCTTCAACCCAAAAATTGCTGCAACAACTTATGAGACATAAATGAGCAAGAGAATCGCCATCACATACTAATACATAATGTTCTAAGCCCTTACACACTTTCACAATTTATTTTAATCAATTAATTAATTAACTGACTGACAACTAAATCCACTCAGATGGACACAGAATAAATGGCTGAATGAAGGCAAAGAAGACAAACGAGAGAAATTATTTCTGCATACTTCAACTGAAGAGAAATGGACACAATATGAAAACTGAACAATAACATGCCTTTGGTTATAACACAAAAAGCATTGGCGTTTATTGTTTGACAGAGTAGGCCTTGAGAGAAAATCCCTCTTGTGTGAGTCACATCTTAGATCAGGTCCTCTGTGGCTCAGTGGGTGGATTGTGCTAACATTTCTAGGAGTTGGACTCATGCAATACTGCACTGTGAATGTTGTAATTGTGTGGGCGTTTGGGAACCCCCAAAAGTTTTTAGGAAAGGCTTTTCTCTGGGACTCCCAATAGCTGTAGACAGAACTTTTCACCGACATTTGCTTTGGCAGTTACATGAAAAAAGTGGGCTAAATTAATGCAAAAAGCATTTAAAAGAAAATAAAATAAATTCTAGATTATTAAAAAGAGGAGATCTCAAAGGGTACATATGTAAGGAATAGTGTACAGCGAGCCGGTCATTGTTGTGAAATAAACCCCGACAGGGCGATGACCTGCTAGCTGGACATTATCCCGCTTATTACACGGCTACTTACTTAAGAAATCAATAATATGACACAAAAATGATCCACCTGAGTCCGACATCAGAACTGCGCCCATAGCAACGGTCCGTTATACATGGTCTGTTATAAAGAAATAAGAGACCGTAGGACGCTGTGATTGACCGATCAGAATCGAGTATTCAACAAAGCTGTGTAATAAATTTATTCAACAGACATTGACATCTTTATTCCACAGCTTTAATTTGATTTGAATCATTCATTTTAGCTCATAATACCACATATGACCTGCTGCCCCGAGCTCTAGTTATATAATCAGACTTCCATACAGCATTTGAGTAACTGGTTCTAAAAGGGAGTAAATTCACAGTTGTATCAATAACATGGTGGCCATACATTTAAACCAGCTACTCCCTCGAAGTTGGCCCTTTTTTTCTCTATTTATTCAAACTACTTTCCTAAGGTTGGTGGAGATGGCAAGGAAGATGAAGGGAACAAGAGGGAATGAGGGGGAGGAGGAAGAGAATTAATGAGGATGAAAGACAGAAGTAGAAAAGGTTAGAATGATAGAAAGAAAAAAAAACAATTCTAAAAGAGATCGACAAGGTTTGTCTAAACAGGAAGACAAGTTCAACGGAGAGGAAAGAAGAAGAGAGCAAAAGATGGAGTGGAAGAGGAGGTGAGAAGTAAAGGATGAGGGAGAGGAGGGTTTGAAAAAGGACAGTGCAGCAGGAAAGACAAAAAAGGAGATGAAGAGAGGAAAACACAGCAGAGAGTACGGAGAGGGAGGCCAAGGGTGACTTGAATCATAATCCCCTGTTGAATTTCACAAGGAGCCGTTTCAACAAAGATCCAAGAGCTGGGCAGCGCCTCACACCTTTAACAAGCTTAGGGCTTCATTGTGTGTACTTTATGTCACAGAGAAGTCGAGAGCAGTGGGGAAACTCAGCAAACCGCATGCGATTTATTAGAAACCCAAATGCAGATGTTGGCCTTGAACACACAAAAACATACTGTGCACTGTTTTAACTGAGATAAGCAGCATTGCAGAGATGAAAACAAGAAAGCAAATTATCAGCCTGTGGCTGCATTTGCTGGTCATCGACCCCTTTTAGAGCCAGCAGGGAGAAACAGAGGAGAAAAAGACACATTTACAGGAAAGGACTAACTAATCTAATTTGACCAGAGTGACTAGAGAGTAGAGAGGGAATGAATGACAGGTTGTGCTTAGTCACACTTGTGAAATGCCAGGTCACCATTTCAGCAGATAATGTTGCCGTGTGCTTTGTGGAAGACTTCTGAGGAGATTATATATTAATATTAAATATATGTTAGGTATCATTATCGTCATGTTGTTACAAACAAAAAGTGTCACAGTAAGTGATTCCTAATGAAGGAAACGTCCTTCTTTATTCAGCCTTGGTCTGTTCATAGTTTTAGTTATGATAGCATGTTGCTCACCAGCTGCACCACAGCAATTTAGAAGGTGAAGACAATAAACAGAGCTTGATTAAGTAAAGCAATGCAAGTCTTGTATTGGTTTCTAAGGGAGCTTTCACGAGCCATAGTCCGTTTGGCTGGTCCGAATCAGAGTGAAATTCATACTTTTGGTTTGTTTTCTATTTAGTCTGGTTCGGTTTCACAGTGCACAAATTAATGTAGACCAAATGAAAAACATAACTTGCTGAGGGGCGTCTACGAAGGAGCGATTTTTATCTTTTTCGTCTAAAGAGCTGCCACTTCTATGCATGGGAATCACTGACTTTGATATTTTGCTGTCGAAGTTTTATCTTTATCTCTATCTATTAAAGAAGACTGTTGGTAGTCTTGCAGCTATTGTGTACAATATAATGCAGCCCAGCCAACACAATGGAGAAATCAAGGAGAATAGGAGGTCATGTACGCAGTCTAGCTGAGACACTCATGACTTTATTTGTGGTTAATTGGTTGGGAGAATCCTTGAAATCACATCAATCTAGCTGGTGAGTAATATGTTATCATAACTGATAGGACAAAATATGATTTAAGCTCTAAGAGGCAAAAGGAAAGTTTCAGCCAGTGGAGAGCAGTGGAAGTACAGCAGAAGAAGAAATATGAGAGAGGAGTTAGAGAGAGAGTCTGGGAGAGAAAAACGAATTGGGGTCATGTTGAGGGCCAAAACAACCTGGAACCCATTACCCAGAGCACCCAGTGGGACCCCTCCACGCCACCACTCCCCCACTTACAGTTCTCATGATGTCATACTACAGCGAGCCGCTACGCTGTCCTTCATACATAACGGCACACAGTCCTGGTCAGACAGCCAGAGATAAGCCTGATGAATGGTTTCTAGACATAAAAAATAATCCTGGTTCCACATGCAGACAAATAGAGTCTAAAAGATCTGAAAGTAGTCATTGCATGAACATTTTTGCTTGGAGATTTACAAAAGATGGCATTTAGTTACTACAACTGTACTACCTTACACTGTATTATGTTATATTACATATTAATCCTGCTAATCTTAAAGTTTAACACTTGACAATCTTTTAACTGACTGCTGTTCTAAACATCTCGACTACTCCATGACTTTACCTCGATCTATCTTCATCAAGTAATGCTACATTTTCAAATCATGCAAACTGTATTTCCTCTCTACTTTATTATGACACAACGAGACCCCAAATCTGCACAGCTTGGTTTGCTTTTTCCATACGTTCACTCATACACATTTTCTCAAGTTATCCTGTAGCAGATACATATTTTGACAGCACTACACTATCAAGTACTATCCCTGTGTTCAACTTTGACCACAACACATTCAGCTTAATGAACTCAAATCCTGTTGCTGTAACACTGATCAGGCAAAAAATGTAAATCTTAAAGTGCAGTTCCTTACAGCCACAAAACGCAATGAACGAAAAAGATTTTTCTCAGTCCAAGTGCAGCAGGAAGAACTCGTAGTAAACAGTTTACTTACTGTAGCACAGAAAAAAAAGGCTGATATACTGAAGAGAAAGGAAGAAAAACCAACAAGCTCCAATCCCTCTTAGTCTGTGTTATGAAAGTGAGAGAGGAGGCTTGAGCGAAAGAGAGCACGAGAGAGAGAGAGAGAGAGAGAGAGAGAGAGAGAGAGAGAGAGAGAGAGAGAGAGAGAGAGAGAGAGAGAGAGAGAGAGAGAGAGAGAGAGAGAGAGAGAGAGAGAGAGAGAGAGATCTCTACATCAGTAGAGCAAGCCTGAGGAGAAGAGAGAGAGAGAGGGAAAGATGGAAAGGAAAGAGACAGGAGAGGGAGAGACAAGAGAGGGGAAAAGACAGAGACTCAGAGATCCGTGCCTAACGCTGAGGGTACCCCCATATTAGGTTATGAGGCAACTGGCCCATCACAACCCGGCAACAACAAGGGAGATATTATCAGTGAGCACACTCTAGAAACAAAAAGACGGCGGAGACACCGCTACGCAAGATTTCAATCGATCCTCCTCTACGAGCCTGTTCAATGTGTAAACCACGTCTGACAAAACTCACATAAGGCTGCTGTGTTTTGATTAGGAGCTATTACACAGAACCTGGAAATCGACCACTGAAGCCCCTTTTTCAGCCACCTCATCCAAATGTCCACCAAAGACGGTCGATTCTAAGTGTGTTAAGTCAATCAAAGTAAGGAAAGGGCAATTTTGCTAAAAGACAAATCAGTGTTTATATCAAGAGATAGTTGCTCTAATCATTTTAGTAACACAACAAGGTAACTTGTGTTTCTTGAAGTCAGGAAATGGTGCAAAGTGCAAAAACTTCCCCCCAGTGACCTAATTAAACTGTACAGTAGCCTACCAGAAAGTATTTTAAGAAGAAAATATTACCGTACTATGCAAAGTAAATAAAAGATTCTCTAATAAAAATACCATCTCCGACATTTTTATGAGACTATAATGTGTCTTTTTGAGCTGAGCAGGGTGATGACATGTGAGATAATGTCTGTTATGTTATTTGCCAAGTGAATATGCATTGCAGTAAATGTTTCCATACCAGATTTTTTCCTGACTTACAAAGTACAACCAAATGTCATGTGATATTAAAGGTGCATTGTGTAGGATCTGGGGGTATCTAGCGGTGACGTGAGGAGATTGCAACCAACTGGAGAGCTGACGCAAAAACGCGAATGGCCCTCTCTAGAGCCATTTGGAGCAGAGCCGGTGCAAAGAGTGTGTGTTTACGTGGGAAACGAGTGGTGTAGCAAGAGAGAGAGAGCGGCGGCGGCGACGACGGTAATGTTATCGACTCTGGCCCAAGCAGGAAAAGTGAAAAGAGTTTGGTTTGTCCGTTCTGGGCTACTGTAGAAACATGGCGGGGCAATATGGCGGACTCCGTGAAGAGGGGACCCGCTCCCTATGTAGATATACAGTATATACGGCTCATTCTAAGGTAACGAAAACACAACGATTCTTATTATCACGTGATTATAGACTAAAGAAAACATACTTATTAATATTATATTACATGTCTGCCAATAGATCCCCCTAATTGTTACACACTATTCCTTTAAGTATCCCTTCATTGCTCAGTGACACATGAATGAAAACTACAGATGAAAAACGTGTGTGATACGGTTGAAAGCTCAGTCAAAAGCTAGCAGGTAGCCTAGAGCTGCAATAATTAATTGATTAGTTGTCAAATATTAAATTAATCGCCAAAAATCTTGATAATAGATTTAATAGGTTTGAGTATTGTTTTAAGAAAAAAAAGTCAAAATTCTGTGATTCCAGCTTTTTTAAATGTGAATATTTTCTGGTTTCTTTACTCCTCCATGACAGTAAACTGAATATCTTTGAGTTGTGGACAAAACAAGACATTTGAGGACGTCATCTTGGGCTTTGGGAAACACTGATCAACATTTTTCACCATTTTCTGACATTTTATAGAGCAAACAACTAATCTATTAATCGGGAAAATAATCAGCATATTAATCGACAATGAAAATAATCGTTAGTTGCAGCCCTAAAGTGGACCATGAGTTGCAGTTATTTTGTCAAACTACTATTTCCAAGGTCAAATATGAAATTTCATGCTCAACTGTGAAGTTCGGTGAGATTGATGAGAAGTGCTAAAAGTGCTCTGGATGAGATCACAACATTTACTCGTGACAACAAATCCATCGCCATGACAACTGAGCAAACTCCACCCACCGATGAAACACATGTGATGCGGCTGAAAGCTCCAGAAAAAGCTAGTAAGTGGTCCTTGAGTTAGGGTTGTTTTGTCAAACTGTAGAAAACTTTGTCACAACTTGTATCAACATTTACGTCTAGTGAAATATTCATATGCTGTATGATGCAATGAGAATCGTTCGTATTAATATCTTCTACTTATCTATGTGATATTATCGCGTTGTTACAAGTATTTTATTTGCAGGCTAAAACACTTAGAACATGGCGATAGTGAAGTAAAACAGGACCCTCCTGGGTAAAGCCTAATTATGTCCCATTGAGCCCAAATCGCCTTTAAGGTGTCATAACGGCTAAACAAGCCACACGTTCCAGCTTGGCTTTTCATAGGGCCAGGTGACGCTGCGGGCCATTAAACCAATAAAGACTGAGGTAGGTCCACTTGATCCTTGTTATTAGCTTTGCTCCGGTTAGCGTTTCTATGCCAACCTCCAATTAAAGACCGGTGTTGCAGCTTTTCTGTTTAAGCCAGCTCACTCAATGGTAGCCCCAAGCACTTGCAGTTTATGGCAACAAACTATATTATCTATATTATATGTATCAACACACAGAGAGATACTGTCACAAACCATTTCCTTAACAACTATGAATCACCTCACTAGTATAGCGTGGGTAAAACCACAACTTATCATATAACAAATCTTCACTGGAAGAAACCGAATTTTTCAAAGGGTAATTTCTTTTGTAATAGCGGTGTAACCTGACACATAAACAAACACATAATCACAACAGTCAGGTCTAAATAAATACAGTACGTCCTATTGAATCTGCCTAATCAAGTGGGAAAATGAATCTGTTTCGTGCCCAGTTGACATCAAAGTGGTGTTCAGAACAAAGCAAACAGCTGGCATGCCCTCCGTCTTCGCTTTGCATTTCTTTGATCAATACTCCGCAAATGAGACTGGCCTCCTGAGTCGGTAATGAGAGGTCAGATCCATGCATTATACTACACTTACAACATCAATTGCCTTTAGGAGGCAAAAAGTCCCACGATCAATATGAATTAAGACAATGATACAGTGTGATGTGGTGAACTGAACATAGACACCAGCCTGCTATCTCTACCTTTCTCTAACCACCTCCGAGTGGCTTATTACAACGCAGAGCTTATATACTACAATACAATATTTGCAAGTATAATTCGGGAGAAGAGTACATACCCTATTTATTTCAAAACGTGTGCTGCCCTCTGGTGGATATGCATATAAGCACTGACAAAAGTTTAAAAATAAAAAACTGAATCTGTCATGTAAAATAAAGGAAATAAAAGCAATAAAGCAACTGAAGCATCACCTCTATCAGTTGGAAAAAAACAGAATTTAGATTAAAGCTTTTATTTCCCAAAAAAGGAATCATGTATGTCTTTTTACTTCCCAAACAAAAGCTGATTAAAGTGGAGAAAATGACTACAGCCACAGCTAATTATTAATTTAATCATCAATTATAGAGCCGGATTGATTATTCTATTCATCATTTAGTAGATCAACAGAAAAATAATTCATGGCAACTATTTTGCTAATTTTCTTAACTATAATTTTTTTAAGCAAAGGTGTCAAATATGTGTGGATCTGCTGTTTTTCTTTGTTTTATCTGTTGATAAATTTATTATCTTTGGGTTTTTGGACTGTTAGTCGGACAAAACAAACAACTTTAAGATGTAATGTAGGGAGGTGTGATGGCCATTATTCACTATTTTTATGGACCAGATGGTTAATCAACTAATCGAGAAAATAATCAGCAGATTAATTGATAATGACAATAACCATTACTTGCAGCAATCAATTAATCTCTTGATTATTGTTTCAATTAATTTGCCAATCCTTTAGATGTTGAAAAATAGTTAAAAAAAAAAAAAAATTAAAAAATGGCAATGACAATTTCCGATAATATCCCCAAAATATTCAATTTATAATGACGTAAAATTTAGAAATCAATACATTTGAAAAGACAGCAATTCTTTATTATTTCGATCACTTGACAAATCGTTTCCGCATTTTTGCTGCAATAGCACAAGGATCACAAGGACGACTAGTCCGACATACAGTTTGACAATAGAGTACACACACATACACACACACCACAAGATTCCAGATCAAAGAGCAACAGGAAGTACAGTTCGTATGCCAAGAATGTCTGAAACATAAATCATGACTCAGGCTTCAGCAGTCATACGTGTTCACATACCAAAAATATTCAGCAATCCAAGTTCATCTGCAGCGTAAGATTTTCTGTAATCCACTAGATGGCACCAAAGGATGACTTTTCATGCGTCATCAGCTCTCTCACTTTTACCTATTATACTTTTTATATCATAAGGGAAGGCAGAAAAGTAAATGGAAAGTATCTTTTAAGTCATACTTATCAATACAGATCAAAGTTTAAGGAGTGCATGCACACTGTTGATTTAATTGTTAGTTGATGCTGAGAGAGATTCAGTGTCCTGTTCAACAACAGTCAGGAGGCCAGATGCTGGTCAGCAAGGTTGAAAGATATCTTGAAACTTGTTATTCAAAACTAGTCAGATGAGCCTTTTCAGCTGAGCCCAATGTATTTAACGCTGATTTAACATCACACTACTTTCGTAATAAGTTTGTCAGATACCCTGCTCCTTTGACTTTGTATTTGGTGATGCAATTTAATGCTGACCCACAAAAAAAAAACAACAGAAAATGCAATTAAATCTATTACTGTACCACATCCTGTAAGATAAAGGGCTTAATTTTGGCTAAATCCCCTCTAGACGACCTCTCAATTTTATGAGTCAAAGCGTTAGGAAGGGGATGTGACAGGCTATTTTTTATATCAATTGTGTTATTCTTTGAGTGCAACAATAATAGCATGACCCGCAACTGCTTCATGCTCTCATTTAATCTGTTTTTTGGGGAATATTGTTGGTCCATTTCCTTCCAAATGCTCTTTACTAAATCAAACCTGCAGGTGTTAGTGGAGTTAAAGGGTTATCTTTAATAATAAAATGTGATTACATCACTGGAGGAGCGCAGAAACAGTGTGACACATGTTGCAGCCGTGTAGCAGAGATACTAAGTCATATGAGGGTGATGAAACTGGGAGAGGTCAAAACAAAAGAAGAGAAAGATAGTCACCACGACAGGATGTTCAAGTGTGTGTGCTTGTTTACATTTCTCATACTGTATGAGGTCAAAGTTTGTGTTGCGTATTTGGATGGAATTCCACAATTTCCGGGGGTTATCACCCAAAAAGTGACATACATAGGGTATGTAACACTGATCAGGAGTGTGTGCAAACCGCATTCATCTCACAGGGTCAAAATTCTCCACTGTTTGTGTTTGTGTGCGTCGGGTCCTGACCCACAGTTTAACAACCTCGGCTCTGGATCTCTGTAGGGACACTTTGCAACTTTCTGGAGCAGCGAAAATTTTCCCACAATGTACCACACAGAGATGCGAGAGGCCTGAGCTAACACACACACACACACACACACACACACACACACACACACACACACACACACACACACACACACACACACACACACACACACACACACACACACACACACACACACACACACACACACACACACACACACACACACACACACACACACACACACACACACACACACACACACACACACACACACACACACACACACACACACACACACACACACACACACACACACACACACACACACACACACACACACACACACACACACACACACACACACACACACACACACACACACACACACACACACACACACACACATTTTAACTCCACGAAGCGAAAACGCATGCAGTTTTGACACCCTTCTGTCACCCCGCAAAAACAAACGGATGGAATGTGTTTCAACAAAAGCAAGCAGCAGCAGCCACATGGTACGCTCCTGTGCAGCAGATTCAAGCAAACGTATGAACAGCGTTGGAGCGGAGAGAGGCCACATCATTCAAGATACTGTTACTGTACATTAACAGTACTTCTTATATAACGCATGCTAGATATTCACTGTCCTACCCATTTTCTGTGTAAGCGGACATCTGACTAACAGTGTGTATCACACATACACACACACACACACACACACACACACACACTAATCTCAGGCTAAGCCGCAACACCCAGCTGAGAGAGAAAGTGGCCTGCTTGGCACATTCCTTTGTAGCGGGACAACACACAGAGAGAGAACATAAGAGTGATAGACACCAGGTTAAATGAGTGTGACATACATGGAGGGTAAGCTTTTGAGTGTCTGGGTTGGGGTTAATATGATTATAATTCAGAACTGAAACTGTCCATTTCTAAATCCTTTCATTTCCCTTTCCTGGATCATTTTAAATAGTTAATTATTTCTTTAAAAAAAATTGTATTTCTTTGTTGTTGTTTCTATTGTACTAGTTAGATATCATATTTGTTTTATTAGCTGAATGTTTGTGCTCTTTGAAAGAGAGATCTGAGAGAAGAGATACAAGATTTGATAAAAGAAAGTTATCAGATACTGAGCTTCTTAATAAATCTGGGTATTTTACCATCTCGGAGCACAGTCAACTGGTTATCTGAACATATCACTTTATTAATCTTCTGCCCTTCTACCAACCACTAACTGGAGGAGAGTCATAGCCGCCACTCAGAAGGGCACTCTCCAATAACAATCAAAATAGGGCTGTCCTCCTCGGCCAAAGAAATTCTTAGTCGATTAACACTCGACAAATCAATTAGTTGATTTAATCGACAGATCTGTGAAACTGAGTTTCTCCACAAAGAATAACACAAAAGCACCACTTTAAATCTTGTGTTTACCAGAGATGTGCTCATGAGTTACTTGGAAATAAGTCATTCAGCATGAAAAAAGCATAAAAAACGACTAATCAACTAAAGAAATCTTAATCGACTAAGACCAAAACGACCGATTAGTCTACTAATAGACTAAGACGAGGCAGCTCTACAACAAAGACTCGAACTTGTCTTGTACTGTGGGGCCTGCAATGATTCAATCTTCAAACCGATCTGCCGAGAGCCTCTCAGACGGACAATTTGGATGAAATATGTTCAATATGATCAACATGTGTTGTGCAAACATCTTCAGCAGTAAATAAGAGCTGTACTTTACTCTGGTACATTCTGTACTACAACAACGATGCAATTTAAAGTTGCTTAATTGAAAAAAATAATACACGCTTTGCTGAAAAATAATTGCAGGTGTCCCTGCACCGGACTGGCAAGCTGCAATGTTGCTCAACTCCAGTTCACCTTACACGCCATGCTCAGCCAATTTTCACAGCCCGGCTTCATCTAGATGTTTTTTTTCCTTTTACCTTTGGACATCCAAACTGTTTTTCCTGAGTGCATTACAGTGTGTTCGCACAGCAAGCAGCTGGTTGAAAGCCTCTCAGACTTTGGTTGGGGCAGTTTGTCAAAACGTGTAGTGTGTGTGTGTGTGTGTGTGTGTGTGTGTGTGTGTGTGTGTGTGCTTTAACATCTGAAAGAGGCAAGAAAACACTCATTATGTGTGTGGGGTCTCTCATAATCCTACATTTGAAAAAAATCTCTGTGTTCCCAGGCTTACAGGGACTTGGGTATGAAGCCATTTGTTAATTTCCAATAGCTCAAATTGTGATTATAATTTCATTCACTTCGACCTTTTTAGTTGCCCTAACCTAATCAGCAGAGCATTGTTCAACACTGTGTGTGTGCACATTAATTAACATCTCACATTGTAAGCCAGTGACAGTTTCAGGTGCATTCAATAGGGTCGTAACAAGAAGGAAAAGGAGTTTGTTGTGCATGCATACAGTATGTGTTTTTATGCAATGCAAATACACACTTTGACACCGACTGTCTGATGACCCCAACAAAGAAGCGAACCAGTCTATTTACCGAAGCAATAACCTGGAAAGCCAATCAATGCAATGTCGCCTCATGACAACGTAGAATGAAATGGACGTCTTAAAACCGGATATTTGCCGGACATTTTTATCTTAAAACGTTACCTTTGGAACGAGCAGTAATTGGTAATCTGTTTGCTAGAGTTATTACCTGCAGCTCATAAAGAGCCGGTCTTCAAACATATTGACCCATTTTACAGGCATGGATATTTAACTAGCAAAGGGCTTATTGTTTGGGACAGCCAAGTTAATATTTGCTGAACAGAAATAAGCTTGTCCAAAAGCTGGACACCATCAGCGACTACGTTACATGCACAAAATATTCTGTTTTTTGCCCTTATTCCGAAAATATACAATACTCCTACTGAGCTGTTTACATGGCTAATGAAAATGAATATTCCACTAATGTTCCCGTTTACATGCAGCCGCGATTACTCCGATTAACGTAACCGGTGGCGGACTTGCTCGACCGTGGGAACACAGACTCCCTCTTTGATTCATTCAACCTCCTTCTTGAGAAAGGTCTGCGTTGCGATATTTGTGCATATCCAAAAACCTGTTGATATCCACGTCTTTCATAATGTTTAGAAGCAGGCGTGTTTCTCTTTCCGACTAGAAATGTGGGCTTTTCTTTTGGGCATGCATCTCTGCAAACTGTCGGCTAGTTGGTTTGTGTACAACGCACAGAGCTGACTGTAAACAGGCAAGAGGCGGTGTGTAGCAAACTGCCGCAAAAGCCCAAATTGAGACGCATATTCTGAATGTGCTTATACATATCTAAAGAATGCTCCTGAAAACCCAAATAATATCGGCATATCCCACGTCTTAATCGGAAAATGCTCCATTCGGAATAAGGCCTAATTCAGAATATCTAAACAGAATATGCTGTTTACATAACCCGTATCAAATTCAGAATACTGTCATATTCGGAATAAAAGTGGAATATTGGAGAGCATGTAAACGTAGAAAATGAGCATTACAACTCTGCAAGTCATACTGACATAAGCCACAATATAAATGATTGTCAAATTTGATTTAATTCTTTATTCTCAGTTCATTTGTATATGGAGCAATCACCACAGACTGGGTTTGGGACTAAATCAAATTGTGTCTTTGGCTACGGAGAAAGGCAGAAATTTAGCTTACTTTGATACTTCGGTAGCCAGTATTCCCCTTTAATAAACTGCAACCACTGACTGAAAAAGCACTCTTGAGATTTCACTTTTAGTATAAACAACATTTAACACACCAACCTCTTCGATAAACAGAGTGCATTTGCTACTTAAACAATGAAAAGCAATCTATATTTGTTCAAACTGAAAGGAAAAAAAGAAAGAGGAATAGAGATATATGTGTGTGTGGATGTGGCTGTTATTATCACCAACAGTAAGGCAACCACATGGGAGAAGTGTGTGTGTGTGTGTGTGTGTGTGTGTGTGTGTGTGTGTGTGTGTGTGTGTCTCCTCTCTCTCCCTCTATCAATCCACCCAGACAGGAAATTATGTATACAGTCAGGACTGTTGTTTTTGTCAGTCAAAACCTCACAGACACTATTTTTGGTGATCTGTGCTTTTAAACAGAGCTTTAAGAGACAAGAAGTCACAGTCATGAAAAGTAATGGCATGACGTGATAACAGATGACCTCCCATGTGATTAACAGCCAATCGTAAAGCCCTATTTCAATGGGATTTTACAGATATGTAGGTAAAAGGTAGCATGCAACAAAAAGTATTCCAGTGAGTGGGTTGGTGAGTCTGTCTATCCTTCAATTCATGTGTAAAACGCAGCAATATGCATCATGAATTAACAGAAATGTGTGGGGTTGCAAAGGAGATAAACTGATAATGAACATGTGGTCACGGAAACTTGAAAACTGAAGGTTGGAAAATGAAATGCGGTCTAATTTATACAGTTTCAAAGTGGGATGAGTTCAAAGTATATCAGGTGACCGACTGGAGCCCCTCCAAAGCACAAATGGGCATGAAACTCTTTGGATATACAGTGCAAACGATGTACAACTGTTGCCCAACATCTCCAAGACAAAAGTCTGTCTATAACAAAATCTATGGAAAGAAGTCAACTGCAACTCCCAAGGAGAATTTCAGCAATAGACATTTTTGATTCACATTCCCAGCACAGATATTCCTGGATGTGAAGTGTCAATATTCTGGCCTTAAGCCCAGTTACGAGAAGACACACTGAGGGAAACAGGAAAGCACAGAGCGTCCCTAGAAAGAATAATGTGTTCCTGTCCCCGAAGGCTACTTGCATCCTCGGTAATGGGAAGACGACATATTTACAAGCATCCATCTATCAGCCCAAATTGCTATGTTAAAAAGTGTGTAGTAGTCCATGTCTTTGCCTGCCTGTTTGTGTGTGCAACATGGTCACTTACCACTTAGCCTGACACCACTTTGAGTTAAATGAAAGGACTCAGCAGGACTCTAATTGGTAGACTCCACAAAAGGCAAACAATAAAATGCTTCTGGCTTAAGAGACTGTTTGATCCCTTTGCCAGGTGTGTGTTAAACCTGCACAAAGTAATGAAACACTTCCTTATTTTATGTTACAATTCCCTGACATTTAGCGGTATGACGGTTTTAAAAAAGTTTAATAAGAACACTGGCAATATATTTTGCATTTTTACCGCTAAACTCTTGTGAGAGAATGCAAAAGTCGTTTCCCCCCTCCCGTTCACAATATTTTCCATCATGTTCATTTTCCATTATGAACTCAAAAAACCTATATAAAACGTACGTTCATGGCTTTGTCTTGGTCTAAAATTCCTTTTTGTTTCCACTCTCTCACTCTCCCTATATTCTCTCAAATAGTCCGTGCCTGATTCCCCCCCACCTTGTTTCTCACTTTTCTTCCATGGTAGATTTTCTTCTTTTTCCACTGTTAAAATCTCATTTTCTCGCTCTTTCTCTCCTAGCGTGTTACCCTTCCCTCTCCACCCCTCTCTCTCCACACCTCTCTCTCCGTGCTAACCTGCTCCAATCCCTCCTTCATATAATCCTGTGTTCTTTGGCTCGCTTCATTAGTTGTAGCAATAAACACACAGGGCCACAGGATACCTCCAGAAAACTCCTCAACGTGATTACTGCAGTTAGGCTTGCACGGCACATACAGGGGGCCTGTGTACCATAAAGTGTGGTTGTGTAAAAGACAGAGGGGAGTAAAGACAGACAGAAACAGTGTTTCGTTTTTTTGCAACTACGCAATAAATTTACAATGTTGTTATCGACTCAATTCCATTGTTACGTCTCTATCTGCTGTACGCCATCTAATAAAACAGAAACCTATAGAAAGTTTCTTTGCGACTGCACCACGTTTACGACTCCCATTTGTTTGTAATGGGATGCATTCCTACTTTATTCATACTTTTTTATGAGCCCGATGACAGCCCTGCTACAACTCTACTTATTCACTGCTGCTCGGCGCTCTCGGAGTTTCTCTGGTGACCCCTTACGGGAGCAGCTCGGATGGTGTTTTGACAAGGGAAGTGCTGGCAACTCCCCCGTTTTCAATGGGCTCATTATTAAAGCAGCTCTGCCTGGACTTAACTCAGCCCGTATTTCTACGACCACAAAGGACTCATAAAAACACTTTGGCAAAGTCAGAAACCACACTGCAGCTTGCACATGAGTGTGTGTTTGAATGCCGCGAGTGTACAAGCCTCCCTTCCACACATGAGAAACTTTAGACTGTGCTTGGCTCTGTTGTGGCTACGCATGAACACATAAAAAAAACATGAATACATATCCATGCATTGCACACACGCATAAATAACCCGTCAGAATCCCATCGTAAAAACGTAACATGCACAGTCAAGTGCCCACGTAGACACGCTCCTCCTGCTATCTAACATCTATCTAACAATTAGCTTACAAGTATCAGGGGCGGGAATCACCAGAGGTCCCACGCTAGGATATTATCACGATACTCAAATCACGATACGATCTTATTGCAAACGTTTTGAGATAAGCTGAGTATTGCGATTTATTATTTTTTCAACGGTAAATTACGCAATTTGTCGACATCTGTTTTATCTAATAAGATACGGTTTTCACTCTGTTCATCTCAGAGTTTTCATTCACATATCTTGAGGTCAGAGGTCAAGAGACCTCTTTGAAAATGGCCGTGCCAGTTTTACCTCGCCAAAATCTAGCGTAACTTTGGAGCGTTATTTAGCGTTCTTCCCGACAAGCTATCTTCACTCTAGCTTTAAAACTGAGCCCACTACAACCTCCGACAGAATAGTGGCCGGGTAGTCGAATTGTTAAGAGGTTGATAGTTTATATATAATAAAAGGTCGATACTTGACGTCCGTGTATCGATACAATATTGCCGCACAAAATATCGCCATACTGTGCTGTATCGATTTTTCCCCCCACCCCTAACAAGTATATATTGCAATGGGATTTAAACTACCGCCATACAGCAACAGTTACACACAGCAAACTAAATTAAATAGAAATACAATATGCTACTTATTGTATGATTCCGTGGTTGTATGTGTCTTCAAGGTACTGGGTTTCTATCTCCATGTGTTTTGAGTTTTTTACAGGAAGTGGAGGGAAAAGATAATAAAAAAACAACAGGAGAGAGTATCCTGTGTGATGCTGCTGAATCCCAGCCTTCACAAGATTCTCATGTTTGCACCTCACACACTGGAAAAGCATGACTTATGACGGACAAAATGCCTTCTATTGAAAGGGAGCTGTATATTCTCTGAATTGTGGCAGCCAAGGTTGCTCGAGCTGAACAGCTCCTGTGAGATTTTGCATGTTTGTAAAAACACTCTCGAGCTTGGAAACTCGATAATAACACAGCAATGTCCTGGGTCTCCTCTCTGTCTCACTCCGTCTCTTTTCCCCCCTCCATCCTCCGTCTCTTCTCACTCTGTCTTGCTCATTTACCTTCTCCCCGGCAATTTCCATGGCTATAACTTCAATGCAGATGCCAACTCTGCTCAGTCCATTTACACAGACACGCACAAACACACGCGCGCACACACACAGAAGGCTCAGTCATTCGGTCTGTCAGTAATACGGCGAGCAGAACTAACAGAGAATAAATCATTTTTCCGCAGCAGGGGCCTACCCCGAACAAAGAGCCTTGTGTATGTATGTGTCTTTGGGATGTGTGTGTGTGTGTGTGTGTGTGTGTGTGTGTGTGTGTGTGTGTGTGTGTGTGTGTAGGTCTATTAACATATTCCTTTAATAAATTATTCATCTTCCATGCATAACAGGCAAAACATTTCAACCCAAACAGAAGAAACAAAAGCCAAGAACAATTTTCGTCCATTGAAGCGAGAATCAATCAAGTCATAAATACTCCTGTGCCACAGCAGCAGCTATTGAGTTTTGCACTTTTTCTTACAGCGAAGAAAAGAGAGCTGGAAAAGCAAAACCACACATTAAACCCAATGCCTTATCATGTGTGGAAAATCCACATAATTTTAAAGCACTTAAAGAATAAGCACGTTGCTGCTTGAGGCGAAACGTCAGTGATGTAAGGTCACGAAACCATAAAGATAGAATACCACTGCAACATATTTCCTAAACTCTTAAAAAAAAGGCAACCTTAATTAATATCCCTTGGCTTAGGAGGATTATGGACACATGTTGACTTTTTCACTGGTACGGCTCTCTCTTAACGGGAACGTGTTAACAGTTACAGACTCGGTGTGAAAATTAACTATCTAGGACCTGAAAAGTTCACTGCATTGCTGTCCTGAATCTACGTTTTCAACAACCTTTACGGCACATTTTACTCATTGAAGTTTAGAATGCTTCTATGTATTGTAAACTGATATGAAATCTGTGAGTCTGTGTGTTTTCATTCTCTTACCTGCTGTAGCTTAACGCCAACAAAACGTAGCATCTCCCTGCAGACTCTGAATTCTTCTTCCATACCACGCATCACGATCGGCCACATGTCCTCCTTGCTGGGTTGCCACATCATGTGATTATCAACCACGTCCCAGACCTCCTCTGAGATGCGTCCTGACGGCAGCGTCTTGACAAGCGCTCTGGTTCCAGTACACACCGACTTGGTCATCTTACGGAAAGAAAAAGAAAGGTGTTTCAGCATGTCTCATTGTTTTGTTTAGCAAACTATAAATGATGAAATTTATAGAGTCGCCGACGAGGTCCAATCCCAAACATCCCGAAAAGTCACCGCTCCTTGTCTTGTTGTTAACTAATGCTCCACGCAAATATAAAGCGACCGCTGTATTTACAAATGACGCAGGAAAAAATTAATTAATTCGAGCATCACTTCTATCAGCAATTGATTATGGTGATATTTTATATATGCATGTAAGGTCATCCTCTTGAAATATGTTAGATTCAGTAGATCATGCTGCGAAACCTCTGATTCGGGTTTCTACGTACAGTATATCATTGCTGTTTGTATGAGAAAGTTGGTTTGTCATCCTTATACAACCACAGAATGAAACACTGGTACATTTTTATGCATATTACACAAACTGCATCCTTATCTATGTTCTCTGCGTACGCCAAAAGTAGCAGTAACCTTCGATCACGCGGACAAATTATGTACGTCATTCCTCAAACCCACACCGTCTTTGGTGAAAGTGCTTTTAGAGTTTTTGGACCCTCATCTTGGTGCGAGCTGCAGAGACACTTTAAACTAGACTATTTTATAAGCATGCGAGATTTTAAAAACAGGATCAAGGACTACTTGAACCCTGAATGTACTTGTCCTGCTACTGAGAGGTAGACCAGCAACCCTTGTGTTCTGCAAGGTAAAGTTACAGGTTTATTCAATGAAGTCTGGTGGCTTTGGTGAGAGCATAGATCGATGCAACGACTTCAGTTCCCCGTCGGAAAGGGCTGTCTGACACCGAGGTAAAGCGGCGAAAATATTCTAAATATAGCGTACACTTAAACTGATATTTATTATTGTACCTCATACAAGCCCACTTCAAAACACTATCGAACTATCCCTTTAATGCAATTTGCTGTTTGTTTTTAAGTCTGTTATACATGCTTTTATGTGTGAAACGTTTTATGCTGTCGTCATGGAAAAGGGATTTTAAATCCATCCTGGATAAATAAAAGTTAAATAGAATACAATAAAACTGAACACTCCCGAGGGTGATAAAAGGAAACAAATAAACATAGAAAATAACACATTTGTTCAAGATACAAATTCTATACAACACCAACAGAAAAAGGAATCTTGCATGTAAATACCTTTTGATTATTCTTGAAGAAGCGCCTCACCAGGACAGTGGAGCGCTCTTTACGGTTCCTAATAAACTCGGCGTTGTCCAGGAGACCCTCTCCATCCCCCTCGTCACTGCTGCTGTTCCTGGTCAATCCTGACGACAGCCTCTCGTCGTTCCTCAGGGTCCTCCTCATGGTTTCAAGAGATGCTCGTCTCAGAAACAGTTTCTCCAGGGAGCATTTATTAACCCTGGGCTTTCTGTTGAGCCCCTCTAAACTCGCGTAGCCGTTGAGACGGTGCCGGTGGACGCGTCCGTTCTGGCGATGCTGCCGGTGGTTGGTACCGGGGGAACTACAGGGAGATGACGCGGAAGAGCTCGGCTCACTGGATGGACTGTACCCAGACGAGAGGCAGCGTGACGTCTAGAAGCAGAAAACAGGACAAATTAAAATAGTCTTAATGATGTTTCTTTACAGCAGTGCCTCGGACTACCTAATGGGGTAAAGCATTTCATTTACAGTGTAAACATTGTGATGTTTATTTTTCTCATCTTGTCATCTTGTGATTTATACAATTTTGCAGATAACCAGGGCTAGCAACGTCCTCCTTTTATTACCTTGTGGAAAGCCAGCACAGACACAGGCAGGCTGCTGCGACGGAGGTGTCGCTGGTTGGCCTGAGAAGGACTGGGACAGAGGCTGGGAGTGTGAACGGGGCTGGGGCTGGATTTGGGGCTCGGGCTGAATCCGGGGCTGTGGCAACAATACATGTTTGGACTCGTGTAAAGGCTAGACAGGGTGCAGGAGCAGCGGGTGCTGCCAGTTCTGTTTCGGCCTGCTTCCACACCCTCTCCGGGGTTGTCCAGCTGGCACGGAGATCCCTCTGAACCGTTCCCAGGTATCGCAGTAACGGTGTTAGTCATTCCTTCTTTTCTCCTGCCAGCCGACAGCTCCGGATAAAGTTTCTCTGCGGCACTCGAGAGTTTTGATCTGTAATCCAAACGCTCGTATTCATCGTCCAAAATTGTCCCTTTCCCACTGTCACACGACAGCTTCCTATAGAAGAGGAGGGAGGGGCTGCTCCGCTGTTTCGAGTGCCACAATTGGTCAGAGTATCGCCACGCTTCCTGGCTGTCACTTGCATGCCTGGCTTCTCTGCTGGGTCGGCTCCCGGTGGACGGAGGCGAAGCGCGCCGAGCCACGACTACAGCCCCGACCTGTGTCGGATTTTCTTCAGTAGCCATCGCGTCTCCCCGGAGCGTCCTGCTTTAACCTTTGTGTAGCTGCAGCCCTGAAAATAAGAAACACTTTGCTGTTGATGACGGTTAAAGAGGACCTATTATACTTGTATGTTGGGTTTCTACTTCCTTCTAAACTATATAACTCACTAAAGGAAAGGAAAAAAAGCACAAAAGCATAAAAGGTCCACTTTAAGCAGGAGAAATCTAACCTAACAGCATTTAGAAAAACTTCCAAATTTTATCTTTTTTATCTAAAATCGGTTGCATTAGAGCCGATCTGTGGTGCATGCATCAGTCAAATACATTTCTCTAAGACTCTCTTAATCCCCGACATTTGAGAAGCGGCGTCTTCCATCTCAATTAGTGGCTCCATAGAGCAGCAAGAGGAAATTAAATTTGCAGAGGAAATGAAATTTGCAGACTTCCAAACCCATATATTGTGTAAGGTGACAGCACTGTCATGTTTATAACTCAGATGGTCTAGATGACTAATGATGGTGGGCTTTCCCTGAATGAAGATAAGGGGGATTAAAGCACATCTCTCTCTCTTGCAACTTCACCTTGTGATTGATTAAATGAGTGACTGATTGAGCTACAAAATACCATCATCAATATCAAACCTTCGGTATTTTAGTTAAGTTCAAAATACTTACTTTGATGATGAGAGAGATCCACTTCAGGTCATGCTACACAACAGTCCCAAGCTTCTTTTTCTATTTCAGTGTGCCATCATGGTCAGAGGCCTGTGCTGCTGCTGGGGCAAATAATACCTTCAGCTTCCAGTGACCTCTTGAGTGACTAAGACAACATGTCCATACAGAGTGAGCTCTGTGTGTTGTAGCAACAGAAGCTTGTGCAGCTGTACAAACCGCCAGATAGAGAACCCACGGAGGTGACCCTGGAGGACTGAGGAATTTCCTTGATAGTACGGTTCACAGTCGCAGCTTACAAGGCCATGTGTGTGCCCTGATTGGTCCCGACATGTATCTGTGGCATAGTTATCCCCTCGCAGGCCCTGAGAGAGAAACAGAGAGAGAATACAGACGCACCAATCATTATTTATATACCTGGTTTCCACAACTGATTTCCACAATTTCCAAACATATTCAAAGAGTATTGGGTGAGAGAGCTAGAAAAGTTCAAGACTAAG
Organism: Sebastolobus alascanus; assembly: GCA_916701645.2. NCBI lineage: Eukaryota > Metazoa > Chordata > Actinopteri > Perciformes > Sebastidae > Sebastolobus > Sebastolobus alascanus. Next base: position 1,102,903 of record CAKAOJ020000159.1, on the reverse strand, counting down.
TGAAAAAACAACACCATGAGAAACACATTTTTACTAACTTTAAAAGATTCAAAATTGCTCTCATTTCCTTCTGTGCTCTCTTCTTTCAACACATCTAATCTATAACTATTCAACTAAATCACCGCACAGATCGTGAGCCATTGTGACTAAAACAACTGAAACAACAAATACTGAATTTCAGCGGGAAGGGAAAATGTGGGAAGGAACAACAAAACAAAAACTACAAACTTTCTGGGGCAATAAGAATAAAACTATAAACAGTACATTTATCTCCATTGCCTGAAAAGATGTATGAGGAGTAGGACGTGTATAATTAAACAACTGGGGGTTTTTTGGACTATCCCCTCTCAGAGGATGAATCGAATTCTTCAGCAATGTTGTGTCTTAAAGAAATAGTTCTGCCATGTGGTCTAAAAATTGGATCCCATATCTAGACATCCCGCAGTTATCTAACATCATCCTAAACTTACATTTTCTAGATGATTCGACAGTGTTGGATCGGTGCAATGCAACCAGTATCTCGAAATGACAGTTTCAATGCCAGCTCTCCATGATGTGATGTCAATGTCAAATAACTTCAGAATAGAGGGACCCTGGTGGCTTAGAGGTTAAGGTGCTGACCATGAACTTAAGCGTCCCACACTCAAGGCCTTTGCACACCAAGTCATATTTTTCATCCGAAATTGGCGCATGTTTAAAAATAAATACGACTTGACATTGTGTCAATCACTTTTACACACCGGCTCCGAAACTTTCGTCCGTCATTAAAGTTTTTGGAACAGGTTTGATTTCTGCGTTTTTTTCGTATCCGTCAAAAGGCAAAAGAGGGTTGTTTGACAACTCAGAGCCACCGTCCGTGCAAACGTCATCGTCCAAAATGGCATGATGAACATTCACTTCGTCTTCCAGCAAAAATAAATTTACGATAAAGAAATAAAAGAACACAGAGGTGCAGAAATTAAAGAGAGACTGTGGGAGGTGATTGCAGAACAGCTTGGAATCGGGGATGGTAAAAAAGAAAAAGGTATGTAGGAGAGATTAGACAGTAGTGATTGTGCTCTAGGCATCTAAACGTAACCCAGGTAATTAATTCAGTTTTGTCTCGTATTGCGAATTATCGCAAAGAATAGAATAATAAAACGCATCAGACTCAGTGTGCAAGGTTTCTGTGCGTAATGTTTTTTCAGACTTGGTGTGCAAAGACCTTTACATCTGACCTGGAACTTTTGTTGTATGACATTCTCCATCTCTCTCTCCTCTTGTTTCCTGTCATCTCTCTACTATCTACTCTCAATAAAGGCATAAAATGCCCCTTCAAAATACTTGGAGAAAAAAAAAAAAAAAGAAAACGAAAACCTTAAATTAATATATGAAAGACTAAAACAAAAAATCCAGATGGGAACAAATCTTACTGGATTCCAGAAAGTGTGTGCAATCGTGACTCATTTCACTGTTATTAGTGTTAAATGTTACAACGTGCTTTCAGTTTGCAATGCTAGTAAATAAACTTTTAACAATCAAACTATTGATACTCCCCTAAACTCCCCTCCTCCTCAACCATAAACACTGGTTAATGTTATCAAGGTATTTGACTACAATTATCACAAACAGCTTTTTTTAATTTGATTTTTTTTGATATTGTCCAGCAGTCTTGAAATACAAGACTCTTGTGTTTAATGAAAGAACATACTGTTAAAAAGAAGCCACTTATGCAAACTCAGTAGAATGCCAGTTGGAAAAGAGAAAAAGCTAACTTATGAAACTGAACAGTCCGCTTTCGGTGGCTGGCTTTCATCACACACAGCTCTACAATAAATAGGAAATGATGTCTCTTATCCAATATCTCAGAGAACAAAAACGTATTCTGTCTAGACCAATCCAGCACACTGGTAGGTGAATGAATCAGAACTGGGCAGACACTAGTTATGCAACCTGCTTGCATGAAATACATCCATAACAGACACACTCACCCACAACATGCATACTAATGGTGTGGTTCTGGTACCGTCAATGGTGGCCAGCGATGTATAAATCCCCAAAACTAGTGCCCGGCCGAAACCTCATAATTAAAGCGACCACAGCCCTTAATTCTCTGCCAAAATGCGTGGGCCACAGTAGGAATGTGGGACCGACCCAGAGAGGGAGGACCAGCTACGCTATTAGTGTATGTGTGTGTGGGAGAGAAAGAAAATACAAATAGGGAGGGAAGGGCTCAACTCATTGATCCTTGGTTACTCAAGCAGTCAAGGCATTCTCATGCCGTTACAGGTCATTGAAATAATGGTATACTTGCATGTCTTTGGTATTTCATAGAATCAATTAGAAGCTGTGAAAAGAGATGAATTGTTGCTTATTCTACAATGAAATTCTAAAACTGCTCGGACACATTTGTTGGTACCCCTTAAAAAAAGATAATAAATAATTGGATTATTGTGATTAATTAGTATCACACGTATCCGATCTTATCATCAGTCATTCAGCCTATTTAAATGGAGAAAAGTAGTCACTGTGCTGTTTGGTATCATCGTGTTCACCATAGGCTAGTCGGTGTTACTGGTGTTACACAGTGTTCTGGCACACACTGATTTCATTACTTGCCCACCGTTGTTTTGCTTTTTTTTTTATAGAAATAAAACCTATTTAGTTCATTTTTGCATGTCAGCGATTTCTGATTTCACACACACGGGACGAGAGAAAGTTGACAGACAAGACGATAGCGGAGATTTTGGTATCAAAGCGAAAAGCAAAAACGACAATTTGGCATTATTTCGGATTTAAACCCAATGCTATTAGGGAACCATAACGTTAATGAGGCTATCAAAGATCAAAGTAAGCGCTCTACAGATATTGAGCGTCATCTTTTCTTGTAAAATGTCCGGTGTAATGGGTAACACTGGTGTTGTCACAAGTCTATTAACCGGTGGGAAAATTTCATGGACCAGAGGAAGCAAAGGAGACAGTTGTCTGAGGAGATCAGAAAGAAAATAATAGACAAGCAGCTTGACGTTCCTGTGACAACAGTTACTTGCAAATATTATTAAGAAGTTTAAGGTTCATGGAACTGTAGCCAACCTCCCCTGGGCACGGCCGCAAGAGGAAAATCAATCCCAGATTGAACAGAATGGTAGAAAAAGAAAAAAGGATAACTGCCAAAGAGATACAAGCTGAACGCCAAGGTCATGCTACGTCAGTTTCTGATCGCACCATGTGGGCTTCATGGAAGAAGACCCAGGAGGACTCCACTTCTGAAAGAAAAACACAAAAAGGAATTTTCTAAAAATGCATATCGACAAGCCATAATCCTTCTGGGAGAATGTCCTTTGGATAGATGAATCAAAACTGGAGCTTTTTGGCAAATCAGCAACTGTATGTTCACAGACGAAAAACATGAAGCTTTCAAAGAACAGAACACCATACCTACAGTGAAACACGGAGGAGGCTTAGTTATGTTTTTTTTATGCCGCTTTGCTGCGCCTGGCACAGGGCGCCTTGAATCTCTGCAGGGCACAATGAAATCTCAAGACTATCAAGGCATTTTGGAGCGAAACGTACTGCCCGGTGTCAGAAAGCTCTTTCTCAGTCGCAGGATATGAATCTGCCAACAACGGGATAATTACTCAAAACACACAGCTAAAAGCACCCAAGAACGGATAAGAAGATAACATTGGACAGCTGGAGCAAGTTTGCTCAGGAAGAGTGGGCCAAACTACCTGTTAACAGGTGCAGAAGTCTCATTGTGAGCTACAGAAAACGTTTGATTAAATGTTGTGCCACAAAATGTTCATTTTTGTCCATGCCAATTTCATTTGTTGAATAAAAAAATCAAAAGTAAAGTCTGATTTCTTCTATTAACTATGGAATAAACCATAGTGGATGCCAATTATTTTTGTAAGTTTCAAGAAAAAAATTGTGCATTCTTCGTTTTTTTGTGGAGGGGTACCAACAAGTTTGAGCATGTCTGAATTATCAAGGTGTTTGTGTTGGATGTCTGCAGCCTCTTTTCAAGGCTCTGTGCTACTTTCACACAGACAGAACTTCAGCCAAACAGATGAGACAGACAACAAGTGCTCCATTCATGAGCTCCCAGTGACATCTAACCTTCATGTGACCTCTACTGTGCAGCTTAGCTGTAGCCTTTTGAAGACACTGATTTGATTGCTCAAAAAAGATTGATGATGGGACATTTAGAGATACCATGCCCTGTGCTCATTTTGTTCATTGCCAGAACAACAGTTGATTCAAAATGCCATTAGATTGCATTTTGAATCCACTGCATTGATCACTAGACATCATTATTGTTTTACTGGAGTTGCTGACACGGTTTTAAAAGAGTGAGCCCCCTGTAATAAGAAGAGACATGCCAAGATTCAGAATTTCCCAGAAACTAATAAACGCCTAGTAAAAATTAAATTGGAGTAGGTCAGAGAAGGTGGTTACAGTAAGTATTTTTATTAAAATGGGCTTTAATAATCACTATAATAGAGCTAATAAAAAAAAACTCATTTTGCATGAAAGACTTGCAAAAAACTACTTGATGGAAAGTAGGATGCTAATGTGAAAACCTGAATTAATATCACACATCACAGCACTGCAAAATAAGGCTGGTGGAAACTGAAACTGCAACACTGACTCGCCTGGAGCTACACTGCTGATTAAAAAGGAGACACCTTAAGGCTTTTGACCCACTGGTATGCTGGTGCAATGTTTGAGGGAAAAATCTACACCGCAGCTGAGCAAGAAAAAAAATCAAGGAGGTTTTCAGAAGCCTAGTATCTTTATCAGCAAGTTATCAGCAATCATGTCATATTACATTTTTTTGAGTACTCTGTTCTTCACTATGGTGAGAGTTCACCTCGAATCCACAACAGAAAGAAGCTCACCTGCATGTGTCACAGTCAACTAACAGGTCAAACCAGATATATCAAAATATGTTTAGCCACTACACGTGTTGTCATTCCTGCTAGATAGTGAAACACTAACCCTTTGGCTTCAAATCATAATTTCTTTCAAGCATCTTTCTCTTATATTTAAAGTAGTAAATAAATGTGTACATGTGCGTACCTGCCTATAATCCCAATTGCCTGAAATCACAAATCAAGTTTGGTATGTAGGATTTGTTATGGGCACCAACCTGCCAACCTGACCTTGGGCGTATAGTTATAAAAGAGGGACTGGCAACCGCAACACAGGCAAGTCACAGCAACTACTACAAACGGGAGGAGCGATGACAAACGAAAGTGCAGTAAAACTTAATGAGCAGACACAATTAAAAAAAACGTGGAAAACAACAATGTTCTCTTTGGGAACCATCTGTGTTCATCATCTGCTGCTTCGGCTAGTGTTGTGGCCGTACAGATGTTAGCTGTCGAGTTAGGGCTGATGTCAACTGAGGACAGGAACTGACACGCGACACATGTTGGGGCATGAACCTGTCCAATTATGGGTCGGGAGGGCGAGGCTATCATAACATTTTAAGATACTGCAGGCGAGAAGACGCACACTGTAGCTTTAAATCCTGAAGCCATGTGCCTGGGGGCATGATAAACAGCTGTGCATGTCATCAAGCTAATTTAACAACACGCTGAAATTAGCAACGGGATAGCATTTCCACACTGTGGTTATTTCAAATGGAAGCATGTGGACTTCAAGTAAGGTTTGATATAGATGTGCTACAGCTGTTCATTTGGTCTTCGTCCTCATGCATATTTAATTCTCATAAATATCAGAAATAGCTAATTAAATGGCAATAATAAAGACTTCTCAGCACCACCTGCTATGTGATTATCTCAAAATAATTAAATCTCTGCAGTAAGTTAGTAAACCTGAAAAACAACCACACACACTGAAACACAGTTCAACGTAGCTCTTGTTATCAGCTGAACTGTGACCCTGGCCGGGAAAGCGAAAGGCTCTCTCAGGCTAAATCTCAGCCTTGGGCCAAAAACGCAGACAGACACACACACACACCCACACACTGACAAATGGGAAACCAGGTCACGCAGAGTGACAAGTGCACTGACCAAGAAAACCAATCACTTCTACTTCACTCATTGTATTATATACAATATTGTCCAGCACATGGCCCTCATAATACCAGGCTTCTTTTCTTAGACAATATCTAAAATGGTATAAAAATCTAAGTACTGTAATTAGGTTTATATATATAGATATATATAAAATTAGTCAAGTATAATTTGATGGCAATACTTACATAAATGTAGGCAATAAGCCTTGTAAAAAGTCTTGTAAATCCAATGCCTCCAGGTTCTCCAGGTGAATCACGATTCCCGCTCACTATCTTGTTGTCAGCTGAATGAGACACAGAGAGGGAGTGGGAGAGACAGAGAGAGACAAAAAGACTGACATGAGGGATGGGCCTTCCAGTCAGTCTGCAAGTTCAGCAGCCAATCAGAATGCGTTTTTGAAGTTTGTTTATATAAATGCTGTCACCGCGACCGTCATCTGACTGACAGCTACGGCACAAAACAAAGAACTGCAGTGACACACATAACTATTTCATTTCATGAAATATTTGTGAATGGTTGCTGTACTAAATGAGATACTGTAGATCTGTGCTGATATGCTGTTTTAATGAGTGATGATTATTCTTCAATATCACAGCAATAGTTTCATATTTTTTAAGAAATGCACTTTTTTTGTTTTGTTGACATGCTGGATTATCTGAATTTTAGAAATATTAAAATGTACTTGTGGGAATTATTTCTTTAAAAAACAAGGGCCAAACATGGGCTTGTGTACTGCTTTAAAAAGCTTGTATACCAGTGTTCATTTCGTTAACAAAAACGACCTTTTTTTCCATGACTAAGACGAGACGATGACAAGACAGCACCGAGGTCATTAAACACCAACGGTGACGATATCAAACGTGCAATATCGTTGATGAAAAAAAGACAAGACCAAAATCTAGTTAAAAACATAAAAACTTTACCAAAATCTTTCTTTATCTGTGTCACCTTCCAACCTCTCTTCCCCTCTCTCTTTCTCAAACACACACACAACATGCTGCGGCAGCACTCAGTCCATCTATGTACTTCTTGTCTCACACTACAGTCCTGACAGTTGTGCTACTATAATGCATAACGTTGGCGGTTTGCGGGTCAGGTCAGGTTCTGGTGGTTGAGTGACGCATATTGTTACATGTTGGGCGGGCGGATTGGCTCTCATAACGGACCGGTGCGTGCGACTGAACCGCGCATCACTAATGAGCGCAGTCAGGAGGACACAAACTAATTGCAAAGCTGCATTAAGTTTTACTAAAATGACAGAAATATTCAATATAATCTGATGACTAAACAGGAAAAATAGCTGACAAAATTAAGAAAGAAAACATTTTGACTAAAATTATCATAATGACTTTTCGGTGACTAAAACTGGCCTAAAACGTTTTTTAGTTGTCTTCGACTAAAACTAGACTCAAACTATGAAGGATAAAAATGACTAAAAAATGTGATTTAAACTAATAAGCATTTCTGTTTTAAGACTAAGACTGTAAATGTAAAATAGCTGGCAAAATTACCACTGTGTATACTTCAATAGAAGCCAAGGAAAACTGTGATCTCAGCTGCGCCGCTGGAAAAACCTGATGAAACGAGGACAGACAGTTGTCTGCTCATCTTGCTTTAAAAGAGAGCTGTTGGGTACTACCAACATATTCCGTGCTGCAGTAAAGTGTAACAGATGTTGATGAGTGCAAAAGGGGATGATCTCAGCACCTCTGACAGTCCTGAAGAAACGGGATCTAATCAGAATCAGATGCTTAACAACAAAACTGTATTGTGCTTTTTTTCTGTATTTGTGGGTGTGTGTCAGTTCTTCCCTCATTCATCTCCAAAGGGTATTTCCAGCGTGCCATACATCAATTATAAAATGGTGCACAGTATAATTTGTTATGGAGCTAACACCATGTAATACTACTTTTGCTTTCACATTGAGGGCATGTTACAGTATTACGATGTGGTGCAGTCAGTGTGACATTCACAGGTCCACATCAGTGAAGTCTCAAGTCATACCGGTGTGTGTCAAAAATTATGTTTTGAATTGTATGTAAATTATTGTATGCTTAAAAGTTTTTAATACGGACTCTTGGAAGATTAGCCAACTAGCCAAATCAAATCAAAAGAACGAAGCTTCGAACTATTCAGTACTATTGTCTTATATAGTTATTGATACTCCATTTACTTTATAACTGTATTTCAATGTATGGAAGTAGAAAACTATTAGCCATAAGCACTTGATAAGCAAGTGGTATCAAGGCTCAAGGTGGTCATCATAACTGGTCGGTGAATTTGAATCTAAATCTGACACAGCTCTAAAGTACGCCACAGTTTTTTTGTTGTTTACTTGAGACATTCAACCACTTACTAAAATTGTGGATTGAGACGCTAATGCCCCTTGTGTAATAACCTTTTGTCTCATGGGTAGTCAATCAAAATGAGTAACAATTTATTTTAGGACCAGAACATTTTTTGAACCCCTGTCCTGAATCATTGTTTATCCCCTCAACGGGAGGCCTTCATGCTCACATAAAAGCCTTTTGCTAATGTTCATTCATGAGGGATTATTTCACAACTCATCCAAACGATGACTCATGGCCTGCCTGGTATGTGATTAGGTCCAACTTCACATGGACCGCAGCAAAGTAAAGCCCAATCAGCGAGGTGGAAAGCAGCACCATGAAATACAACCATTATGCTTCATATTTACGATTATTTTTAAGCTTACTTCGATACTACTCCGTCGGTGGACGAGGAAAGTAAAAGAGAGGGTAAATGACATGGAAAATCTAAAGGTGTAAAATGAGAGCTGGATTCAAACTGAGCTGAAATGCCACTTATCCTCCTGAGCCTCCAAAATACTCCACTAAACACTTCACGCTAGGATTCAGCACTGGATCTTTAGCATTCCACCAGAATAATAAGCAGGTCAGCGAGAGAAGGAATCCCCTTTTCTGTTGTATTGGGGCCACAGAAAGAAAAAAGGCATGCCATGTGAGTACAATAGAGTGACGCTCCAGCTGGTGTCGTCACCCAACTGCAAAGGAACAGTCACGCAGTGAAAACACAGCTTTCAATTAGATTATCTTTTCAGTCACGAATGCTTTGGTGATGCCAAAAAAGGTGACTACTAGTACTGTAAAGAAAAGACTAACTAATGTCAATTCCACTCATAATCTAAGAAAGGAAAAAAACAATCCCGTAGAATGAATATTACACGTGTTAGAAAACGTAATGCAACTAGGGATGCACTGATAACATAGTATCGCCACTAAATTGGCTATTAGAAAAAAATAATCTACCTTGAAATACTAATTATTGACAAGTATTCCCCGGAACATTATGAAAATACTATACTACTTAAACTTTACAATATAGATACAGTGAGCTGGCCAAAGAGAAGTAACAACATGTGAAAACAACAATAACTGGTAAAGTAGAGTTTTTGACAATTAATGTATCAGGTTCTCTTCATTTTTTAAGAAAAAAAGGTCAAAATTCTCTGATTTCAGCTTCTTAAATGTGAATATTTTCTGGTTTCTTTACTCCTCTATGACAGCAAACTGAATATCTTTGAGTTGAGGACAAAACAAGACATTTGAGGACGTCATAATCATTAGTTGCAGCCCTAAAATCCTGCACAGTTCCCTTTAAATCTTTCATGCAAAGGAACCCCCCCCTCTCTTTAACACAGGGGGTCAGAGAAGAAAAGACGCATCATATGACTACAATAGAATCACATTCCTTAAACTGGTCCCAGTTGAAAAGAAGCCGACAAATGTTACCATGCAGTGCAAAGACCTAGATAAAAGGGGAGAGATCAGTGCAGCTGGGAAGTAAGAAAAATCTTTAAGTGCTTTAGAATAGAAGGGGAAAATCCACTAATAAAACCTAAAGTCCTGTGAATCTTTCATACATACTGCATGTAAGTTATATCTTAATTTGGATTTTTTCATTGTTGTCAAAATGGCTGTGGGTAGCTAGCAGGGTTTTTTATTTGGCTGAGAAAAAAAACGGACCAGGTTTGTATTTTAATCAAAAACGTGCATGGTTTCTGTGTCAACCCGACCCAAACCTCAACCACTGCAGCATTTAATGAGTCGCTACACCGCAAATACCTGATTTTCATTAAAAATAACCTAAATCAACATCTAATTTTTTAAAGGTCCTCTTTATTAATACACATGGGAGTCAGCCATCAACTTCAAATATCAGAAGATAAAGTCAAAAATGTTCTTTATACATCTGTTAATTACCGATATTTACAACGGGAACATCTGAATAGTGCCTTGAATCCTGACCTTATTGAAGTTTGAGCAAATTCAAAGAGCTTGAACTGGCCCAAACCCAGTGGGTCGAAACCCAGCCAGCTATGTGCAGAGAATCACAGCTTAAGTGGGTGCGAACTGATGGAAAACTGCTTTCCATCTGCTGGTCGGTACATTTCGGTGAAGAAAACCTAGCCGAATCTGTTCTATATCCATAACCAGATAAACAGGATGGCTTCCCCCTTATAAGGAGAATTTGAAGTACGCATTTAATAATACTACCTTCATTTAGAGGGAGCGTTATTACATTTTTGGGTTGGGACCCAAAATGAGTCACATGCCAGTTTCTGGTTGGTCACCACATAACAAGAGTGCTGGTTGTGCTTGTATTAGTCATGGTCACTTAATGGGGCCAAACTGGCAAGGTTTCTTAAGCCCCTCGCGCATGCACTGCAACCCTGAAATCTAGACATTACCCCGGAGCGAGGAGCTGTTATGTGAGAACGCAAATGTCCGAATCAGTTAGACCGGACGTTAAACGGACTATAACCCTGCAAGCTCCCTGGTGCAAAGTCCGTGTAATGTCCAATTGAACCCATGAGCCGGTCATTGCCCGGAGAATTCGCAGCAAGCGAGCTGATGACGTTTCCATGCGAGTGGTGCGAGACCGGTAGAATACAAACATCCGAGGGTGAAGAAGAGGGGTCATTTACACAACTCTAGGCTTGCCGCAGTAGTCGGTGTTACACAGTGGCGTATCAGCAGCGGACGCTACAATCTGAAAGTGAAAGTGTCTGCTCCGTACGGAGTCTCAGAGTAACAGGAATAAGATTTCACACACACTCGACGAGAGGGAGTTGACAGACAAGACGATGGCGGAGGATTTGGTGTCAAAGCGAAAAAAAGCTTGTTTATGACCAAATTACGAACCGGCTACGTGGCTGTGGTGTTTTTGCGTCATGTCCAGCCTCCTGCACGCTCTACTTAGGCGCCCCTCCTTCGCCTAAACCAATATTTCCAGTAGGTGAGAACGCGTCTGACACGGACAATCTCCTGTCGTGTGCTACATGTGTGAAAAGGGAAACTCGTATGAGAAAACAGCTTTAGATTAATAAATTCGAGCAGCCCCATTTTGGCCTCCTGGACCTCATGTTTTTTTTAATAATACAGCATGACATCTGAAGAGGCGATGTGAACCTACACACCCTGAAAATCTTAAACACTGTGATGTGTCAGGAAAAGATCGAGGCTACTCATGAAGATTTTATCAACAAAGCCACCAGGAGAGCTCATAAATACTGAAACAACTACTCAAAAAAGGAGCAAACTATCCACATTTCCATTACCAACTTTTATCGCCTTACAATACTGATAGCACCAGAATCAAACAAACAGAAAGCAAAAAAAAAGAAGATGATACATCAACCTAGGTTACCTTTCATTTTCAACACAGTCTCCCTCTGCCTGTAACAAACTGAGAGGCTGGTTGTGCTGGGAACAGCGCTGCAAACAGAACAGACTTTTCATGCGAGGGACCTGGAGAACATATGGCTTTGATTAGAGGGCAGGGCAGAGAGAGACGCCAGTGGAAAGTGCACAGAAAGAGAGAGAGGGGGGGGGGGGGCTCTATGTGTGTGTGAGTAGAGTATCTGTTTGTGCGAGCATTAGTGTAACAACAGAGGGAGAGGGCTGACTCAAGAAGGGGTGACTGTATCTTCACTGGTAGTATGCGTGATGTGTGTGTGTGTGTGCGCCTGTTAACAAAGACAGAAAAAAAGATGACTCAAAAGGGGGGAGACTGTTGAACTGAAGAATGAAATGAGCGCCAGTATTTGTGAATACGTGTGTCTATAACGACAGAAAGAGTGTTATGGCATAATAAACCACGCCAGCAGAAATGATGGTGAGCCACACTGGCGCCAAACCATCACTGTGACCTTTGGCCATCAGTTTTTCATAATACAAACCACATACTTGTTGCTGTTCATTGAAATCAAATGAACTGCTCTGTGCAATCAGCTAGTTTTTATATCAAGAATTTCATTAAACTTGGGGGGATAGACTAAACATTATGTAAGCATATGGCAATAACAGAACATATGCCTTGGCCTAACTACAACCAAAATTTCACTTAAGTATTCATTCTTTCCAGCCACTTAGTTTATCAATTTCAAGCTGTTGCCTGGACAAGACCAAGTCAAAAAAAGTTAATCTCAGAGACTAGTCGCAGCAAAGGGAAATCTGGTTGCCACACTGAAGCCAGAAGACTCTGTTGCATGTTATCTGGCTTATATATCTGATTACATACAGTAATTGCTTTGTTCAGTGTTTTCCCCTTGCCTAAAATTTGTTCATGTTGCACGTTGTCTGAACAACTGTATGCAAGACAGCATGAAATGCATAAGGATCACAGACTGTATATAAGAAGTGGACGGAGTCACCGTGATGTCACCCATTGGTTTGTGGACTGCCGTTTTTCAGACCCCAAAGTTGCCCACTGGTAAGGATATATGATTGCAAATAGCTAAAGGTGAAAAATACTTGAATTAAGAAATTCAGTGACAACAATTTAAGAATTCAAATGCAGCCTTTTAGCTCCATTAATAGTGCTGTCAAACAATTCGGAATATCAAAGTGAAGAGACAAATTGTATTTAAACACCAAATATGAGGAACACAGCTATGACAGAAAGTCTACTGCCGTAATGGGGCTACAAACAGAGCAGACTTAAAGCTACCCTGTGGAGTTTTGACCAACAGCACCATCAGAGCAATGTTTTTACAAGTTGTTTTGTTTGGGTGGCACACAAGGGCGAGCAACGCACATGCATGCGCAAATACACAGACAACGCAATCCACATTCCTGCCAAGAGTGCTGGTAAACATGGATGTAAACAATGCAGGATTAACAACAAAGCCTCAAGGATCAATGCATTTTGGTGAGAAGCTATAAACACAACTTGGTTTGTTTACAAAAATCTCCACAGGGCACCTTTAATTTCTAAAAAAAAAAAAAAAAAATCAACATGCAGCAGAGGCTTGAGAAGCATGAAGCAAAAAGAATGTATTCCACAACTGCTGAATGTTTTAAGGTCAAAGGTCAATTATGGCCGCAATTAACACTCTTCTAGACACTGGAAAAACTGTGATGTCATCAAGACAAAGTCTGGAGCTGCTCCACAGCTGAACAAATGGGAATCACCTACTGGGGTTTCCGGAGGTGAGGATGCACTAATGCAGAGAACAGACAAGTCCAACCAGTCTTCCATCCCTGTCTGCTCGTGATTTCTATCTAAAGACATCACCACACCTTCTCTCCAACTGTCTCATAATATGTCGTGTTTTTGATGACACATAATGACTGGAAGTTGAATAAATGTGCGTGATGCAAACATTATCAATTTGAGCAGCCAGTCTGTAAAAATACTGTAATTTTGTCAACCACAGTATTAGGTTAATATCCATTAAAGAGCATGGTTGTAAGATGTATCTTGAGTTTTCTCCTTGTGGCCTCTCACTTTGCAACTGTAAACAAGCCTTGTGTCCTATTCGTGTGTGCCAACTGTCATATGAACTGTATTTTTTCACAAGTTGCCAATGCATGTGTCTCTGAACCACAGACACATGGCAAAAAAAAATCCTGCCCTTCTGTTATAGTGATTCTGATCTGGATCTGATTCATCTGAGCTGAATTTCCCTTTCATTTCCATGTGTAGTTTCAAGCACCATCACATACCAAAGGGTTAAAGGTCACAGTGCCCAAGGGATGCTTAGGGGGAATAAGTAAATAATAACCTCACCTGTCAAACTAGCAAACTAGCATGTCAGTGGCATGCACAACTTTAAAGTGAATGAAAGTGCTAACTAGTTCAGGCAAACAAAATCATATTTGACTTATTTTGGCTAAAATTCAATGTCAATAAACACAAACAAACAACTATGCATGACAAAGCTGTACAATGCATAGCAATGCACCTCGAAGCAAGCACAGAAAAACACCGGCAGATAATAGTTTGAAAGCATTTTTAACACCCAGAGACCCCCCCCAAAAAAACCTAAGAGACGCCTGGAACCTCATTTGCTAAGGTGTGTTTCTGCTGGAAGTTTCAGAGGAGGTGACCCGGCTGAAAACTCTGTCAAGCTAACGCTACAAACATTTCAACTACATTCCTTTTTAGTACCGTGAAGTCAATGCAAAACCATTAGCTTGATTTTGATTAGCTTCGGGGTCCCTGAACACACCTTTGGGGAACCACTGCCACTGTGAGCAACTTCACTAACTAATAGACCAAAAACACTCGTGCAAACGGTGTCTAAACGTGACAGTTTAAGGATGCGGCGGCACAAACTTACCGAGCAATGTTGTCAAATCCAGTTAGCGTCCATGTAAACTCCGCACACTGACTAGTTCAACACATGTTCTGCTAAACTTTTCGTGGACTGGCTCGTCTGTAGCACAGCTCTCGCGGATAGACAGTTGATTGCAGCAGGTCGTGCTGCGGTGGGAAACCGCTCTCCTCTGTGATGCCTTCAGGTGCTCCTCGGAAAATACTGGACTCCAAATTCAAAATCAAAACTCAAAGTTGTTTTGGTTTTGTCAAAATTGTCAACAAAAGTACTATTTTGCCGACTATAGCCTCATGAGATTTAGATTTTGTTCAGATAATTTTGCTTTTCATAAGAATTAAAGTATAGGTACACATAGGCCAACTGATAGAAGGAATAGTCCCAGGTATAGTAAACATGTCAGTCCAGCTGCTGGGTTATAACTTTGCAAATGGGGCAAGTAGCATTTAGACCACATACAGTTAAACCAAATTGGAAAATAATAGTAGTTTTAATGAGATGTTATGAAATAGTAAAACAATCACTGCCACAGATATTTATCTTGTCATGTTATCACGTTTTTACGTTACCTGAAGTCCACCGTAGTTCTCCGACACGCTTGTGAAACTGTGGTAACGTGAGCGCATGGTGCAAAACCGTGGTACCGCCAGCCTCCGTCTGACTTCGGTTGCTCCTTAAGTAGTGTCATTGTGTTAAGGATGGCCACTGAGTGAGGTGAACGGCGATACCACGGTTTTGCAGTGAGTGAGCGGAGGGGTGCTCAGTTGGTTGCATTCTGCAACCACACCACTAGATGCCGCCAAATCTTATACACGGTACCTTTAAGATCTTAATTAGTTATAATAAGTTATAATAATTTTCAGTCTAAATTAAGTTCATGTTGTGCATATGCCTAAATTATGTTTTTTATTTAATTACCACAAATTAACTGACCCTCTAGGACCAGATGGTATTATTCTAGCATAGGAGAATTGGTTCTGAGCATATAGTGCAGTTTCTGTTTATAATCTGCTGTGTGCACTGCACTGGATGGGAACTTGGCATAATATTGGTTTGAAAGTCACAGTTAATTCACTGTTTTGTTTTATGTGGTAAATGCAAAATAAATGTATGTAATCGTGCTCTTCTCATGAGTGTTTTACAACATGTTAAACCTCATGGTAAAATATCCAACAGCACGTGAATGCAGCATCTTCTTCTCTGCCAGTAGCCAACTGAGCTGTGGACAGGAGGACAATAACTGCGGCTCTGGGTTACTTTGTGGTCCAGTGTGTGTGTGTGTGTCTGTGTGTCACCACATTGGAATGTCTGGCAACTATTTCGCACCATATAGCCAGTCACCGCCTTCATGCAGCATGTCCTATACATCGTTTCCTATGGTCCAAACAATGTTTTTATAGTTTTATAGCAATTCACCAGACATGTGACTAACGAATACTTGACAAAATAACTGCTTCCAGTGCAGGTTGGCCCCCACATCAGTGACCCCTTTGGTCATCAACAATCAGTTGCCGTGCTCGGACCGGGCCTAGCCCATAATCTGCCTCACCTCAGCCGAATCGGACAGGTTTCTAACTGGGTCAGGTTCTATTGGCAGATGAATAGGATTTTGAATAAATATCGTAATAATTTCATTCAATTTGGTTGGCAAAGGCAAATCCATTTCACAATTGCTTTTATTGTTATTATTATTATGATAAGTTAATAGAAAGTAGGCTACTAGGTTGCAGTTGTCCCGCCCCCGAGACAGCAAAAGCACGGGCTGAAAGAGAGATGCCCTTTTCCACTTCACAGCCTATAACTGCATTTATTTCAACTTGGAAAATGAGGGACTATTTTCCAATTCCCTCCCGCTCCCCACTGATGGGAAGTCTTATGCCATCTGTCAGGAATGTGCAACCCTTCCATTCCTCCAACTCTCCTCCACCCAGGAGCGAGCAAACCTTTGGGAATCCCCAGCTCCCTGATAAAAAAGGAGGGCGGAGGTTAATTGTTTTTTTTCAATGTCCCCAGCATATCTTTATTTTAACCACGCCATTAACATCTGATGTGACTTCATAACTTGCAATAAATGCTTTGTAATAATCAAGAGGAAAAACAGAAAGTATGCAAAGAAGGGAGAGAAATATACAGATTGCATGTGTGTGTGTGAGAGAGAGTATTTGACAAGCCATTGCTTGTCAAACACTCTCAAGGTATTGTAGATATAGTGATAACACAGAATCTTATTAGTTATATCTTGCACACACACCTTTGACCTGATCTGATAGTACAGCTAAAAAAATGTTCTCCCAAAGAAAACTTCTTAACACAAACTGCAAATTTCCTTATGTTTTTTTAACCTTACATGCTTTAATGTTTGTTTCTCTTAT
Organism: Sebastolobus alascanus; assembly: GCA_916701645.2. Lineage (NCBI taxonomy): Eukaryota > Metazoa > Chordata > Actinopteri > Perciformes > Sebastidae > Sebastolobus > Sebastolobus alascanus. The sequence goes on along the minus strand of CAKAOJ020000159.1, from coordinate 1,085,903 downwards.
TTTGCTGTTTTATTCTAATACAAGCCTATCTTTTATTTAATTTTTTAATCTATGTGGTTGTTAATAATTCAACTGTGAAAACTGGACAAACAAATCTTGTTTATTCAGTTCATGACTGTGAAACATTAATAAAACCATTTGAATTGCCAAAACTAAACATAGAGTTTCAGGTGAAGTTGCGTTCAAGTGCACATCCTTGTTTTTGTGGCTCCTGCCCTCTGCTGTCAGTAAAGGTTCATTACAGGAAGCTGCTATTATACTAGTTGCATCTGATGCAATAATAATAATACTGATAATAATAGTATTGATCATAGGGCTGTCCCAAATGCCACACTACTGTACACACACGCACCTCTACACACAACAAACAGCGATATCCGTGTGAGAATAACTAATAATAATTCATGTTGAATATGAATAATGTTGTGGGATTATTCCTTATATATTTTGGGATTTATACATTATTATTACAAACTTATATATTAAAAACAAAACAAAAAACAAAGCATTCAAAAACGGATTTGGAGGTTGATTACCATGGCAACGGTCGAAGCTTTGAAGCTTCGAAGCAGGCGGGTCAGCCCTAACTGATCATAGCAGATGCTACTGTAGGCTACATAGAATCAACAAAATACTTCCTACTATAATCTTTGGTGTATGTTATTTGTATAGTATGACCTTTATCTATACGGGTATATTGTATACAGGTGACTGCTCTTTATAGAAATTTATGGTGAATGCGTGTTGAATTTGAGAACATAAAAAAATAGTACTGTAGCTACTGTAGTAGCTGAAGATAAAAAAAAAAAAAGTAATTTTCATTTTTATACATGACATCTTTAGCATCACAATAGTCCTAATTCTCCCCTACAACAATGAGCTACTCTGTTCTAGTTCGGCCTCTTCACACACAGATCCAGAGGAAGGTCTGCATGCAGTTAGCCCTCTGCGGAAGGTATAATCCTTTCTTTTTTAGCAAGATATAAGTTGTATGTTGAAACACAGCCGCTCTGCATGAATACACAATGCCTCACCCAACTGTGTACAAACAAAGGGGGGAATAAACAAAGGTGTAATGCTCAAAGAGACAAATAAGCTGCATGCACGCGTACACACAATGACTACAATCCACTCAGCCAGGTACTATTCTGATCTGAGCACTCTACCTGACTCAGTAGTTTGCACCATTGTCACCTATGGCGACACTATGGTAACACCATGGTGACACCATGGGCTTTGAGTACAGACAATGCCTCTACTCAGTTTGGGTCTGTTCCACATGTTTCAGTCACGTTAGAAAGATATAATGAAGCACGATTTCTCAAGTGAGTTATGGAAAAGAAGCAGAAAAATAACCTTTCCTCAGAAGATAAATCAAGACCACAGACAATACAGGTTATAATATTCATATACAATTTATTATTAAGTCATAGTATACTAAATATAATCAATCACTATGCAGAAATATATACATCTTATAGAATATGTTGATGTAATACATTACAGAAATAGTAAAATAAATACTATTAAAGCATAGTTTAAAAACCCTAAGAAACAGCTTATTTTTTTGTAAGGCTTGTAGGTCCTGAAACAAATGTTTACCCAACCGTTTGATGGAAATACAACACATTGTGTTTACGCTACCAGCATTTAAGTCAACTAAACTAATAATCTGAGGTAAAAATCAACGTCAAAGCAAATCAAACAAGAACGGAACATCTGAAGTGACCATAACAGCCTACTGTACTACGAACAATGATTCAAAAACAATGTCACAGTGCTTTTAAATATATTCATCCACATATGATACTGGGATCACATGTGATTTTATTCTATTTCACACTTTGGCTGATGTTACTTTCCCAGGGCTTGTTGTACAATGAACCCAAATTAATCATTTAACTATATTCAACTCTTTAAAACCAATGTGTAGGATCAGAAATTTATGAACTGATATATAGTTTTATAATAACTGGTATTGGTAATAAAATATCATATCAGTCCTAATTAGAATAACCACAGCAAATTACATGGACATAAAAATCAAGTAAGCTCTCATAGGAGAGTGCTTTCTCCAGCATAGAAAGGTTCACTGTAAATCTAAATATTCCTCTTGGAATAGGTGTTTTACTTCTTAAAGTGGACCTATTATGCTTATTTTCAGGTGCATACTTGTATTTGGGGTTTCTACTAGAACATATTTGCATACTTTAATGTTCAAAAAACACTTTACTTTTCTCATACTGGCTGTGCTGCAGCACCTCTTTTCACCCTCTGTCTGAAACGCTCTGTTTGAGCTCCTGCCCCGCCCTCTCAAAAAGCTCAGTCTGCTCTAATTGGTCAGCTGGCCCACTCTGTTACGATTGGTCAACCGAAACCAACTCCTCGGACTCCGCTCTAACCAGCCTTGTTTGAGGGTGTGGCAAACTACCGGCTAGGCAAAATGTGTTACTTGGTGACATCACCATGTCACGGAAGAAAAGGCGGGACTTCAAGCTAGGCGTTTCAGGCAATTCAGGAGCAGTGTTTCTGCTTTGGCGTGGACTTTGTAACTTTGCAGGCCTTTTAAATTCACAAAAAAAACTATATAATCACCCTAACGGAAAGGGAAAAAGCACAAAAGCATAACAGGTCCCCTTTAAAGAAGAGAATTACAAACATACATCACTGTCACAGGAAGTGTCACAGATTTAACAAAATAATAGTGTGCAAACTCAGAGTTCAGTCTATTAGTGATTTACCAGATAAAAGGAGAAACTATAATCGGAGTTAAGTTTGATGTTGCAGCTGTGCCGACACATTTCTCAACCCACGAGAAGAGAAACAGCAGTGTGTGAAAAAATAGCAGTCTAGCAGCACTAATTGCTGTCCTCGTCTAGCCGTATTTCACCCAATTAAACATTCCCGCAACAGAGGACTGCAGTTGCACCGTGACTTCATCAGTCATGACAGTGGGAAACTCTTTGCTGAATGCTAAAAAAAAAAAAAAAAAAAATAGTACAGTATGATTTATACCGGACACAAACAGAGGCTGCTGTGCTGGAAACCCACATCCCTTGAAATAAAAGGATTTCTGGGGTTTCCTACAAAACAATAGCACATAAAGATCAGCTTTGATTCACTATGCAGCTGAGGACAGTGACAGTGACCTTTTAGGACAAAACACAATAGTACTTTTAGCACAATATCTTTTTGCTTTGAAATCTCTCACTGCAATGTATTTTAAGACTATTTTTAAGTCTTATTTCTCAGCCAGATACAGGATGATCAGATGATCATGAGGTGACTACAGACATCCTCTACTTGGCACTAGAAGCACAGACGGCTGTTTTGAGTCACCGATGCTCATCACAAAAACAAGTACACTCAAGTGTAGAACCTCAACATCAGCTTTCAAGTTTGGTAACGGTTTTGCTTCTATTCGACTGACTGATTGCAGGGCATGTTCGTATTGAACAAGCTGCACTGTTTTAATGTAGCTTCATCTCTCATCTTCCCTCTCTAGGAAGAGGAAGTCATTATCTAAAAGCAATCCTTTTATGCTCGCTTCATTTGTTGGATTATAGTGGCAGGTTACTGACACTTTTTCTACCCTCTAGCAGAGACAAAGTGCAAACAACAACACCCCTCTTTGAGCATCGTGGAAACTATATTTTTAGACTTAATCAGATGCTTTAAGATGACATTAAGTGCTCCTGAGATAAGGAAGAAATCAGTGTGGGGATAACGGTCATGCCTTAGGTGCCTTATTAAAAAATGCTCTATCTTTGATTTTAAAAATCATTAAGTATTGGCTTGACTTTTTTTCAGAAGCACCCTACTTCATATTCATAATTATGCGCAATCACACCTGAGAGCTGCCCAGTACGAGTTGCTGGTTTCTGAGCGGCTCCATTAAGGGAAGCAGGAGGTTAAAGCTCCCGACTTAAGGCACTTCAAAGATATTGTTAAGAAATTATCAACAATGGATTGAATAATAATGGATATTAGCTTATTATCTTGTAATATATTAGAGGAGACAGGGGTGACAGAAGAAAAATAAAATCACAAAGGAATAAATTCTTCATGGATTGGATTCATATTTGGGCATTATGAGCAGTTAGGCAAGAGATCCCTGAGTGAATCATACAGCTGTTTTCAAGTAAAAACTTGTAACTAGTTTGGGGATTTTATTTTTATATTTTTTTTGTTGACTCAAATATCTGCAATGTCTTTCTAATCAACACATTGTGTTTGCTATACAAAAATTAGTATTTAAGTGCTAATACTGCTTATTTGGTTTTTCTTTTCTTATTGTATTGTCAGCACCACAAATATATTAAGTATTTTTTGCAGATACTCATTCGATACTGCATACCAGAATAAAATGACATATGTAATATACTTTTTTTTTCAGTATACTATTGTTGCCAAGTTATGTAACACAGTATGAGTGGTCCCAATGCAGTACACCTCTCTCTTTGGCTATTTTATTCAGGCTAAAGCAAACGGAAAAGGGGACTGAGGATATCCTTCATAAAACTGCTTCATTATGGTGAAATTGGACTTTGGAGAAAATAGGAAATCGGTGTTGAATATGCAGTTAGTTCGCTGCTCAGGCTCCGAGGAGCAGGATATGGTTTGGGTGCAGCAGCAGTTTTTCCTTCCTGTATTTAACATGTATAGATGTGCACAATTCAAATTTGAATTTAATTATTAACTCATAACTGACCCCTACTAGATTATCCTCCTATATTTCTATTGTGACTCTCCAAAGAGCTTAAACCTCCTCACGGGTTTGCGTGTAAGTAACAAGTAAAATACAGAATAAATCAAGAACGTATGATAGAGGAAAAAAAAGAATACATAGTAATACCAAAGTATTCTGCGTTGCTTCTCCTTCTCAGCTCTTGTGAGTGCTGACGTACCACTTCCGAAGCGCTACCCCGCTAGTGCTCAGCACGACGCACAGCGCCCCGCCGAGGCTCCACAAGGTCGGTGCGCGGTTGAGGAATATAAATTGGAAGATGAACGCCAGCACCACGTCGACAGTCCTCATCAGGGCCACGGGTCCGGCCTTCTCAATCTGCAGGGCCTTTGTGAGGAAGGTCTGGCCGGCGATACCCAGGACAGCGATCAGCATCAGCATCCAGCGGTCGCGGCCACAGTACGGGATTTTCCACTCCCCAAGGACGGTTACAGTGATGACGCACTCGATGAAACCGATGACAGCGTAGTACCAGACGGAGAGGTAGTAATGGACGCTTTTCCCCATCTTACGAAGGACAACAAACGTGAAAGCAGCCCCAATAGCTCCTATGATTAAATAGAAAATAAGAGACTGAATGAATACAGCCATCAGAAGAATAATGAAAAACCAATTAAAAACACATATGAGTACAGTATGCAACGCTGGACACTACGGCGGCATAAATATCCCACAATGCAGTGCGGTAGCGACGAAAACGTTCATAACGGACGCCGACGGACAGCTCTGTAAAATCCATTACGTTTCAATTTAACTGTAAGAATAAGATTTCACTTTTCTTGGCGTAATACATATTTTAAATTAATTCAGACTTTGAGTCTCACAAACCGTCGTTTGGTCACATGAGGTTGACACGGGTTACCATGGTTAAACGTCTCCAACCGGCAAGAAGGCTCTCAGGAAGTGACGATGTAAACTACTGTTCAGTGCGTCCGAAAAGATACATACTGCTGTTTATTCACACAAAAGTATGTTGAACGATAGCACACATATTGAGTATGTAGTGCACAGTATGTGATTTCGAGCGAAGCTTGTATCTCCCAGCTAACCCTGATGTGCCAGGAGACGTAGCGCTACTGCATTGAATTCCCCTGGTTGTCATGGGGATCCTGACTGACACACGTAACCAGGTGTCTGAACAAAATTCTCAACATCATACTTCCGATTTAGAATGATTTTTCCTACTTATTTTGGTCAAACAAATTTTACTGCTATATAAATGCTGTGTTAATTAATCACCTGCAAAGGCAGCAATAGTCCCCTTGATGTGGTTGGTGTAGTTGCCCTCAATGCCACGCCGATGTTCGCCAAAGAGGAACGGTGGTCGGGCGATGAGGAGGACTCCAGTGATGGTAAAAACAGTGAAGACACAGTCCCAGATTGTACATCTCTCCTTCAGGAAGATCCAGGCCAGGATGGAGGTAAAGACTGGATTACTGGAAGAAAGAGAATATTAGTAAGAGAGGGACAGTGATAGAGGTGAGAATAAAAGTAATAAATGTATGGGTACAGTTGAATAAATAAAATATACAGGGAAGTTGAGAGATGAGGTATCCCAGATGTTTAATGAATCACTGAAGGATACAAAGGAAAATGAGATTAACGAAAATGGTGACAGGCGTACAATTCAGGGAGGATAGAATCTATTTGCATTAGTATAATCTCCACTAATCTACAATCAATTAAGTTCTCACCTGAACATGATGACTGTGGCGTCCGCTAGCGGCATCTGCTGAACAGCATAGAAGAGCAGGATCATGGCGTTGGAGCCGATGAAACCCCGCAGCACCAGAAATACACGTTTGTCTCTGGGACCAAGGAAACCTGTCCTGGAGGAGCAGAGATACGAGGATGACGGATGAATGAATGACTGGATGGATGGATGATTAGACCGACTGACAGAGGAAGTAATAAAGAGAGTTTTCGACAGGGACGGATGGAGACAAATTGAGCAGCAAAGTGAGCCGAGACATGACAAATGACTGGACGGCTGGATAGATAGATGGGTAAGTAATGCGTAGATGACAGTGATGGATGGACAGATGAACGGATTGGGCCGAACAGAGAGGAGTTGATTATGAATAATGTAAAAACAAAGAGGAATGTAGAGGACGTATGGATGGATGGATGGATGGATGGATGAAGAGGTAAATGAATGAATAGAAGTACTGGCGGCAGTCTTTGGGAGATAAGTTTATTTTTGATTCTTGATTTGATTCACAAGTTGATTCTAAAGTAAAGTGATTTTCTACCCCTCCATGCAAAGATGAAAGTGACTCATAACAAGGTAGTGGAATAAATGAACACGGAGTAAAATCCATGATTGTTAGACGCTATATTTTCTTTCCCCTCATATACTTTCTCTAAGTAGTTCAGTTATTTGGATTACTTGTGTTTTTCCATTTTGTTTGGTGGACGACACGTTATCGTATACATCATGACATTATAGTTTCACATGGCTTGTTTTAAACATTATTTAAAAAAAAAAGGATATTTACTCTAAAGATTCTGCCTCTGGTGCAAAGAAACCTTGGGGAAATACTGGACACCATCTTTAAAACATGTACGTGTCTCTGTTACAACTTAAAATTACACCTTGCACAGTATTTCATTTCTAAAGTGGTTTATTTAATGTGTTTCATTTTGCTTAAATTAAGAACTGATAATCTGATATGAAGTTTATTGTATATTCTAACAGTGCTGTTAGGTGAAATGGTAAACGCATCCTCATAAAACGGTTCGTATGATATCTTACGAAAAGTTATTCCTCATTTTTCGGGCGTTTTCCTACTAATGTCCAGCAACACGTGTCAATTTCCGCTCGTTACATGCATACAGTCTTTTCAAAACAAACTTCCGTCTTCACAGGAAAACAACTTTGTTAGGTTTAGGCAACAAAAGTACTTGGTTAGGTTTCAGAAAAGATCATGGTTTGGGTTAAAATAACTACGCTTGAAATACTTGGTTAGGTTTAGGCAACAAAACTACTTAGTTAGGTATAGGAAAAGATGCATTACTATTCGTAGGTATGGCTACTAACGGTGTATGAGAACATCCTGAAATGGTACAATATGCTATTATTGATCATTACACTTAAAAATATAAAGTTTGATCATTTATGAGAAAATTTGTGAGTATATTAAAAGCATACAACTTCTTGTGGGAAAACAGGATTCAAAACCTTCCCAACACTTGATCTACATGGTATATGTTTTCATCATCAGGGCTGAGGGGAACAAAGTCATAATAATACATGTCTCTCACAACATTTGCCCACACAAACTTGTTTGAGCAGTGATTGTATGTAAAGCCAGGATATTTTCCTATGATGTGGGCGGCATGGCATGAACACAAATGCAGGAATCCCTTAAGATAAATTACTGGCAGGGATACGCACTCCCTCGCTGCTGAGCTTATGCACTTAATCTAATCACAACATATAAATTGTTGGTTTGAAATAAAGACCGTTTGGGAGTAAATTCGTGTGGAAACCTGGCATTACAGTTTCACTGTCTAACTGTGGAAATCTAAATGTTTGAGTTCCTCCATCATGCTTACTTGTGGTAGATGAGTAACGGCAAAGTGAAGAGCATCTGGAAGAAGCAGCGTATGGCGCTGATCTCTATGGAGTGGACTCCCTGGATGGTTTTCACCAAGAGGGCAATGATGGAGAAGAAAACCGTGGACAGGAAAGCATAGAACAAACCAAGACCTGGACATTTCTTGGGTTTCTCTGATTCTGAGAAAAGAAGGAGAGAGACACAGGGAGTTAGGGTGGGGGGCAGATAGGTATGAGGGGTATCACTGTTCCACATTTCATTTTAAGTGAAGTAGAAAGTATGTTATTGAACTCCATGTGGCCTGGGTACAGAATTCAGTTCGAAAAAAAAAAAAAAAAGACAGCGGTGTAGTGTTTGCAAGCCCTGCCTGTGGAACAATACACTGATATGCTTGCGGAGATTAAATTCCAACCTGAGGTCACTCAGACATCTTTCTTTGTATTTTTCCACACAATGTGTGGTCTACTTTAATTTATCATGTACGATATTTGTTTTCCTAACCTTGCACCGAGCCAAAGACATACCGTTTTTTTTATTCTTAGTTCCACTGTAATGCCTAGTAGACAGCAGACACAGACAGGATCATTATTAGAGCGTTACATTACTGCATTAACATTGATTTGTTTATTACAATTAGCTTGGAATCATCGACCTGGACATTTTGTAATACATTATATGATCATATCATCACTTTATTATTTTACTGACAGTCTGTAAGCAATAATGAATTACTGTCTAAAATAATAATTATCTTTTGGTGTGACAGTACTTATACAAAGTAGATAAATACGAAATAGGAAATCAAGGAGATTTACACATTTTTCTCTAGTACTAGTTAATCTTTCTTCTTCACGTGCTCTGTGACATAGGCGGCGTCATTTTTTTCATTTTTCTTTGTCTTCTTTCAGATTAGTGGAAAGTAAACTTCCAAATTACACATTTAGCTGTTTATTTTACTACTTTGTCTATTTGCCTATGTAGATTTCTCCTAATTTTACTAAAGGTTAACAATAGATACTGCCTCATTTGCATATTTAAACATAACATTTCAGAAAACTTGTAAAACAAAAAATAATTGTCTTAATGTAACTAACTTGGGAGGTTTCATAGTGATATCTATTGGTTACATTTTACCCTATTCACTTCGGTGTCTCCCCTTAAAAAGGCATTTACTTTCAAATTTTTTTTTACTTATTTGCTTGTTCTCGCTTTCTGTTTGTGTTGTCTTTTAAATGCATTTTAATATGTTCATACAGTCTTATGTTTAATACATTTAATAAATTTCTCTGTATTTCTCTGGCCACTGTAAAGCACTTTGAATTGCCTTGTGTCTGAATGGTGCTCTATAAATAAAATTGCCATGCCTTCCAAAATAAAGCCACCTTTCTTCCTCATACAAAGTTACAGATGGGAAAACCCTTATTACTCTCACACCTCTTTTATTGTTGGGGGCTTACTTGTTGAACTTGCTGGTGTTGTAAAAGTGCACAGTCATCCTTCCTCTTTAAGGCTGATGCAAATGCTAAGCTGGTTTACAGCACTTTACCTTGATGGGCATCATATTATAGTTATTATTAGGCGTAAATTAAGAGATATGGACCCCCATTAACTATTACTGTTTTATTGTGAAATAATAAAATAGATTTACATTAATTAAAAATTGTTTCTCATACATAGCTCACATCATTGGGACCCACTTTTAGTGTGACAAATTATGAAATTATGTAATTTGTGCCAGAAAAAATGTTTATAAAACATGTTTATAAAAATGTGTAAGGTGACTTTAACTGTCATTTTCACCAGGTACAAAAGGGAACCTGATGTCCAGGGGCAGTGGGTGTATTTTTCACTTCCTTGTAAACTTTTGAATACCTGAAAACTGTCAGTTTATTCAAATTAGGGCTTAAAACATTATTGTTTGCTGTGGCTTTCCAATAAATTAGACACAAAACTTATTCTTAATCTGTAACTATTTCTTTGCTTGCTTTTGCTTTTTATTGCTTTTTTTAAAATGCAATTTCTTTCTCATTTTTAACAATTTATTTGATTGTTCTCGCTTTCTGTTTTTGTTTTCATTGTCTTGTAAATGAAATTTTAACGTTTTCTTAAAGTCTTATTATGTTTAATATATTAAATATTTATATGCCCCTGTAAAGCACATTGAATTGCCTTGTGTCTGAATGGTGCTCTATAAATAACATTGCCTCGCCTTCCAAAAAAAAGCCACCTTTCTTCCTCATACAAAGTTATACAGATGGAAAAACCCCTATTACTCTCACACCTCTTTTATTGATCGGCACTTACTTATTGAACTTACTGGTGTTGTAAAAGTGCACAGTCATCCTTCCTCTTTAAGGCTGATGCAAGATAGTATACAGCACATTATCTTTACGGGCATCATATTATAGTTATTTTTAGTCATAAGTTAAGACATATGGACAACCCATAAAATATTATTATTATGAAATAATAAAACAGATTTACATTTACATTTAAAATGATTTCTTATACATAGCTCACATCATTGGTGCCCACTTGTACTGTGACGTAAGGCATATTATGAAATGATGTAATTTGTGTGAGAAAAAAAAAAAGTGTTTATAAAAAATGTGTGAGGTGACTTTAACTGTATATCTATATCCCTTGCCAATAGGCTAATAGCCTCCACGTGGTATATATGCACTGATATCACTGATATGACGTTGTATAACGTGAGGTTACGCAGGAAGCCACCGGTTCTCTTTATCACCGTATTTCTGCGTGTTTTTCTGTAAACTTCATTAACATGTGATGTGAGGATGGAGACAGTTTAGATTAAAAAAAAGTGCGTTTGCTCTTCTACCTTCAAGTGCGCTTCCGTCTCGGGTCGAGAGCCTGCTTCTGACGCAAAAAAACGCCGGCGGGCATAACGTTTTCTCCTCCTTCTCGCCGCCTTCCGGTGAGTCCTCGCTCCCTCTCGCTTCCTCAGCATCACCCTCGTGGTTCCGCAGGTAAATCCTCGCCGCCGTCCGCTCATCATCGTCGTCGTCGTCGTCGCTGTTCGTGCCACGGCTGTTGTCAACTTGGTGAAACACTACGGTGACGCCGTCCTCCGCGGACAAAGCCCGCTCCCGCGTACGGTGGTTCCAGTCTCCCATGGTGATATGTAACGGCCGAGCGGCAGCATGCCTCGGGACAGAGTGTATGCTGCTGCTGTCCGCTGCTTTTTCCTCCTCCTGTGCCCTGCCTGAGTGACTGAGAAGACAAGGTTAATGACTAACCTTGGTGGCAGGATACCAGGCTCCCCATGCGGTGGTTACTTTTACCCACAGGGGGGCAGAACTGATCCCGCACCCGGCCGGCTCTGCTGGACAAACTAAAAAACATTACCCCAACGTTTACGCCCCCATAGCACAGGGAGGCAGGCAGTGGAGGTCTGAACCAACCAGCTTACACACATACATTTAAAAAAGCTGTCTCCAATGTGCAGATTTTAAACATATGCAAGATTATTACAGGACTAAAAACAGAATGGAGTGTGGTTGTGACAGAAACTATAAAGATGGGAGTTCTCTGTTAGACAGAGGTGAGATGTAGAGAGTTATTGCTTTGGGCAGTTATTAAGTAAAAAAAATAATGAAATTTTAAGACATTTGACAAACTAAATTATACATATGAGTCATAGTTATGACATAAACAATCGTAACTATCACAATTCTTCTGGAATTAATACAGTGATTCTAATGGGAAAGCATCACATCCATATGTGTAAGTGGGAAAACCGAAAACCTTATTATATTGTTTTTATTAACGAAATAATAATTTGTCAAATAATTGAAATTTGTAACAAATGAAAGCCATTTTATTTAATTATGTTTTTATCATTATTGTTATTTTTTTTATTTTTATTTTTTAATATTTTGTATTATATAGTTTACTACTGTTACATTTCTCTGTTAGATATATTATATGCAATGATTACATTGTCAGAATTGTTGTCATTGTCCCATTCTTGATTTGTAATATTGATGTTATTGAATAATAAAAACAAAAATGACATAAAACTTTTTTTTCCAAAACTAAAATGTATGTGTCAACTGGAGTTGGTCTGGGGCAACTATGTATCTGCTGAAAGTATCTGATGTTTTTGTTCAAACTGCTGGATTTTGGACCCACAAGGGATTCACGACAAGGCCACAGCTAAACCCTTTCTATTTACCACCACAGTGGGGTGCCCACAACACACTGGCTGACAACTGTAAATATTAGAAGGGTTTATTATAATAAACCCTTCTAAAATATCTCATTTTAATTTTAATTCTCAGTCTAAGTCTTTTTTCTTAAGTTATTATTGCACTCAACGGAATATCAATCAAATTAGTTTTAGTTTATTTATTCAGTGGCTTTTATCCGTTTTTGAAAATGAAGTCTTCAAAGAAGAATCACAAATTGATAATGAAGACAACTGCTGATTTGAGTGCATCGAATGATAATTGACACCAATCCAGATTTGCTGTGTGACAAATAAAACATAATGTATACTGGCAAATCGACAACAATAAAAGAACTCTAATTTAACATTTTAGTGTATTTTATTACCACTGTACATAAAATACAATGAGCAGGATGACGAAGGAATAGCTAATATCCTCTATCCGTACCTAACTAGACCATTAGACTGACACAAGTAAGCCTACACAGTTTTGCAGAATGTTACACAGCGTTTATCTACACTAAACTCTACATCTATGAAAAATAAAAGTGTGGTCCCCTCTACATACAAAAGCAACATCATATAAATTACTTTACACAGTGTTGTAAAAACGTAAACATTATATTTGGCAAGTCAGTGTTAGTTGTTATCGGGATTCGGTTTCCTTTTGTGTCAGAATAAGAGGAGCGTGTGAAAGCACAGGTACCAGGTGCTGCACAGTGGTTGTGGCTTTTTTAGTTGCGGAGTAAAGACAACAATGGTTTTTGTCAATGAGGGAGAAAAGGGGCAAGAGTGCAGTGAAAGAGGGAGGGCCGGGCGACACAGTGGGACGCTTCTAGCGAGTCATTCATCAGGAGTCAACACCATGAGTGTCTGCGTCATGCACGCGGTAGACAGGACAGAGAAGGTCAGTTTCTCACAGTGTTTAGTGGATTTCATATATCAGGGTCACTTCTTTAAGTAATTACAAAAGACCGATAGATTGACTAGCTGCCAAACTGGGCTGGAAGAATGTACATATTCCTCAACAAGTAGTCCAAATTTAACCCCCATTTAGTGGGAAGCTTGTATTTTTTTCAAGCTCAGGTCTTATTATAGTAAAAAACTACCCCTTGTCGTTGCTATCTACAGTTTTGCTGTGGTTACCTTATTTCATTAAACGTGGGTTAGATTCCAATTTGAAAAAGATTCTTGTACATTTGTGAGGTTGTTTATCTCCTATAAGGTATCCCACAACCTGGACTTTAAACATATGTCACATATGAGTCATGATCCATTGCTTGTATACGACAGCCACATATCTCAGTAGCTTACGTTCCATTGTGAATAATCTCTTGTAATGGCATTTTACTCTGAAGTCAATTTTCCTGAAATGCTTTGTTAAATTAAAGAAGACTTAAATTAAGAAAAAGTGTCTCTTAGTGTCCGTAGTTTTTCTAGACAAAACTGTACACTTCAAGAATATTTCCCCTATTTGCCTATTGTTGCATGGTCTTCTTTAGCTCTACCAAACTTCTACATCTTTCCTATCAAATTCCTAAAATAGAAGTAAAAACAATGTATGGAGTTTAGACATACTATACCGTATGTCTAATAACTGCCCCCTGCAGGGTTGAATAAAAGACAAAAGCAGTGATTTCATAGCTTGTTTTTCCTGAAAGATAGTCGGTTCGCTCTCTGAGTGGAATTAAGTTTTTCAAATGGAGTATAAGGCATTTCTAAATAGTGAGGAATCAAGATGAAAATACAAGGAGTTCATCAAAATGAAGTAGTTGCTGCAGGTTGCCAAACATCAGGCATCAGGGACTGTGTGGAATATATCGTCAATGTGATGGAAATTATGTCGGACCTCTTAAAGGTCTTATTGATAACATTTTTATGTAGACGAATATTAAAAAAAAAAAAAAACCATCCACAGAGCTTTTAGAAAGGTGCCAAATAAAAGTATGGCTTTCCTAAAAAAATATATATTATGATGGTGAATTAATCATTTTAAAAATTTTGGCGGGTTCAAAATGAATGTTTTGTTTATCTTTGTGGACGATATCTGATGTTTGGTTCCCACTTCTAACAAGGCTTGTGAGCCAGTAGTACAGTGGTTCTCAAACTTTGGGGCCGTGACAGGTGGGACGCACATGACCGGGGGGAAAATGTAATGCACAATTACTGTTTTGATGTTGGAATATTTTTCAAGGCGGAACAGTAAACAAATCGGCTCCATATACATCCATGGTAGCAATGGTGTTCATTCAGACAGGTAGTCTAAAACAGACGGTGCTTCGGAGAAGAAGACAACGTGCTCATCTGACGGTAATCCAAAAAAAAATATGACTAAGTATTCATAACGTTGACATTCTAATTATTATTAAACATACAAGAACGTTAGCCTACCTTCCACCTTCTCTTCCCTCCTCTCCTCTCTTAAACACACAGAGCGAGCGACGTGGCGCTCCGTCCGTCTCTGTAATTGCCTCAGTCCTCAGTCTAAAAGTACAAATTTATTGAAAAAAGAGAGATCGTAATTACTTCCAAAATTCACTACATGTTTTTATCTAACGCAATATTCTGCTTTAGCCTTTTCAGGGCACCTGTAACGGGGCGGTCTAGAAGCAATCCAACAGGAGGGGGGGCGTGAAAATATTTCTTCCTTCAAAGGGGGGAATGACAGAAAAAGTTTGAGAACCAGTGCAATAGTATAACAACGTTGGTATCACGTGGTATCTCTGTGTCGTCAGCGATCAAGTTGCCTGTTAGTGTGGGAAAAAAACTGTCTGAGATTGACGTTAAGTGCCTGGCAACCACTTGTTGTGAAGTGAATGCAATGGAACGGGGGAGGAAGAATGCGACATCTAGTGGCTGAATGTTATCAATAGCACCTTTAAAATAAACGCGACGATCACAACAAATGTAAGAATTTCAACCCAACCTTAAGGTCCTGAACTGGATTTGAGATATCTCTTTAGACGGTTTGAGCTTCTGCTTGAAACTTCCTTTTGTTTAAACTGCGGTGGGAATTGCTGGTGGATTCTAATGGGACTGACAAGTTCAACACAAGAAGAGAGCATTTGAATGGTGGCTAATTTGTCCCAATTTAATTACTCAAATCGATCATGAGGTGCTCATAGATCTGCGTTTTCCCCTTGAAGCTGGATGCGAGCAGGAACACCCGGTCGTCAATGGCAACCATAGAAAATGCCCGAGGCGCCTGGATATTCAGCTCCTGGGATGGGACAAACTGGCCCCTCTCAGTGTCCCATTGGTAGACCTGCGTCAGTGAATAATCGCTGCCTAAGATGGCATACTGCCAGTTGCCGATGGAGACGGGCTGGAACACCATGGAGCCGCGGGAAGGAAATGTCTGGACCTCCTTGAACATGGCACCGTCCCAGCGCATCACCTTGGAGTCCCCGATGAATCTTGTCAAGCATATAAACAGCTCACCTTTGAAAAAAGATTCAAGGGACTGTTTAGTTTACACATTAAGCCACTAAATCTGGATCTGAAATACAAAAACTGACAAAAGCAGTTTATGTAATTCCAAAAGAATTCATAGCTTGTTATCTGTAGCTACTTAGCAAAGACTCCCTAATAGATGAGCTGTCTCTTTAGAAAGAAAAAATACAGAGAATATTATACAGTGATGATTTATGGGAAGGTTTTATGGCAGTGGACAATTACATTGCCTCTTACCACCTTTAAAATGAATGCCTAGGAGCAATGAGGACCTAAAGTGTAATAAATTAAAGATAAGTGTGTGAGACATAAATGTTTTTATTTAATTAACCGCATCAAAGGAACTGTTAATCATATGACATACCCCAGACTATCTTAAAGGTTCTATATATGGGATCCAGAGCATTAATAAAGCAGCAAACAACTATTTGCAATGTAAAGATATAGAGGAGTAACGGCATCCTGAGCAGAGAATGATGTCACTAGGTGTGTGTTGTAATCAAAGTTTTCTCATGCATTTCATGCGAGTCTCTTTGTGCCCAACTGGGTTACTAATGGCAGCCGCTCTGCACTGCGCCCATACGGCGGTCACCGCTGATAACGACGTCTCGACCCACGACGTCTTCGCGGAAGCGTAGTGCCCACCCTCCGGTTCCCCCTCAGGTAAACACTGTTAGCTCTGTCAGCACCGTTAGCTGCTGGCTGCCGGCTCAGCAGTAGCCGTGTGGAGGCAATAGACATTCTCTGAATTCCGTGTCTTAGCATAAAAAACGGAATCTAAAAAATCTCATTTAAAACAGCTGATACTGTGCTACTATGTGGTTAAAAATTGCTTGCAGTGTGCACACTTATGCCTTTTTAGTCTGTGCAAAAATAAAACCTTATGTGTGTGTGTTCATACACTGCTACTCAAGCTGCAGCTCTCACCTTTGACCCGGAAGTGTTTGACGGAGAAGACGTCCTCCATCTCCGGTATGTCGGTCCTGCGGTCAAATTTTTTCTGGCTCCTGTTCCACTGGTAGACAACGGGCCTCTGGGAGCTGCTGGACAAGATCAGGTGGGGTTTGTTGGAGATCTCCAAATATTCTACGTCTGTATCCCGGAACCACGGGTGGAGCGACTGGTGGGAGTAGAAGCCGTTGCCGTTCCATTTGTACACTGTTGTGGAGCCGGCCTGCGAGAGGAACGTGTACAAAATGTGAGATCAAGTCATTCAAAACTTACTCTAGCAAATAGATTTGTGCTTTGTATGAGTATTGGGCCAAAAATGAGTGTGCGTGAGTGTGTGTCTGTGTGCGCCTTAGAGTCCCCAAACATATGTGAGAGCATATGTGAACACTTGGCAACGCCGACATGCTGCAGACAAAGACACCAGGAGGGAGGAATGGCTGACATGGCGGGAAGAGTAGCTTAGAGGAGCAGTACTCATACAGGGGCTGGACACAATAACAGAAACACTTGCACAATATAATGTTTTATATACAGTATATATATATAAATATATAAATTATATTTGAATAATGGAAAAGCAAAAAGTAGCCAACCTTAGAGCTGTCAGCGATGACAAAGAAAGACTCCCCGTCGATCATGAACGTCTCGATGTCGTTAGGTTTGCGAATCTTCAGGATGTCAATGTCCTGGATCTTGATGAACTTGTTGGCGGAGTTGTCACGTTTGTAAATGTGCGAGCCCCCGAACAGCTGAGCCACGATGACAAAGAGGTGGTTGTCGATCACCATGGGTTTACAGACCACGGTGGAGGTGCCTTAACAAGAAAAGAGAAAAACGAATAAAAATATTAGTAATACTGGACAGATAACCATTAAATAAGACCCACTATGCTATGTTTTGTGCTTTTTCTCTTTCCTTTAGTGTGTTATACAGTTTTTTGAGCATGTAAAAGATCTGCAAAGTTACAAAGCCCAAAGTCCACGCCAAAAAGAGTTACTCTCCCCCCACATAAACACTGCTCCTGAACTGCCTGAAACGCCTAGCTTGAAGTCCCGCCTTTTCTTCGTAATGTGGTGATGTCACCAAGTAACACATTTGCATAATACCTGCCTAGCAGGTAGTTTGGCACGCCCTCAAACATAGCTAGTTAGAGCGGAGCTGGAGCCGAGTCCGAAGAGTTTGGTTCGGTTGACCAATCACAACAGAGTGGGCCAGCTGACCAATCAGAGCAGTTTCAGATAGAGGGTGAAAAGAGCCAGTATGAGAAAAATAAAGCAATTTTTGAACATTTAAGCATGTAAACATGTTCTAGTAGAAACCAAAATACAAGTATGCACCTGAAAATGAGCATAATAGATTATCTTTAATACTAGATTATTATGTCCCCATTAACATAGGATTCCCCCATAACACTGATGCTGCCCTTCGCTTGTTTATGGACTCACTTTCGATGGTGTCGTAAGTTCTGAAGGTCATCTCAACGTGATCCCATTCCAGGAAGCTGCATGTCCCGGCAAACGGTTGAGCAAACACAACATACTGATCCTCGCCAAAGGTGAAGGCCCCCACCGAAATGGACTCAAACTTTAGCGACTGATAGGAGGCAAACTCTGAAAAAAAGCATGAAACGACAATGAACTCTGTCCTTTTATCTTTAACTAATCAATTCGTATTGATGCATTCTCCCATAAACAGGTAGCAGCAATAACATTTCAGCTTTATTCTCAGCACTGACATTTATCGATGAGAAGAGGAAGGAAAAGAGAGTGGAAAGGGTTAACCGGTGACAGAAAGCTAATGACAGGAAGGTGATACCTGCTGTGATGCAGTCGAAAGAGTGTGGCAGCAGGTCATTGATCTTCTTCCCCTGGTGAATGGGTGGGCCGCTGCAGTAGATCTGGTCCAGGGTGGCATTAGTGTGGTGCATCCACTCCACCAACCACTTTAGCTTGCAGTCGCATATCAGGTTGTTGCCACGTAGATCCCTACACGTACGGACGGATCACATGGGACAGATTTGTTAAGACATTACTGTTGAAACGGGTATTTCAAGCTTTTATATTTTCAATCCCTGTTCAGCTTGCTGTTCTCCCGTCCCCTCCTTTGCTGCACTTTGGCTTCCAGCCAGGAAAGCCACAACAACAAGTGTCTTATCTCCTCCTGAGTAGTCTCTGCTCGTCGCCCGCTCTCAGTCTGAATTGCTGTTGACCTTGGATGTGTGTATTGAATCCACACACACTCACACACACAAACACTGTAGCCTGCATTATTCAAGCTGATTGTGGCCGTGTGAGAAAAGCGAGGATCCAATTCTTTTCTCTGTAATTGACTTGTTTACCGTTTACTCTGACATGCTGGCATCCTAACACAAGCTTTCCTCCTCTCCTTCATATCTTTACCTTTTTTTCCATTGCAGCAGGGAATAGCTTCTTCTACGATCTTTTATTACTTCTTTTCCTCCTCACTGTGCCCTCTTTTTTCACTTTTACATCCTCTGTTTAGTGTAGGAATTCCACTCTTTTCCTTTTTAGCACTATAACCTCACAATATTACTGTATTTAATCCCACAGGTTAAGAAAAAGAGAGAAGAAGACAAAGGAAGATGTTGCTCAACATTTGTAGTATAGAGTTCTATTGGTCCACTATCCTACTTGACTACTTCAGAATAAATATATCAATAAAACTATATTGTCTATTACAAATCAACTCATATATTAACTTTAATATATGAGTCCACAGAAATGTCTGTTGTAGAATAAATCAATGAATCAGAAAATAGGTCTGAGCGTAGCATATTTACGCGGATGTGTTTACATTGGACTCAGTACAGACTGAATGGCGTACAAATGCCACGGCAAAAGCAAGAAAGGCGTTCGTATTGCACGCTAAATGCCTTGCGCATTATCGTAACTGATTACTAAATATCTGTGTCTCAACAAAGCACCCTGAGTGAAAGAGAGACTGAACTCACACTTTGGTCAAAGCCTCCATGCCCTTGAAGACATCTTTTGGCAGCGTCTCAAGGTTGTTGTAGGCCAGACTCCTAATCAACAAAGAGAAAAATATAATGCACACAGTGATTGAGTTAGAGGTAGACTGTCTCCGGTCTCTACACATAATAGACATTGACTTATTACACTGTGTCCTAGGCTTTTCATCCTTTCTGTTAGACAGATGGACTTGAGCAAGAGTAGAATACACTAATTCGAAACACAATTACAAGCAACCAAATGTAAGGGATGCACAAGTCAGAATGCCCTGACAATATTTAGGGGACATTGTATGATAATGGAAGAGCTGTCAAATAGAGGGAATATCCTTCTCCAAGGTGTGGATGATATCTTTGCCAGCAAGTTAAACCTGTTCCTATAGAGACGTTTCATTTGTGAGCCTGAGAGACTGAACTCCAAACCAGAAAGAGATGTGAATGAAATGAAATGTCAGCGTAACTCATGAACACTGCATTATTTATTTGAGAGTTTGAGAGGGAGGCCATTTTACTTTGAATTTGTGCAAGAATGCACTCTCCAAACAGATGGGGACAGAGCAGAGTGGACAGGAATTCAGCCTGAACCCTTTAATAATGTATTAACTGTAAATGTGACACATTTGCCCTCTAATAATGCATTTATCCGTCATTCTTTGTTTACTTTCCTCTAAAACAAGGTATGAAACAGGGAAGGAGCACTTTATCATCATGTGGTGGCAATCAAACTTTCTGAGTCACGATCTTAGTTCTTACAGATCTTCTCTTTTGTTTAAGTCGTACAAAAAACAAAGTGTGAAAATGACAAGTTGTGGTTTTATGCTAGACAGTTTCTTGGGGTCGTGTCTAGAAGGTAACACGCAAACTCTTGCGAAATGGTTAAGGTTAGGCATTGACCTCGAATGGTTCTGGTTAGGATAGGTCGTCGAGCAGCGAGTCTCGTGAGAGTTTTTGCAAGTTATTGCAATCTGCGGGTTACCTTCTTGACATGACCATTTCTGGGCCGTGCAGTGACTTCCTGGAGTCACAGCTGGTTGCCTGGAAACCACGGTGACATCAATCCTCCAGGAAGTCACTACTCCGGCACACACTGTAACCACCCTTAAAACCGCAATTTCTCATATTTTTGTACAGAATAAGAAAATTAGATATATATCGGGAACTTTTCCCAGCTGTTTCCAGTCTATGCTAAGCTAAGCTAACCATCTCCTTGCTGCATTGAGGGCATAACATTTCAGATATTTATTAAAAGATAAATAGCGGTGTGTGTGTGCGTGTGTGTGTGTGTGTGTGTCAACTCGCTGTCGGAGAGAAGAGAGAGCAGAGTATTGAAACTGTTTCAAATATTGAAGTATCGATATGTATCGATACTTCAATAATTTTGACAACACTAAATTGTATCATTAGTTCAGAATGACAGATGTAAGTTCAAAATAGTGCAGCACGTCTTGGTCTGAATGTGGTCTCTGCTTTCTCTCTACTGGTGGGATAACATTTACTCTTGTGTTGACTAAACCCTTATTAATGTGAGGCAACATTTCCTCTGATGTGGATTATTACAGCTTCTAACAGACAAGTCACTGTCATTAATATCTATAAGTGCTCAAGGCATAATGAATGCAGAGCCTTGTCAGGTCTGTGGATGTGCTTGCTTGAATATCAACGTGTGAAGTTATATGCTTTCTGGAAAAGCATAAATGGTGGGAAATCACTATTGATGTGTTTAACTTTTTACTTTCGATCTATCCCAGTTTATGTCACTTTTTTTCTGTCTAAGAGAGCCACTAATGTTGTAACTAACACTAATATCTGCTTCTTTGTCTTATCAGAGTTATACGTTCTCTCACCAAAGCATGCAAGAATAAATGCTGGTAAGCTGTTAAACCTCTGATATTTGAGTCCTTTCCTCTACATACAACATTTCCTACATTTAAAAAAATGTGCTGGGGGAGACTTAAAAGTCACCCTTCCCTTCATACATCAAGTCATAAATGATGAGGAACACAAGTATGAAAGTACTTGGCTGCACTGCATAAACTCACAATGTGTTAGGGACGACCTGTCAGAGACTCGGTGTAAAGTTACAGTACAGTTATATTTAGTCTTGACCTCTTGACCCGCAGGTCACTCATGTTCTCAACTATCTTTAGTTTTGGCAAGCTTCGCAGTTCAGTACTATAGAACAGTGTTTACAAAACACAGTTTATAAACTGTTGTTTGGCTGTTTCCTGTATTGTTATCTTTCCTAAAAAACATAAACCCAGATACAGAACATACTATGTATTGCTCATCACACTCACAATAGACCCCAAAGCAGTCTACAGAAGATACAGTAGCACTGCTGACACTCCTAGTGAACATTAGTGAAGCTATATGACAGTTAAACCTGCAGTAGGCAGAATGTTTTTGGCATTATTGGACAAACAATCCATAATAACCTATCAGAATATTGTAATTCAAGTGTTCTGAGAGACTTCTTCAACTCCTCATGGCTCTGTTTTCAGGCTTTAAAAAATCTAGCCCATGACGGGAGACTTTGGCCAATCACAGGTCATTTTAGAGAGAGAGCATTCCTATTGGCTTTACATTCAACGGAAGCTGCTGTCAATCACTCGCGAACTCGAGAAATAGGCATTACAGTAAGAGAATATTGATTTGTAGGGTGAGCGCTTCCTAGTTTGACCGTTTGGAGTTCACGAGTGATTGACATCTTCTCAGAGACAGCAGGCTCCAGCTCCGCTCTGATTGGTTGTTTTCCTCCGGTCTGTGAAATCTTGCAGATGCCATTAGGAGCACCGGAGGACACAGAGGAACATGATTTTTTTTAGATTACCTGTCTCATGCACTACTGCCAGGATATAGTGACCATTTTATAAAAATAACTTTTTTTAATCATATTTGCTCCATTTCTACCCACTGCAGCTTTAAAGTCACAAAATCAATCATCTTTTTTTTTGCCATAAATGTGTGAAGAACAACTCTGCTGGTCCACTAAGACAATGTGACATCCAGGTCTGCCCTTCAGCAACCTGATCCAGCTGGACATCACCACTGGCAGCAACACTTCTGCCTACCTTTGCATTTCACACAATGACAAAGTGATACAGAGAGAGAGAGAGAAACAGGAAATTGCTGCACAGTTTATGTTAGAATACCATGAATACTAATATCCCCTTACCTCTCCCACAGAGAAACGACTTAAACAGAGAATGTGAAAATGGCTGTGCAGTTTGTTAATGATTAGGAGTAAAGATAAAGTAATGAATAATAAAAACTGGAGAAGGAAGTAAGAAGGAACAAGCGCGGCAAGTTTCCTGGGACAGGAATAAAGGAGGAAGGACGTATAGAAGGAAAGAAGGAAGAAACATGGCCACCACAGAATATAAATACTTACAGATGTATCAGCGTTTTCAGGCCCCGGAAAGCATACGGGGATATTGATGCGATTTTGTTGTTTTCAATAAATCTGTGAATGAGAAGTATTTCATTAACATTATGATAGATCAGGATCAACACTATAAGTAATTCCAAACAAATATCAAATATATGATGACACTAAAAACTGAAATCCTTTAACTTTCTGGATGTTTTCTACCCCTCGGCAGGGTTGTGTAGAAACCCTGAGCTCTGTCCTAATTACATATTACACTGTACACAAACCAAGTATCCAGTACCGGGAAAAATGTCAGAATGAGTTATACTTTAAAGGCCCTACACAACCAAACAGGTGTTTTCAATAGGCTGAGGTCAGCAAACTTTTTTGTACCAATAAGAATCATAAAGATGTAAATGATCCTCCCCTAACCAGGAAACATACTGTAAGTGAAAACCCTTGTGATGGGGCTTTAAAATGCCAGTGTGCATGCCGATACTGCTCCATTTTTGAGTGCAGTGTTGATGTACCAGAATACAACGCTCAGCAGCTAAAACCAAAAATAAAATACAAAGTAATGAATCTTTAGGAAAACGTGTTTGCTGGTTACAGTAAAGGTTTCAAATTGGAAATTGGAAGTATGTTTGACTGATGTTCACTGGTGTACGCCAGTCAACTCCTCCATTAGTACAAAACAGAAAGTGCGCAACTGGGAACAGTTTGTGTGTTTTACGACCCTTCGCCGCACAAATGTGTATATCAAACATTTATAAATGAAAGATGAATACTTACAGATATTCGAGATGTGGTAAACCCAGGAACGCATCCTCGTCAATTAGGTCAAATGAATTCGCTGTGAACAATCTGTGAAGAAAAAACAATAAAACAGTGAGAATAGTTTTAATATAGTTCCCACAGCGCTCCTAAATCCATTCATTTTCCATGTTTCATAACTCATAGGTGAACCGGGTTGAACTTGAAAACATCAACAGTCAGCTGGGAGGAAATCTTAAAGGAACAGTGTGTAACATTTCGGGGGATCTGAGGCTAGAGCTAGCCTCCTAGCCACTATAGCCAGTCTGACTAATCGATAACAGAAATTTAGAGCAAACTAACCAAATAATACTTGTATTATTTTTGGCATGTGTTATTTAGGCTAGCTCTATTATTTGCTTCAGGGTACATCACATATATTTGCGGCGCCATGTTGTTAATAAAGACAGAAAAAAAATCAGGCGCCGGTACTGGTATGACAGTCTGACAGTGGCCTACAACTTTGAAGCGGCGCCTGCCGTTAGGAAACAGTATATACCGATGGAACAGGAGCGGCATACCACTCCAGAGACCAGCTTCTGCCACTGAACCACAGTGGCACGCCATCAGCTACTTTTCGATCTCGGCGCTACTGAAGGAGTGAGCGGAGGGGTACTCAGTTGGTTGCAATTTGCAACCACACCACTAGATGCCACTAAATCCTACACACTGTACCTTTAAGATGTCGGGATGCTGTTTATTTGGTACTATTTACCAAAACCTGGCAGTGTATCTTTAAACTCATTTAATCATATTGGGATAAACATCAGTAACTAAGTTCAAACCAGAGGGAAGGAGAGAGTTACTGTAACAGACAACAGACTCATTCAGCATTTGTGCCCACAGTAATGAATGAAAGGAGAAAATGGCAGATCACTCCTACATGTTTTTCATGACATTAATGAAAGAGAGGAATGGAAGCCTCATCCCACATGTTTCTGAGTCACCCTTTAAACCAGTAATGTAAGAATAGTGTCCAACGAGAATATATTGTGCACCTCATTAAATCGTTTTATAGGGTTTTTCTTCAAAGCACTGTAAATCCAGTGGAAGAGTTCGGCCATAAGTCAAAACCTTATAATTCCAAGATGTCAAAATGCTGGAAACCTAATTTGTAGTGAAGCTCTGTGTGTCTATTTCTCACTGCACGCTCAGCAAACCAGTGACGTTTTACACCCACAATGTTGGCCATAGAGAAGCCCCATTGATTAAGATGTTCTCTAATGGGGGTTAAGCTTCTCCAGGTCACCTTGGCAGTAAATAATGACAGAGGGGAAGATGCCACTCATTCATTTTCCCCAGTTACATTTACCCTCCTTCTGTTGGTCACAAGCCTTCATGCACATCCAGACTGATTAAGTGCCATCTGAGCATATGGAAGAAGCGATGCCAAGACTGAGACGAAGTGATGCTGGATGACAGCGTGCAATAAACTGAAACAGGCGTGATTAGGGAGCAGAGTTAAGCCTGACCTTGCTGTTCATTTGTGGATTCGCAATAACAAATTGCCCAATTGACTTTAGTCCTACCAAGATGGATAATAATAATAGATGTCATATGTCAAAGATAAACTCCATAGTTATGTGTGTAATTACGATTTTACTGTTTTTTCTAAGTGCTATCTTTGGGGAAAAAAAGAGCATGTCCATTATTTATCTGTGCTCCTCTATAGCTCCTCTCTCCCCAGCCCCTGCTGTTAGTGTCTGTAGCCATGTGGTCTATTGCATAATCCTGACACCATTACTGAGAATCCCCCTTTAAATCTGCATATCAGACAGTCTATGCATGTCCTCTGGGACGCCTCATTGTTTGATTCTGTAAAACACTGAAAATGGAGCTCGATATAGATAGATATAGAGAGATAGACATATATAAAGAGCTAGATATAGAGAGATAGATATATAGATATATACTGTAAATATATATATATATATATAGAGAGAGAGAGAGAGAGAGAGAGAGAGATAGATATATATATATATATATAGAGAGAGAGATATAGAGAGATAGATATAAAGATATATACTGTATATATATAGAGAGAGAGAGAGATAGATATAAATAGAGATAGATACATAGATATATATACATAGAGAGAGAGAGATTGATACATAGAGAGATAGATATATACAGTATAGAGATAGATACATAGAGAGATAGATATATACAGTATGAGAGATACATAGAGAGATATAAATATAGAAAGGTGGATATAGAGATAGATATAGAGAGATAAATATAGAGATAGATATATAGAGATAGATATATAGAGAGCTAGATATAGAGAGATAGATATATAGATATATACTGTATATATATATAGAGAGAGAGAGAGATACATAGATATATATATATATATATATATATATATAGAGAGAGAGAGATATAAATAGAGATAGATATATATATACAGAGAGAGAGAGATACATAGAGAGATAGATATATAAAGTATAGAGATAGATACATAGAGAGATAGATATATACAGAGAGATACATAGAGATATATAAATATAGAAAGGTGGATATAGAGATTGATATAGAGAGATAAATATAGAGACAGATACATAGAGAGATAGATATAGAGATAGATAGATAGCGATAGATATAGAGATAGATAGATAGAAAAATAGATATATAAAGATAGAGATAGATAGCTATAAAGATAGATAGATAGATAGATAGATAGATAGATAGATAGATAGATAGATAGATAGATAGATAGATACTTACAGCAGTTGCAGGGCAGGCGTGTGGACAAAGCTTCCTCCTGTGATCTCATTAAATCCAGACTTGACAAAAGATCTGAATGGATGGAGAACACACATGAAAAGTATAATAAAGATGAGCTATACACTGAAAGGCAGAGACAGAGTATTTCCATAAGCTTTCTCGACAATTCACAAGATGAAACAATAAAAAAAAAAAAATCAAGAGTCAGGGTGCAGGAGGACTTACAGTGACACGACGTCGGATGGGAAGGCGTGAGGCACGGATCGGACATTCTCACACAGGGCATTGTCTTTGGTGCAGGTGCATCCAACGGGACATCTGGGCTGTCTCACTCTCCGTCCGTCTGCGAGAACCAGCAAGCTGACAGCGGCGACCCAAACCAGGAGCGTCCAGCCTCTCCTTCCTCTGCCCGGGTATCCCATTACTCCTTCTGTCCCGGTCGAGTACTATACTACTCCTGCACATGCAACTTCTCAGAAAAAAAAAAAAAAAATCCTCCACGATTTGTAAACCCCTCGGATTTTTTAAAAGTCTTTCTGAATTATCTTTGTTTCTGTGTTTTGTTTTTAGTGATAGAAAGCTTGGTGTCGTTGCGTCTCGGATGGATGCAGGCTTGTGTCTATGCTTCTTGCGTCTCAATAGGAAGGCACCGGTCCAGCGGATTCGTTCTGCAAGCAAGGAGCAGGATTACAAATGCGGGACAGACGGGACATGAAAACAGAAAACAGATTTTTTTTTTTTTTGTCATGAAAAATCTAAAACACGCTGTCAAAAAAAAATGTGGTTCTTATTAGTCTGCCGCTTACAAATAAGTTGTCTTGGAGACTCAATGCTGCCGCCATGAAAGGGAAAACAAATAAATTCCCGTGAGAGAGGAAAGAGAAGGGGAAGAAAGAGTGAGAGAGATGGAGGACAGAGAGAGAGAGAGAGAGGAGGGGGGGTGGGAGAGGAGAGGCCCCAAGGTGCGCTTTTTTATCAGCACAGCCAGCTATTATTTATGCGCGCTTCAGAGCCGTGCATGGTTAATGGGAAGCGGCTATTCATGAGGCTCTGTGCAAAATGCACCTGCCTCTCTCTCTCTCTTTCATTCATTCACATGCTGCAATCTTTTCTTCTTCTCTGCTTTGGCATAATAATGACATTAACTGTGAAAAGAAAAATACCGTATGGTTAAAAATAAACATGGCAAATTAATTCTGTGATAACAAATATGACAGCATAAAGTATTCTTTTTTTTTTTTTTACTCCTATAAAACCCAGTTAAAGCTTCAGTAGGCAGAAAGTTGTGGCATCATTGGGCAAAAAAAATCTATAATAACCTTTCAGCATATTGTAATTCAAGTGCTCTTAGAGATAACTAGACATCTGCACCTCCTCATGGCTTTGTTTTCAGGCTTTAAAAAAAATCTAGCCCATGATAGGAGACTTTAGCCAATCACAGGTCATTTCAAAGAGAGAGAGCGTTCCTATTGGCTGTGCTCCGTCTGGTGGGCGGTGCTTGGTATTTCCTCAACTGATCTCAACATTGCTGCCGGGTCACCAACTTTCTCATTTTAAAGCTAAACAGTCAGTTTTTTCAGATTAACTGTCTCATGCACTACTGTCAGGATATACTGTAGTGACCGTTTTATAAAAATAACTTCTTTTAATCATATTTGCTCCAATCTCGCCTACTGCTGCTTTAATGAATTTATGATAATGCTGTACCCTACAGTGTATATCAAAGAATAGGCTAATATATACACATTATAACTCAGCACTGGATTTCTTAAATTGTAGAGTGAGGAACCCAGTTTGCTGTTTATCGGATTATTTAGGTTACTAATTTTTATCATTTATAATGTGTTTTTTCCCTGGTTTTACTTTCCATCTTAATGTTTTTAATATGTTTTTATGTTCATATTCATGTGAAGCACTCAGTGCATGTAATGTCTTTATTGATAAGCACTTTGAGCTGCATTTCTTGAATGAAAGGTGCTATACAAATACATTTATTATATTATAAACATTTCTACTTTTTAAAGGAAACAAATTATGAGAGCCATTCATACTCCTTATAGCACTTGTCTCTCACATCCTCTCTTTCTTCAGTCCCACATTGAGTCCTTTGTTGACTTCAGTGGGTTGTGGAGAAGTCATGAAACACTGGACTTCTATTCTCAGACTGGGGTGAACTTTCACCCCTCGTCACCCATGATAACCCAAGTACTCAATTATAGCCTACAGAAACATTCAAATAGCATAATAGCCTCTTTATTGTCCATCTACAGTTCAAACGCCTACATGTACATGCATCCTCTCTATATTGTCCCTCAGCGGATATGAAAGATATGATCTATGAATTGCCAGATTAATCAGTGTAATTGGGCCATTTGTTCCAAAATGAAAGTCAGTGACTGATGTCCTGCTCTTGTCTGTTTTACAATAGGTTATTCATTGGACCATGTTCGAAGAAAGCACAATTAGGTTACACACAAAGTGACCCTCGACACAATGAATGCAAAAAACAGTCTTAAGACTTCATTTTTTTTAGCTTAGAGATCAAAATACTTCTTTTTTTGAGCCTCTTATTTAGAAATCTCAGTGTCCCCGACGACTCCTGTATTAATATTCATGTTAAAGCACACGGAGACTTACTTTCATCCCTTTCTCAGCACATTCTCTCAAGAATAATTCATAAAGTTACAGTCGACGTCATCACGCCCCGATTTTTTCTGCGCGACGTCATCACAGGGCGACGTACTTTTAATTTTGTAAACAATAGGAACTGCTGCAGACTAAAGTGAGGGGGAAATCATGGAGAGTCTCGTTAAGGTAACCTATCTTTTGAAGCCGAATTCTTTTTTTTAATGCAAGCCAGTTTGACATAACGTTTAGCGTTTCGTGTGTTTACTAGCCAGTTAGCATGAAACATTAGCCTAAAGATAAATTAGCCCACAGTGTTACCTCTATTAACCTGCTAACGTTGCTCCCTCGATACCTGACGGCTTTGCTGGTTATTTAAGCACAAAAGCAACACTGTACCACACTTTAGCTGGTATGTACTTACCCCTCATGATGAAGACGATCTCAAAATGACTTCCTGTGTGTTTCCTCAGGTGCACGGAAGTGGGGGCTACGACTCCGACTTCAGTGGTGGTGGTGATGATGATGATGAGCAGGGAGAGTCCTCAGAGAGAGGCCTCAAAAGGTAACATTAAAAGACTATAGGCTTATAGGCTCAATATTAGATTACTCGATTTATTGAAAGTGTATTCATGGGGTTGTTTCTGTACTATGCTAAACTGGGTTTAACTAGTTTTATAGCTCATTCAAAGTCTAATATACTGTATTTTTGAATAAACAAAAGAGTGCTTTTTCTACCATTTTTACACGTGTCTTGCATTTATGCTGATATGGGTTGGACAGCCTCATCCACTAACACGAGCTTTGTGTATTTGTACCTTTTTTGTCAGGAAACGTGAGGAGGAGATCTTACAGAAGCCGTTCCAGAAAGGTCGCCACTCCCAGAAGGCTCACCGCAGTTTACACTCCAACGAAGTGGACAGGTGCCGTACAACTGCAGTGAAAAAACAATTCAGTCAGACTCCTTCACTGTACTCACATTATGGCAAAATCATTTAAACAAATTTCCCCTCGATACCCCACAATGACTACTAATGACCACATAACTATTCTCATTCTGTTTTTCAGAGAGGAAGCCAGGAACAGAAGAGCCCACCTGATATCATTGAATGCTGTATCCTTTTATTATTTATAATTCAGTGTATTTTTTTAAATGATTTCAGTGTGAAATGACAACACAGATTGATAAAACTACATACATTATGCCTTATACATGTCTTAAAAAAAAATCATATGATATAATACAATACATTTTATGTTGGTCAAGTGCTTAGCTTCCTTCATTTAAAACTAGGAATGAGGGAAATGTCACAGATTGTTTTGTTTGCAGTTCGTAGTGAGCAAAAGTTAACATTCTCAGAGAGACTGACCTTAAGCTGATGTCTCCAGTTTGAGCGACACAAGAAGTTTGTCGGTGACTACATACTTTACTATGGAGGACAGATGGCCGACTTCAGACGCTCTGCGTAAGTATTGTGTCTCACAGTCACGCTTGATGATCACTCATCTGCTGTCCCTCTAGGCGAAAACTAATGAGAATATGTTAACCATAACAGACCATTGGCTACGCATTGTTTTCATCCAACAACATTTTTAATTACAGTTTATGCCAGTAGTGATTTTCTCCCTATCTGCCTTCTCATTGATTTTTTTGTCTTTCCCTCAGAGTCAAAGACAAAACGGATCAGGACGTGCTGCGCGAGAATCATCGCTTCCTCTGGACGGACGAGGACGAGGAAAACATGACATGGTGATCATCCGTAGTCAACTACTCATACGGGATGCTTTAATATGCAGTGTGCTTTTTTTATTATTATTATGATCTATTCTGTTCCAGGGAACAAGAACTTGCCAAGAAGTATTACGACAAGCTGTTTAAAGAGTACTGCATAGCTGACCTGAGCAGATACAAGGAAAACAAGGTGGGATGAAATGACTTATTGATTGATTTATTACCCAGTTGAAACGGAAATACAGCAGCAGTAGGCGTTTAGTTAACATCAAACAATGCAACAGCACATGGCTCATGTCGTCTGACGATTAGTGACTATTGTGAATGCAGCAGCTCAACACATTTTGAAATAGTCGCCAAAATAAGAAGCCAGTTTCAGGCAAGAAAATAAAGGATGTTGTAGTGTTATGTGTATCTGTGCTGTGGTTGACAGAACCCAAATGATCACGTACGTATGTTACGTGCTTCATTAGGAGGCTGCTGTTAATTAACATACACAGTCTCGTTGAGTAATGGGAAAATAATAGAAAAATCTTTCATGCTCTTGCACCTGTTTTGATAATTAAGTTTGGTTTATTAATCCCCCCAGGTAAAATGTAGTTGTTGCAGCAGCCGAGAAAAGTAAAACCTAAGTTCCTACACCCGCAGAATGTAGAGAAAGGAAATAATACAATGACACCTCGGCCATCCCAGACACCGCTGCCATGACCGGGCAAGATGATCCATTTTCTCACTGTGTGCTCCAAAATCGCAGTAATTGTCCCAGTGGTGGTGCCCTGAGCAAAGGTTAACATTTCATAACTCAGACACGAATCTCCACCACCACTGATCCATTTTAAATAAATGTTAGGGGGTGTGATGTGTTTTGGCACCGTGCTCCATCTCTAGTGTCCACTGGGCCATTCTGGTCCGAGGCCAGGCTTTAAAACTGATGATATGTTAAACCCGCGAGGGCCGTAGGCTTATGGCTCCATCGCTGCACTGTTTGGTTTAATGACCCTGGGCTCAAATATATTTAAGTGCGACTGTTGTGAAGTTCTCTGACAGATGACACACATATATTATACATAACACCCCAATTGACCTATAATTATTAGAGGCACTATCGTTTGTATTATTATTATTATTGGTGCAAAGGGGAATACACAAAACAGAGGTAGTGACATACAATACATAGGAATAGATGGAAACGGGAATATAGATGAAACGAGACAGACAAAACAAAGAAAACACCAAAAAAAGCAAAAAACAAACAAACCAAAAACATAGATGTAACAATATTATTATTATTATAAATATGCAAACTGTTGTTGTTTGAGAAGAGACTGAAGAGAGAGGGAAGCCTGAGCAAATAATAATGATATTAAAAAATACATACTACTACTACTACTACAATAATAATAATACATATATATATATATAAATAAATAAAATAATGAATAAATAAAACACAAGTTGAGACACTAGTTAAAACTGACACCATCAGTCCAGTTGAATCAAAACTTGTTACATTAAATCCAAATTCCCTTACAAATTATTCCTATTGGTTAATGATTGCATATGCAGCGGTGAGTTGCATCATTCCCAAAAGTTCAGTCAAATTTTGATCAGTCGTGTTTGGTAAATGAGGTGTGACAGCATGCAGATGAATCACAGCTATGAGAGCTGTGTAAAGGCACCGGCAAAAATACTAATCTGACTGCATCATCCGTTCATTGATGCTTGTATACATACATACCTAATTACATTTACAGTAAGGTGTAAATATGTATGCAGACAGTATCCTTTCACAAGAAAACGGGACAGAAATATTTATAAACAATATTTACATGAAGATATAGCCGTTCACATCATCTAAAAAGCAGGGCAATTACTGATGGTAGGATTCTTTAAATTCAGCTTATAAAGCTTGATTTAAGATTAATTTAAGGGGAAAACTGTAACTCATGCCGTGTCTGTCTTTTTAAATTTGTGCCCAACAGTTTGGATTTCGTTGGCGGACTGAGGATGAAGTCGTTTCCGGCAAAGGTATGGCATAACCCAACATTATCCTAATTTTGAGTTTATACTCTTCTGCATGTTTTTTTTTTTAAATATATTTTTTGTGTATACTGCGTTATCGAAACACTATGCAGCATAATATTGACATTCTATAGTGTTCTTAATTAGAGGAATATTTTTGTTAACCAAAGAGTCACCTTTACTTAATGAAGGTATTTGCTTGGGTCGTATCAAGAGGGTTAAACACAAATTGCGAAACTCTCAGGAGATGGTTAAGGTTAGGCATTGACATTGAATGGTAAAGGTTAGTCCCAAATGTCCCAAATCCACACTACATACTAATTTTAAGCAGGTTTCTAGTGTGTAGTGTATTCATACTGGAATATTATTGTGTAATTTACTGTTAAAGCAGTTTAGTATGTTTTTTTGTATTGTAATAGATTTTTAGATTAGATTTATTTACACATAAAAATGGTAGAAGTAGATATTACATAAACAACAACAAATGTGATGGAGAGTTGCAAAAAAAACCTTTTGTATGCTAACCGCTAAATCAGTATACTATGATGAATAGTATGTAGTACATTCTGTATAGAATTAGTATGGATTTGAGACACATCTAAGGTTTCTCCTAACATGCCCACAAAACGGTTCACAACCTTCTCCACTAGATGGCGACAGAGATTCACACACCGGTTTACACAGCAGTACATAACATACAGTGGATACTTCCTAACACTCTCCACATGTACAAATATATGCTTGTTTCACTTTACTTTGATTTATTGGCTTGTCAGAATGGCCTCAAAACATCATTAAAATATTTGACCTTTCACTTGAGTTTTCTTTCTGTTTGGGGAACTATCCGCGCCATTCAGTTATCGATCGATCTGTTGATTCACACAAATGGTTTCCCATGCCTAATAATGTCGGTTTGCTGTTTATGCCTCACACTGAAAGAGAAACCTCACTCTACCCCTGCACTTGTGCACAGAGCCTACTTTGACAGTTTGGCAGCGCTTTGATGATTAATTGTTCGGGATTAGTACAATACCTCTCTGTCTGCCGCTCCTTCCTGTGACAGTGACAGATATTTATAGGCTTACCTGGAGGGACAATATCAGCAACTGGGTGCCTGGCAACTCATTGATATGCTTTCGAGACTCACTCACACACGCGCGCATTTTTTACATTTGAATAATTTGCTTATGTTTACATCAATGCAGCCTCACAAACATACACTGTATTTCTGAGAAAGCTGACTAAGCCAATATATTGTTCCAGATTAAGACTGTGTAATCCTGGTCTCTGACAGTTCACCCCCTGTAGCAATACTCTGCAGGAAGTGGGATTAGATCAGGTCAGGGGCACTTCAGTTTAACTGTCACGTCTGTGATTTGTTTACATTAATGATTCCCACAGAAATACTTCTTAAGCACTATTTAGAGCACGGGACACTGAACTCTCCAGTGAAATCAATACTAATCTAATCCTATAAGGTGGACCCAACGTCCTCATTCAGACCGGGAGAAAAAGCTTGTGCTAAGTGAAAGTTAAAAGTGTTAATGTTGCAAGTTTTTTTTTTTTTTTTTTCAGTTATGTTTTACTGGGAGTAACATCAGGTGTACAGAATCATACAAATAAAGCACAAATGTAAATGATTGTCCTTCCATATT
Source organism: Sebastolobus alascanus (assembly GCA_916701645.2). NCBI lineage: Eukaryota > Metazoa > Chordata > Actinopteri > Perciformes > Sebastidae > Sebastolobus > Sebastolobus alascanus. Next base: position 1,051,064 of record CAKAOJ020000159.1, on the reverse strand, counting down.
TTGGGATTTTCCCCACCAAGCCCCCTCCCACCCAACCCTCACCTATTGCTGATGCAAAAAGGATTAAAAAATAAAATAAATAAATAAATTTAAAAAAAGAAAATAAGATAATAAATAAATAAATTTAAATAAATATGAATAAATAAAATACGCATTAATGACAGTCGTAATGATTATAGGATAAATCTCAAAATACAGATAAAATAAGCAGATACACTTTACATCAAATACGTGTTAATACAGTGTTAATGTTGCTAGTTAAAGGTGGAAGCAGTGTTTATCGTGGACTCAATGTGACTTGAGCGTGATTTGACAAGAAGGCTGATAAATAGCAACATTCAAACTGTCTTGAATGCAAAATCTGCACATGAATCATCACCAAGAAAGCTACACCTGGATTAAATGTTGTTAGCCCAGGTTCAGGTGGAGCTCTTGCCAGATGATCAGACTCCACTTCTACTTACAGATAAATTAAATACTGATTTTATTTCTCAATTAAACTGATCCTGCATCTCCTTATAAAGGGGCAATGCACTTCCGCTCTGCCACCTTTTTCAGAAATCATCCACTTATCATTTCCTGCCATCTGTGCACTTCAGGTCATGCTGGTATTAGGTAATGCTGTCTACTCTTCACCCAATCAGGTGGATTACGAAGAGCGCTGACCTTTCTTTTCACGGCCGCGGTGTGATATGGGATGAAGGATTGCGCGCTAGCAAAAGGTTTCCTTCGTTCTTCTTTTAGAGTTTTTTTTTCTTTAAAACATGAAGGAGAAAGAGAAGGAAAAGATTATGTCCTTGAATCAAGTACATGAGAGCGGGATCAGATGTTATCCTCTCCCAGGAGGCCTAAGTTTCCCTGTATCTCAAGGAATCCTTGAAGAATGACATGTACTTTTACTTCATGCTCATCCTCCTCCCCTTCCTGTGTCTGGTCCAGAAACAGTCACACCTCTGAAAGATTCACAATGAATTCTTCCAGTTGTGTGAAGAAAGAAAGAAAGAGAAGGAAGTCTTTGAGCTATAAAGAGCTCCTACAAACAGACCTTAAAGGTGCCTGGTGGAGCTTTTTGTGTAAACAAACAAAAGTTACCTAAACACGTTGTGTGTATTCTTGAGGGACACGTTAAGTGTATTTTCTTCCGACTAGAACATTTGCAAAGCTGATTTTTTTTTAATACTGTAAATCCAAGACAAATCGGGAACCCCCTCCTAAGCAAAAACATTGCTCTATAGCACTACTAGTGGTCAAAAACTCACATGGTACCTTTAAGTCATGTAACCAAAGTCCATGTAGTTTCTTTCATAAGGCCGTTACACACCGGCAGCGTTTTTTTTTTGTGTGTGATTAATATATTTTTTCGAACTGTATTTTGTCAGGAGTCCTTTCACACAGAACACAAATATTACGCTGCGAAAAAAGTGATAATTTCTTTCTAGAATGAGGTTGACTTTTTGAGCATTCGCACTGCAAATAAAGGCAGATCCATTCCTTCTGTTCTTCCCTTTCATAATAAAAGCCCAAGACATATAATATTCGTATTCGTATTTTGCATTTTTGTGTCGTTTATTCGTCTTAGGCTTTTATGCACTTCTAACATTTCACATCAACACGGAAGGCTATGATGCAACTATTTTCCCAAATATCGTATATAATATCTTCCAATAAAATGTCACTATGTGAGGCATAATTTCTGTAATAAGAGAAATCCATCATTGAATGAGCACATAAAATATTCAAATGTGTCTTTTACGCTGGAGCAGATATACATGTGTAAGGCACGTTTTATTCCATGTTATGTTTTTCTGTGGGTTTCCCTTCTGGGCTTTAGTCTTGCTGTCAAGAGGGGGTCAAAGGTAGTTGAGGCCAGGCTTGTTTTTGGTGGGCCTCCTGTGAAAGTAAATGGCTTATGTAAGTGGTCTGTCTTTAAAAAATGTTTTTAACTTGCTTGCCAGCACACGCTCACTGACTCAGGAATCAGGTTTGACCGACCTCTGCCGCCTTTGTGAGGCAACTTTAAGCCTTCACAGTGACATTCTAGTTTTCATAAGTTATTGACTTGCTGACCTTTAATGTCATTTTATTTTCTGTTATTTATTTTTTTTCACATTTTTTACTTATTCCTACATCTGCTCCATCCTCAGATGTCAGGTTCATTTACAGCATTGTAAATGAATGTCTGCTAACAAATGTTTGAGTTTGAATATTGTCACCAGTTTCCCTTAATTTTCTGTTTTAAATAAATAGCTCATTTGAAAGGTGAGATCCTCTAAGTTGCTTTAAACGATTGCTTTAGCGTGGCCTGGGTCCCAGTGTGGACAGGATTTGTGTTTTGTAAGGTTGCTGGGCTCTGTTGTGCCAGACAAAATAAATCATCCTCGGAGAAGTCACCGTGTGTATAGGAGTGATAGCTCATTAGCCCGTAGCCCACAAAGCTTTCAGGGTTGCCCAGTCTAACAATAGAGACCGCCAGTGTCTCTGTTTTCATTGTTTTAATGTGTTTATCGGTGAGCGTGTTGCACATAAAATGAAGAAATCTGAGTATTTCTCAATAGTCTATAGAGGGAGAGACTGGTGGAATGCAGGTCTTTGGACACATAAAACATAATCTCAGCAGTATGTCATGTGCTTTAGTCTACTTAGTTAACAGGATGCTGTGGAGTAAATACAAGTTGCAAAATAGAGAAGAGTGTTGAACTCCGGGTCAGCAGTCTGAACTGCTTGCCAATGGGAAAGAGAGACATAAAAAGGCTAAATGTGATCCAGAGTCAGAGGTGGGACTTTGTGGTTGGAAAAAGAATCAGTTACTTTCCTCATATTTGAAAGATCTGCCTGGGGGCAGTGGAGTGTGGATTGTTCAGTGTTTCCCACAGGCTGAGAATTTATTAAAGGTGGTCGACCCCGAGGAGGGGCGGGGGGGGTACGGGGGTGGTGAGTATCAAGAGTTGACTGCAAAACAGCCCCGACTTCACAAGCTCAATAACTATTGCACATGAATGCAGCATTCGGACAGACTTTTCGATCATGTCGGTACTTTAAGGACACAGAAAGTTGTTTTGGTTGGGGGCAAATTTATGTGTTTGGGCCACTAAAATAAAGTATTGCTAGCACTGATCACTCTTAACTCTTAATGTACCTTTTTAGCACAGCCTTAGTTTGACATTTTGGGAAGTAAGCTAACCGACGTCCTGGCTGTAGCTTCGTACTTCAACGCGCAGACATGAAAGTGGTATTGATCTTCTCGTCTTAATCTCGGCAAGAAAGCGAACTAGCGCATTTCCCTAAAATGTCGAACCATTCCTTTAAATATGTTTTTTTTCCTAAGTCAACTGGTTTCATGTAACAGAAATATATCCACAGTGTTTACAGTCAACTTGACATGTTTATTCTAACAGCGATAGCTTAGTCAGAATACTCCATGAACTTTGATTAGCATGTTAAATAAGGGAGAATGTACAGCGAGCTGGTCATTGTTGAGAAAGAAACCCCGACACAAAGCGGAGGGGTCTTGCATCGCCTTGAAGGGGTTTATTTCACAACAATGACCCGCTAACTGTACATTATCATGCTTATTACACAGCTACATCCTTAAGAAATCAATAATTTGACACATAAACGGTTCGCCAGAGTCCGACATTAGAACTGCGCCCATAGCAACGGTCTGTTATACATAGCAACGGTCTGCTATAAAGAAATAACAGACCGTAGAACGCCATGATTGACCAATCACAATCGAGTATTCAACAAAGCTGTGTAATAAATTATATTTTCAAAAAAACAAATCAGGCCTAGTTTCATAATAACGTGTTCTCTGTGAACTTTTAACCGTTACTCAAGTGTGAATAAAAAGTGAAGCTCAGGTGGTCACTGCCCTCTGACTTCATCCAGTGAATGTTAATCACGCAGCCATCTGGTGGCATTAGTGACCATTGACGTAGGAGGACAGTAGTTTCTTTTTTTCTTAATGAGTTTACTCAGCCAACCGGTTGCCAGCGCTTTTCATGGAGCACGTGAGGCTCACCTGATGTGTGAGGATTCCCAATACTTGTCAACAAAACACAGTCTCCATCAGAGAACCATAGGAGCAGCTACACTCTGTGTGGCACTATTTTCTGCCCTCTGAGAACAGCACCAGTAAAAGCTTATTAGCTTTCATGTGGGATAACGTGGGACCAGGGGGCTGAAAACTATCAGAAATAAGCGAAGCATAGTTTCCTGACCTTGATTATATTCAGTTTTCGACAGTTATTTCGACAACGAAGTTGCCTAGAAACACATTTCTATCGACTCCACTCTTTCAGGGTTGTGGTTCTGAGTAGCTGGAGGGTCAGACACATTCACTCTCTCCACCTTAACCTTCGAATGTATCAAATTCTTTTATATTCGACACTGAGCTGCTTCTCTGCAGCAGCGAGGGGAGATAGTGCCTCGTTCAAGAGTGCTCTGTTTTATGTACAAGCGCATGCTTTTACCGCCTTTCTTTACAGATAAAAGCCAATGTATGTAAACATAGCAGAGGTATATAATTGGGTTTTCTTTTGTGCGTAATGGAGAGAGCAGGACGTCATTGGAGAAGTCCTGTGCGTTTGTGTTTGACGTCACTAATGATGGTGAAGATGTTACTCTCTTGGGTTTCCGATCACTGCTCATGACGTCACATTGGCACAGATTGGAGAAAGATGGCCCCGTCCCAAGTCATACCCAGCCAACTAGTCATCAAGGGTTTAAAGGGAGACGCTGGCATATGTAGCTTCTATTCACTTTTTAAAGTTTTAAGACATTTTAAATGAAGGTCTGTGAACATATACATACATATACACATGCTTCTTATGTGATGTGTTTGGCAATGTTGGTATGGTGATCAGTCCACCTCTCTGGTTCAGATTGGAATATTAACACAACAATTAACACTTTGCAAATCAAAAAAACAGATGGCTGCCCACCCAGAGCCTGGGTCTGCCCAAGGTTTCTACCCGTTAAAGGGGAGTTTTTTCTCGCCACTGTTGCATAAGAATGCATGCTCATGGGGGATCTCTTGCTGGGTCTCTAAATTATAGAGTATGATCTAGACCTGCTCTAGATGAAAAGCATCTCTAGATAACTTCCGTTAGGATTTGACGTATACAAAAATGAATTGAATTGAAAAATAAATACACATACAGCTCAATATTCTGCATTAGAGCTGCACTAGAATATTCACTGTCCCTACTTCATTTCAACTATAAACTCATATTTTTTCTTTTACTGAATGGGATATAATGTCAGGCCCTCCCAAAAAAACCCAACGTCATCACAACCCAGCAGGACTGGAGCCAGGAGTGCTTTTTTTAGCTGACGTCATAGATCCCTAATCTAATAGAGTATGTGAGGAGGAAGTCTGCTTCCAAGTGGCCCAAAGCCATGACGGCCAGCGTCACCTCACCCGGATGTTTACAGACTCTCGATCTTACAGTACGTAGGTGAGGGAAGGGAACCTTTCCACTCGCAGAGTAAGGAGCATGTCTCGCCCCGGTGCCAAGAATGGACTGCTCTGACGCACTTGCTCCCTCTGTTACTCTGAGGGAACCCCAGAGACCAGATCAATGCCACCTTAAGCTCCTCTAGGGATAATAGGCAGGCTGTGCAGTGGCTGGAGGGAGGCCTGAGGGGATGAGGTGAGGCGAAGAAAGGGAGAAGAGAAGGAGCGGGGGGAATAAGGAGAAAGGGGTGTAGAGATAGACGGAGGAGGGCGAAGGAGAGCAGCGGGGTTTGAAGGCTTCCTGACAGGATCTGAAGCCTTTGGAGATTTATAGTCTGCATCTCTCAAGCCTAAAATAAAACATGTGCCTTTTTTTGCAATACCATTCTGTTCTACTTAAGTTCTACGTAAATTCTGTTGTGCTTTTTAATTCTTTCTTTCTATATCATACATAACAATTATTTACACTAGAGCTGTCAGTCGCGATTAACCGCAAATTAATTACATTTTTATCTGTTCAAAATGTACCTTAAAGGGAGATTTGTCAGGTATTTAATACTCGTATCAACATGGGAGTGGGCAAATATGCTTGCTTTATACAAATGTATGTACATATTTATTATTGGAAATCAATTAACAACACAAACCAATTCCAAATATTGTCCAGAAACCCTCACAGGTACTGCATTTAGCATAAAAGATATGCTCAAATCATAACATGGCAAACTGAAGCCAAACAGGCAACAACAGCTGTCAGTGTGTCAGTGTGCTGACTTGACTATGACTTGCCCCAAACTGCATGTGATTATCATAAAGTGGGTAACCATAGAACCCATTTTCATTCACATATCTTAAGGTCCGCATTAACTTTGACAGCCCTAATTTACACACAATAATATTTGTACACGATTATCAACAAATAAGAAATGTATTCGCTTGTGTACACCGTAAATTGCTGTAGATAAGAGATAGATGGCTAAAATATCTTATGAATGTCATTGAATTACATGTATGTATGTATGTATACAGCACATGTGCTCTCTGGTCTACCAGGTCAGTTCCAGTGTGGAAACAAACGCTGCGAGAAGGAGGAAGGCCTGAAAAGTTGGGAGGTGAATTTTGCCTACGTGGAACACGGCGAGAAGAAAAATGCATTGGTCAAACTCAGTAAGCTAAAACAAACTTTATCTTTTCATTTTCTCTTGTCATTCATTCTCAAAGGTGTGTGTGTGTGTGTGTGTGTGTATGCTGTAGCCTAGTGAGGGTATCCAGTCTAAGACCTGGCTCATAATAATCCTCCTTCAGGTATCATACTGCAGAAAATCCTGTTAGAATAATTACCGTAATTGGAGGGCCCACCAGTCATCGTGAACTCAGTCAAGCAGGAAATGACAGGCTCTCTTAACAAGCTAGTGCAACAGGCCACATCCAGGCATTTTTTCACCTCATCAACTAATTTCCAATTTATAATAAATCTAAGTCCAATGTTTTGACAGTCCCAAATGTTGTGACGGTAACGAAACATGATCTGGTGAACTCGGTGAGGCACATTGGAGAAATGTAATGGATAGATATGATGTTGCACTGAGTTAATGAATACATTTCCCAAAACACCTAAGCATTTACATTCTACAAAGTTTCAAATCTAAGTGTGTTATTTTAAATTGCAAAGTGAGAAATCATCTTTCTGACAAAGTAAAACAGGAGTTCCACAGGGTTCTGTCCTGGGTCCTCTTCTCTTTATATTTTATATACATCATGGAAGAGGTTTCCACAGATGATATGCAGACGACACTGTCATATACGTATCTGGTAAAACCATTTTCTCATTTTACACACATTAGTTGCAGTATTTACATTTGGTAGCAACATTAATTAAAAGTAAAACTCATGTCTAATGCTTACAGTTCTTGCAGTTAGCAGTTCATGTTCTTGTTTTATTTCTTTATGATTGCGTTAATTTAGTAATTTACTTAATTTAGCTTTTAGTCGTGTAAGTTGTTTTGGTGTTTTCACTTTTAATAAATGCTCTGACGCAATTGTATGGTCATGCAAAAGCCAATAAACAAAGTTTAAAAAATAAATAAATAAAAATAAACACAAAATAAAATAATTTCTCTTGTTCAGTTTTGACCTAATCGCGCTCTTGTTTTTCTTACCAAATTCAACTTAATAATAGAGGAAGAATAAGTATAAGAAGTGCATGAACCAATCTCAAAACACCCTTATAATTGCTGTAATAATAATAATAATGACATTAAAAACAATGACAACTTTTCCGCAACTATTATCATATTTGAGTTGGATATGATGATGCCATGTTGTTTCTATTCTAGGACTATGCCCTGAATGCTCTTTCAAACTCAATTACCACCACAAGTAAGTACTTCTCACCTTTGAGACATTTTCTACATTAAAAATGTCTATTTCTTTGTCCGTGATGAGTGATTTTAAAGATTGTGGAGACTGTGCACTGGTCTGCTAGAAGTAGGGCAGGTCACCACAGACAGTAAGCACACATTATTTTGTAGCATGCAGGGTTTTAGGATTCAAACTACGATTTATGTCTCCTTTCTCACCTTCTTACCAGTGTCATGATTATATATCACATTATTTGAAGTCGAATCTCTACACATCTGAATGTGATAATGTAGATCAAGGTGGTTATGGATGGAAATCTGAATAACTTTAATCTGCAAAGGTCTGGCATTAGATATGTGATGCAAAGGCTTTTCAGTTGGTTAGCATTTAAAAAGTCCCTTTGAGTGTTCCAGCAGACTTTGTAACAAAATGTGGAGAAAGCCTTCATCTGTTTCAAGCTTCAAGATTCTTTCATGCGCCTCTGAAAGTGCTTTTGGTCCTGAAGGTTTTCAGGTTGCCTTACAAACAGTGCGATAATTGGCTGCTTTATATTCTGAATACAGTTTGTTCAAAGCGCGATTCTGTTTGTAGGAGGAAAGAGGTGAAAGCGAAGACTAAAAAGGTGTCGGAGGAGAACCAGGAGCCGCCACAGAAGAAGAAAAAGAAGAAGAGGAGGAGATCGTCTTCACACTCCAAGAAGCACAAACACAAGAGACCCAGAGGTAAGACTCCTCTCCTCTTCCAGCCAAATTAACAGTCCCATTAATTACGGCAGTAGTCTCATCAGATGGGAACAGCCTGTGGGAGCTGCCATGTTTTGTTCGTGGAAATGATATCATATTTCTCTCGTGTTTGACGTTATTATTTTGTTTAACAACTCCCTTTTGAGTGAAACATTATTTTGTAACCCTCTCTCTTTCTCTACAGATCGCTCCGCCTCTTCCAGCAGCTCAGGGGAGTCGCAGGACTCGGACAAAGGTAGCGTTCATAACTCCCTCACACACACACATACATACAAGTACCTCCCCCATTTTTAAAAACACACACATTGGACAGATTCTGATCTACTCCCCCAGGCTTCTGGATCAGGACACTCCTCCAAGCCGGAGTGAAAACAACCCTCTGAAAACACACCCATTAGCCCTGTAGCGTATAGTATTAGACAGACAGCAGATCTGCTTTTTTCCTCCCCATTCCTATCGACTTTTTTTTTTGCTTTTTTCCTTGTCATTTTGCCCTTCACTGTGAGCAGTGTTAAATGAAATATGTCTTTGCCCCCGTGTCCCTGTTCTGTTTATTCCAGGATCTGGATGGATGGATGGGTGGGCGGGTGGTGGTGTACACAAAAACAAACTGTCCAGGGTTATGCCATTGAGTTCAACATGCTTTGGAATTCATATACCAACACACTTTCTTTCTTTGTCTCAGTAGCACATATTTGAAGCAGTTGTTTACAGCTGAACTTGATTAAATGTAGGAATCCTGGAATATCATATAATTTGTGAGTGATGCATTCAGGGAGGGTTAGGGACTTTAAGGATATGGTAGCACTTTCTAGTCTCCTGGAAAATGAGGGGAACTTAACATTAGGGTCACATCTAGGGGGGCTGACGAAGCTAACCTATCATTTTTGTTTCGCAACATATCATCTGTTTTTTTTAAAGAGGACCAATTATGCTTATTTTCAGGTGCATACTTGTATTTTTGGTTTCTACTAGAACATGTTTACATGCTTTAATGTTCAAAAAAACGCTTTAGTTTTCTCATACCTGCTGCAGCACCTCTTTTCACCCTCTGTCTGGAACCATGGATGTATAAAGAGAACTGGATACAACGTTGTAGGCAGGCTCCCGTTCATGTTCCTGTGAGAGCTGCTCAGTGGCACATGAAGCCAAAATGGCTCGACTGCCGAGTGATAAAGTACCCGGATCATCCGGCGATCTTCCGCATCCACTGGGCCCCCAGCCCGCGGTCCAGCCTCGGTCTGGGGCTCATTCACATGAATGGAGGAAGGAAAATAACTATTAGTGCATTTTACAACTTTTAGGACCTAATGATTTAAATTAGGGCTATTCAAGTGTTTTATCCGCCAAGTTACGGACATCTCTTTCTCAATGTAAGTCAATGGGAAAAAGTCTTTCTGGGCCCAATGGCATCACGTGACGGACACAGACGTTGTAGTACCACCGTTTGGCCACTACAAAAATTTGCTTCACATGAACAAGGGCAATTGCTCGACCTAGTTTTCCCTTCCTCAAAGTGTAACTGACAGCTCTCTGAATCTCATCTACTAGACTCTGAAGCCGGGGATGAGCCAGAGGGCCAATCAGAAGGCGACCACTGGCGAGGACCCGCTCCTGCGGTGGAGGAAAAGTCAAGGTGAGGTTACCGGCGAATGTCCATATTAAATCTCACCCAGTAAGCTGCTGTAAAACCATCACAGACAAGTCTTTACCACTTAGCCTTCATGGGTTACTGATCTCTATATAGCACAGCAGGTAGACCACTTAGGTACCCCGCACAAAGCTGCTCTGAACTGTCAGGAAAGATGCTAAACCTTTAACCTGCTACTGTCACGCCACTCCTGGCATTCGAATTGCTCTCAAAAGATATAATAGTATCACATTCATACCTACTCTTTTGTTACATTCAGTCAAGCCAACTAGTTTGTGAATCAGGTGCCTTTCTGAGGTATGTTGGTGTACATTGTCCTTTTTTTTAATGCCCGCCACTATTTGTTTGTACTCCGTACCAATGTTGGTACTACACCTCCTATTGTAAAGAGCTTGAATAAAATGTAAATGAAATAAATAAAGCATAGCGCCAACACTTCCAGTTAGTCAGGGGGGCCACCCATACAAAGCATTTAACAGTGGGTGTCAGCAACGCGCATGAAAGCAACTAACACTCCTCTGATTTTGTTTGTTGTATGTATCTAGGGAGGAGGAGTTCGACGAGTACTTTGAAGACATGTTTCTTTGACTCGGCTGGTATCGGCGGGAACCCTGCTGTGACTACACTTCCTTCATCGCGCCTAAGCATGTTCTGTTTTTGAGTGCACATAGGTTTATTTGATTATGTTTCAGTACTGCTGCAGAAATAAAATGATGTCTACCCTGCACGTGTTGTAGTCTTTGATATACACATCTGTCACCATCTCCGTTTCAAACACACCACTATCAAGGTGGAAAATAAATGAAAATAGTTTTAGGTCCACACTGAAATTTCTTTTTGCCATGAAATTTGGTACATATATTTATGTTCCCTTTGGATGAATTGCTTTAACTTTTCATCAACATGAAGTAACATTTTCAATTTGTCCAATGCTTTGGTTAATGGCTAATATTTGCAAAACCAACAGGCCTTTTCCACAGTAGACATTTTGACTCGTGATAGTCGGAAAAGCACAGGTGTGTCTAATAACATTAACGAGTGTCCCGGCACGCACTGTACCGGAAACAAAAGCAACTAAGTGGAATTCAGCAATCATTAGTTTCATTATGAACACCTGTGCTTGTGCAAAATAGCCTCTGTGAAAAAGGCCTCGACGTTCCCATCAGCCTCAGCTGTATGTTCAGCAGTAATTAGCAAATGTTTAGGGTTGTTTTCTTTAGTCAATTTTTATGCTTTTTTCATGCTGAATGACTTATTTCCAAGAAACTTATGAGCACATCTCTGGTAAACACAAGTGGTGCTTTTGTGTAATTCTTTGTGGATTTACTCAGTTTCACAGATCTGTCGATTAAGTCAACTAAAAGATTCGTCAACAAAATCGTACGAGTGTGTCGACTTGGTCGAGGACAGCCTTACAAATTTTAGATACCCACATGCCGATGCCTGTTTTACATGAGCTTCTTAGCAATGTCATTGTTAGCATGCTGACGTTAGCATTTAGCTCAAAGCGCCACTGTGTCTAACTACAGCCTTACAGAGCCATTTGCCACAACCTGGCTCAGGGAATGTGACAAGGAGGGAGTCCATGCAAGGTTATATTTAAAAATAAAGTTAACACAACTCAACAGTGGAGTGTGTGGCTCAGCCATGAAAGCAGTGCATGGAGGGGGAAAATCAAAATAAAGTAACACAAGGTGCATGTCAGCTGTTGGAGGGGAGAAACAGAGTGAACACATGGGTCAGCTTTTATAGCCTGAGGCCCAGGTGATCTCAATCAAGGTGACAACCATCCCACGTGATTGGCCAGGACCGCCTCCAAGACAGTTGGGAGGGGCGTCACACATGGCTGTAGACCGGTTTTATAGATTACACTAAACTTAATTCTCTCATTAATTGAATCTGCACTATATTTGGTACATTTTCCAGAGTAGTACTCTTTCCCGTGTGGGTAAAAATGTAGTGAAATAGTAGCGAAGCACTCTGCCGTTACAAGGATTAGCTCGAGACGTCCCTCTGGCCAAGGGCAGCAGATTGAAGCGCCGCCTCGACTTCCAACTCGCGGAGAAAGAAACCGCGTGAGGTTGCCAGGAGATTAGAGACCTTGGCTTAAATAAAGACAATTACTTTCTCAGGAGAAGTGATTCATGGCGGCGTCTAGCTAACAGGTGGTTAAGTAAGTGTAGTAAATGGTACATTGAGTAACAACAGACGGTTGTTTTTGAGTGGCGGTGGGATGTAATTTGGCCCCTGGCTCTACTGGTACACCTGGATGCATTTACAGTTGATCAATTGTGTTGTCGACATCTGTTTTCTTGGTTAAAAATTGTTGCCTTCACGTTTATGGCCCATATGTGCTGGGAGGAATTAATAAATCCCAAATAAAATTTAAAGCTCCCATTCCTGCCATGTTTTAAGACAAAAAAAAAAAGTTTCTCATATGGTTTTGCCAAAAAAAAAAAAAGAAGAATTAGCTAGTTTAAAATGATTAAAATTACATCTACTCTTTCTCCCTCATTGAAAATCCAGAATCTATGAATATGTAGGTCTGTAAATAAGTTTACGTGCTTTAAATTTTCTAATTTTGAGGCGGGGCCCTATGAAGAGACTACAGGGTTAATGGATGTCTTTTTTTTTTTTTACTCCTTTCATTGGGCAAAGTCTTCTAAATTATTGCATACTTATTAAAATGATGACATTAACACCACACAATGTCCAGTTTTCTGCATGCAGAACCTGCAGACGGCACGACACGGGATGCAACTCAGAACATAGCCAGACAACGCTGTATCGAGCGGGGGATCAGAACCAATCCACTGATCCTCTTTCCCCGGAGGCTCATCCAGCTTTGGAGCCTCTAAGATCCCCGCACGATGTATGACTAAGAACGAGCGCTGTCGCGGCTAAGCCCAGGGTTTCTTAAGTTCACCCCCCGCCTCTGTCTAACCTTCGTTAAGCGTGAATATGAGATCATGTTGAGAAGTGATTCTCTCTCCGTTCTTACACTTCCATAAATTCCTTTTATTTGCTTACACATATTACATCTCATGACACATACATACAGTGGAAGTAATCTCGTACGTCAAATTTCTAATGTCTATAAGACAGTTGATGGGGTGAGTATAAAGTATACAATGCATTATTTGGTATCTCACAAAAGGATCCTTGAAGGAGAAGCGAGGGGCCGTTTCTATCGCTGGAGACAGATGTGTGCAGCAGGAACAATGAGGTAAAGTCATGGCTAAATAATGTATCACTAAATGTTTTTGCACAGTTTGGGCTCCAGCGACCACGACGGCTCCTCGCTTCGCCTCAAGCGGCAGAAAAGGTTGTCCCAAAGCCATTCTGATAGGATTAAGTGCCTTTGATTGATGCCCCGTTGATTAGAGGAGAAGACGTTGTGTAACAGGAAGTTGAGAGACGCAGCTTGCCTGTCGCCACGGGAGGGACGTTGCTAAAAGTGTTTCAGTAGGTGCACTGTCGACTCGGATCAAGTTCAATTCAAGGTTCACATGGAGATTCACGCTGACTAGACATCAAGCAGCAGTTATTGCGCGATTCGTCACGCTGTTGCATCAGAAACGGAGGACTTTGGCCTGTACCACCGTACAATCGATGATGCTATAGCTGCATCTGCCACACTTTAAACACCAAGTAACCAGTAACACATACATGCATACAAGGCTTTGGTAGCCTGCTTTACCTCCTCCTTCTGTAAGAAGGGTATTTAAAGTCTAAAGCTGTGTGGATCTCAAACGCTGGCCGGCAATCAAATCAAATCCCGTCCAATCTTCTTACAGGAGAGGCAGATCTACTGTACCCTGTTCGACTGGCTGGTTGCTTTTACTGTACATCCTTCAAATCGGTTTTACACTGCAGTTATTCTTAAGTTTACACAATTTACAATTTCTATATGTCATAAACTATATACATGTGAAATCATGCACGTTTAAAAGAAGTTCTCTTTTTTTTTAATCGATACGGAACGGGTCGATACAGCAGAGTATCGCAATATTTTATCGATACACGGATGTCAAGTATCGATCTTTTATTATATAAACTATCAACCTCTTAACAAGCGGCTGCTTCTCTGTCTTTCAGAGGTTGTAGCAGGCGATTGGTACCAACCGTGTAATGTTAGCTCGTTGGGAAGAACGCTAAATAAAGCTCCAAAGTTATGCAAAATTCTGTCGAGGAAAACTGGCATGGCTATTTGACCTCTGACCTCAAGATATTTGAATGAAAACTCTGAGTAAAAACTGTAAACTGATAAAACAGATGTTGACAAACTGCACAATTCACAGTTGAAAAAAGGTAATAAATTGTAATATATATATATATATATAATCGCAATACTATTAAATTGCTTAAAATTGCAATAAGACATCGTATCGGGACTTGTCGTGCTAATATCGTATTGTGGGGCCTCCGACGTGGTGATTCCCATCCCAAGGTGGTAGGTTTCCAGGTCGTTGGACATGAGGATAAACAGCTTACAGGTGTTTGTCAAAGCTGACAATAAAGTTGCACAAATACATGTTCTAAATGCCTGAATGTGATTTAAGCGTGCATTTGTTCACACATTCAGAACACCCTCTCCCAAAGCTCGTCTCAAACTCTCCAACCAGTTCAAGTACAAAATTGTCAGACAAAAAAAAAAATATATTATGTATATAGATAGATTGCATATTCAAATAAATACACTCTCTCACACGACTCATCAGCGACTTTGAGGTAAGAGAACATCAGCCCTTGTTGATTGCACGTCGTCGCTTCCTGTCTGAGCTTCGGCATTAAGAGATCCTTCACATTGTAGATTCCTCGAGGGAATTAATTCCACAACTCGTGCTACTTTAACTGTTAACCATCAACTGAATTTTAACCCCCCGTTCCTCTGATCCCAGTGAGTGTAAAGTTATCGACCCTGCCTGCCCACCCGCCCTCCGCTCATGGCCTGCCGCTGCCAAAACAGCAGCAGCTAAGTGCATTGTGCAACCTCCCAGTACTACTATACTGTGTGGTAACTGGCTGCCAATAGGAACACTGTGTGAAAACTATTGCTTTGGCATGCATACACACCACATGCAGCACGTGCTGTCCCCTAGCTGAGCTATTTCTACTGAAGAGACTTGACTTTGACTTGCTTACAGCTTCTGAGCTCATCCAACCATGGATTTCAAACCATCCATGTCAGGGAATGTTTCTATTATTGCTATGTTAAAAGGGGAAATATATGGGTTAGTCCATGTAGATATTTTTCCAAAAGTTCATGGCTGCGTGTTGCACGAAGCAGAGGAAGGAGAAAGTTTCAAATGCATCACATCTTCCGAGTCAAACAGGCTTCTCTCGCAGTCAGAGTCCCAACATTACGTCTCGGTGATGTCGCTGACTCTTCGCTCCTCGGAGAAAAGTTAGGCCGACGGCAGACTGGACTACGCTAGGCTAAAGTAGGATAGACTGAGCCAGACCAGACCAAACGGGGCTGGACTGGACTGCACCAGAGTGGACAGCACCTAACCAGAGAGAAACTACGCTGGTGTAGATCAGACCAGACCGATCTGGCCAAGTCGGGCTCCAACTAGACTAGCTGTCAGACCAGAATAGGCTAGATTAGTCCTAACCGGACCGCGGCAGTCCAGATTCTGGCACCGGAGGAACTTAGCAGATGGTGCAGGTCTTTGACTTCCCATCTCCACCAGCTAGATAAAACACAAAGAAATAAAAAAAAAAAAAGTTGTATTGATACAGGATGATTCTCTTGATCTAGATCTACTATCACGCCAACAATATACACAGATTTAGAGCGCTTAGCCATAGTCTGTTTGGCTAGTCCGATTCAGAGTGAAATTGAAACTTGTGGTTCGGTTTCACAGTGCACAAATTAAAAATATTTTTTTTTGTGGACTTTATTTAGCGTATTCTGCGTGTTCTCTTCGGCCCAGATGTCAAGCAAACATCAGACTTCTGCAGAAGCCCAGGTCAGTCCTCTCCTTTACCTGTGTCCATCCCAACAAACGACTGCACAGGCGACCTGCGCTTTTAGACCGTATAAATTATGGACGTGGTCTCCGTGACGTCACGCACAGGTTTCTGCAGAGTGGTTGTGAAACTCAAAAGTGGGAGGCTCCGGCCGTCGCCATCTTGGCAGCGACGACGCAACTTTTGCTCGTGACTAATCCAAAAATGGCGGGCCTCTGGGTGCCGCAGCAGAGCAGACAGCTACTGTAGCAGCTAGAGACCTGGTACGGCACCCACCTGTCACTCAAAGCGGCCGCGCCCTCATTATGCTTAATTTTAAGCCTTAATATAATTTAAACGGGTGAGTTATATAAAAATTCACCCCCCCCATACAGTTGTCATGAATATTAGCTAAAGAGACCAACATTTTTTTTTTGTACCAGGATGTAAACATGTTTATTTCTGCTGTAAAGTCGGGCATTTTAACATGCGGGTCTATGAGGACTGACTCGAATGTATGTCTATGAGTGGCCACTCGAATTGTAGTTTTTGGCACTTTTTTTTTTGGTTCTTTTGGAATCGCAAGCGGTCTCGGGGCGGTTGTTTTGGTCCGCACCAGAGTAGGATTACTGCGTTCACAACTGCCCCAAAATGAACCGCACCAGAGGTCGATTAAAACCGACTAAATGTTGGCTTGTGAAAGCGCCCTTTATTGTTTTGTTTTTTTGTTTGTTTGTTTATTTATACCTTTCTTGGCTTCTTCATCCTCCAGTTTCTTCTTCTCATCCTCAATGACCTTCATCTTCGCGGTGTACACCTCGGCCTGCTTGTTCCATTGCGCCCTGTTGTTGTTCAGGCCGTCAAACATGGGCTGGATCTCTTTGTGGAACCTGGAGAACTCCTGATGAAGGAAAGAAAAAACGCTGGATGTTAAGTCTATGTTGTTCACAGAGGGAGAAGACCTTACAGAAAGTCTTGCAAATACATGAAACGCCTCTTAGACCAGAAGTCCGCAGGGACGACCGGTGCATGTTCTTTCATATGGATGTGTGTGTTCTTGTCCAAATACCATCCTGAAAAACTGACAAACAGCTAGCTGACATTCCTCTCGGGGCCAGCTGGGTTCAACAGGTTCATCTCTTTACATCCTGTTATCCAACCTAAGGTGGCTGAAGCTACAACAACACCTCTGTAAAGCTAATACTGATTTAACTCAGTGGTAGTTTTGTATTGTAGTTCTTTTTAATTTGACTGCATTATAGACCCAGTGTACATGCTGTTTTATGTTCCCATCTACAAAGTGCTCCATTACCACAGAGTTGCATCTACACCTTTCTGACACAGTCTTATCAACACACAGCAGGCTTTACAGATTAGTAGTTATTGCACAGTCGGAGGTGAGCTTGAAAAATAAATGTTATTGCCTTGAAAATAGAAGTCACACTTTAAACTAGTGCTTCGGGGTAAGGAGGTTAATGACTCAGTTTAGTTACTTGTACAGTTGTACATTTGTAGAGCTCATGCTCTTTGAAAGTATCCAAATCGATTCAACTGAAGTGAATCAAAACAACTCATGGGCAGAATATGTTTTTTTTTTTTAATGGTGCTTTGCTGGAAATCAAAATCAAATAGAAGCTGGATTAAATCGTTACGCCCCTCTCAGACTGTGGTTTTGTTTACATTCCAGCTGTTCCAGAAGAATCGTTGCAACACAGGCGGACTCCCTTCTTGCAAAATCCACATCTGTCTTTTTTCACACCTCAAGATCCATCCTCCCCTTCATGTTTATAATAATCACATTCCTCATTTTTTCTGCTGTTAAAAAGTGTAAAAGCTGTTCGTTACCTTGTACACAAACGAGCAAACAAAGTCGATGAAACCGCACTGCATCTTGGGTAGCTGCTCGCTGCAGTTTCTGTCCATCATGGGCTGAGAGAGACATAGAGAGGAGAGTTTCAGATGAAATAACAATCCTGAGAAACCTAAAAAAATTAAAAAGTGAAAGGAAGAGAAGACTTGAAGAGGGGGCACAAGAGGGGTATGACCCTTACAATTGGTTGTTGGTCCAAAACAGATCTCTCCAAATCTCCCTGTTCCCAGAATTCAGCGGCGACCATCAGGGCCACCTGGCGAGAAACAGACAAAGAGGAACAAAGAATGATGCGGGGGAATAAAAGACAAACACGAGGAAGAAATGATTGCGAATGAGTAGCAAAAAAAAAAAAAAATGAAATTTCTTTCTCAGGAGATTCTTTTATCTTGTGAAGGTTATTTTCAATCAATTTAACGGACAAAAGCTTGTAGAATTTGATCTCAAAGGAACAACAAACACTGCGGCCTATTGAACTTTGCTTTTGTTGTCATGGCTTTATACTTTCCTATTCAAAAGGAAAAATAACTGCAGCATTATATATATTTTTTTTATGTAGTAAATCTGAATATATTGAGCTCGAATCAGACATATTTCAAGGTGAATAAGCTGATCAGACCTGACTGAGGACAGGTAGGGTAAAATAATGCAAACTGACGTTAAAAACGTCATTATATGTATGTTTGAATCAGCCCATGTGGAGGCTGTGAAGGCCACCCACCTTGCTCTGAACCTCCCAGGGTTTGGTGATAGCTGACAAGTCGCAGCCTGTCATCATCATGGCCCTGGAGGTGAGAGACAGACAGACAGTCAGGGAGGACAAGATGACAACCTGATGATGATCATGCCGTTTCAGAAATATTCTCACAAATACATTTCAAAGCAACAGCTGTATCATCCGAATCAGGTACATACATCACGATTTCCTTCCTAGTGGAGTTGTTGGAAATAAAGGCGATGGCCTCCTTTTCGTCCGGCATCGGCTCTGTGGCGTTCACAATGTTTTGGAACATGGTTCTCTTTCTGTGTGAGGAGATAGCGGACAGTCAGTCAGACCAACTGAGCTAAACAAATACACAAATTGGTTCCTTAAAAACTGACAGTCAAAAAGAACGACACACGGGTAGACAGACGACCACTGATCGGCGGCAGCTACACCTTTGAGCAACAATCAGCTACAGTCGTGGCCGTGGCATGATGGGAGTATTTCAGAGAACCTACTTGAAGTAAAGGGCCAGGTCGGTGGCGATGATGCAGACGTCGAACAAGTGCTGCACGTTCTTAAACTGCTGCTTCTGGAGGTTGCAGAAGATGTTCAGGGTCTGCGAGAGAGACGACGAAGAGTGGTCAAAATTTACATCACGTTTAAGTCTGGTATTTTCTCAATTTATTGTCCGGTCGTGTCTCGTACATCGTCGGCCATGAGCGTCTTGCTGTACTCCAAGTGGTGCCTCTCCATGATGGAGGAGCCGTGAAGTTTAGCCAGAGGAGATCCACTCCTAATAAAAAAGGAAAAAGAAAAGGGACACAGGTTACACACATGCACATGCTTTCAAAACCACCCATAACAGAAGAAAAAAAATATATTTTGACTTGCTTTGTCTGGTAGAGGTTGTTGGTTCCTCTGTGGTCGATATCGTGGCAGAAAGCGGCAGACACCATGGCGAAGGCATCTAGATCAGAGTAGTACTTCCTCAGCTTCCCTGTCTGTAGGAGAAGGAGACAAATCATGGTTTATGAAGCGCTGTAACCACCTATAAAAATGCCCGATCTGTTCAGTCCATGATACAAATTGTCTTCTCATTTGCAGCCTGCTTCGAGACCATTTAAATCTAGAAACCGCAAAATATTCTCTGTGATGCTCTCATGTCATAACAAATACTAAACGTGGACTATATTTTACCTGCCTTGGTGCACATCTCAATTAGCTTTATGGTGAAATAAAACGTGTTATGAGCCCATATAGGTGGTTCCCACATTCCTGTAAAACCTACCGGTCTGTTAAACTGTCCCCACGTGTATTGGGTTAAATATTGAGCAGCGAGCTGTGGTGTGAAAAGTTATTAGCATCACCTGCTGTCTTACAAGAAACAGCGGAGGAAGAGAAGACATGAAACTGCGACAACTGCGAGGATACTCCTGTAAGCTCTGGGGGGTTAGGGTTTACTGTAAGATGCAGGAGCAGATGTTGCGCTGGCGTTACCTGCAGCAGGCAGAACATGGTGTGGCCCACGTTGAAGCCGTGCCTCCAGTTGTGGTAGGTGATGTTACGGTAACCCTTCCTCACCGTGTACATCCACTTGGTCAGCGTCTGAGAGGGACGGAGGGACAGCGGGGTGGGTGTGATTCAGAGAACGAGGCGAGAGAAAAGAAGGATGGGAAGTTTGATCACTTTAGAGGGCTTTCAGATGAGCCACGACTCGAACATCCCTCTGATAGACCTTTAATGATTCACATGGACTATACGTTTGCATCTAAAAGTTCTTTAATCTCATCTAATTTAATAAAATTCTCACTTTTTTTTTTTTTATATATGTTTTTTAAAATAAATACTATTAAAATCACAGACTTCTAGGGGGGAACAATAGAAAACAATGAGCCCCTATGCACACAATTATATCCCAGCTGGACAACAACAGAAATGACTAGATATTCTCTAGATACTAAGGACTGTATGTACTGCCAGAAACCAATAAGAGCATCCTGTTAGGGGCAGCAGTCAAATCAAAAGTAAGTGTTTATGACTACATGACTCACCTCTGCGGGAACTTTAAACTTTTCAACAACTCCGAGCTCAAAGAACATGCGAATGCCGGCCTTGATGAGGTCGATCTCGGTGACGGGGAGGTCGCTGAAGGAGAAGGCGTACAGATTTTCTCCGTTGACGTTGTCGGCTTTCGGGCAGGTCGCTCTCTGAACGAGAAAACAATGCGATTCACTCAGAGGACATCCGCATAATCGTTCAATACTCCAAAAGTACAGATGATTACAATGTCAGGGTACATTTCCCGATGACATTTAATTTGATCGTGATTGAAAAGAAATGAAGCTCTCTCTCAAATCCATTCCCCAAAATCCTAAATAAAGCGGATATTAAATGAATTAAGTGAATGAATATGCAAATTCATAATCTCATTCATACATTTATGCTTTGATAAAATGAGTAATGTCATAATCGGATGTGTCACGCCGTTTCATTTCAATGGAGGTTTTTGTTCTGAAGGTTTAAAAACAGCACGTACCAACAGTTTGTACATCTCTTTCTGGTCGCAGTCTTCAGGCTCTCCGCCAAGCTTCTCATTGGTGTTCTGGTTAGAAAAGAGAGAACAATAATATTAGAATGGCATTTGCATTGAGCCCATGAACACGCTGTCATCACCCACACACAAATTTACGGCTCAAATTTGAAGTTTGGCAACGAAAAGCACGAAAGTAATCATGTGTATCAAACACTTGAGACGAGTGCTCCGAGCAGCAACTCCACCAGACCTTTTATTAATCCTCTAATAGCTCCTATTGGAGGACTGCTACTCAAAAAGCTATTCATGGCACATTAACCTTTGATTACTTTTAATCCCTGGCTCGAGAAGCCTCTCTTGATCAAATGCTGAGAGGTCAAAGGTAGGCTTTTTGTAGAGAGAGAGAGAGAATGTGCAGGAAAGTCGGGTTGGTACCGACCAGAATGGACTGCAGCTCAGGTTTGGTGCACATCGTCTGGCACAAGAGCATCTCCTGGGCGATGTCTTTCCTGTACTCCATGCGGTTCAGCTTGTCGTAGGTGTCGCAAACCAGCACCGACCAGCCCAGGAACTGTGTCAGGGCCTGGCAGAAGCAACGAGAGGGAGTACGAGTGAGAGAGTGGCAAATATTTCTAGACACGTGTGGGTGGAGCAAACTCCGTATCTGAAAGCATTATGAAGTTACTCCATGCGTGTGTATGATGGTGACAGGAAATAAAGAGAGAGAGACAATGCACAGTGCTGACCTCAGTGATCTGCTCGTCGTGCTCATCAAACGGCTTGCCGTCTTTCCTGTTGAAGAAAGTGGCGATTCCCACGATTTCTTCCTTCTTGTTGACAATGGGCAGCGACAAAACGTTCTTGATGACAAAACCCGTGTCATCCACAGCCTCTTTCTGAAAGAAACCATGCAATCAGTTTCCATTCTTCCTGAACAGGGGGCATCCCAACAGGATGATATAAAAAATCTGCACATTGCACAGGAAGGGCCTTCAAACCGATAACGGTGCGCATTGCGTCGTGTGTCTGTGTTTACGTGGATGGAAAGTAAAAGTCTCCTCACCTGGAACTTGAAGAAATCATCTGCAGCCACGTTCATCATGTTGCAGATCTGCAGGCAGACGCAGTAAAAACGTTTAAGTCTGGCACTTTGCTATAATGAGTATTCATTACTTTGTCAATATCACACATATATCTGCTGTTTCTAATTAATCTTTGCAACAACCTTTATCTAAATAATAATAGAATATTTGTCTATGTTTAATCAGTATAAGTCATGTTTAATTTTATGGTGTTTTAGTACGTTTGTGGCAATATGTTAAACTTTTTACAACAGTACAATTTCTGCTAAAAACTGCTATTTAGTGCCATAAATTGACACATAACTGCACCAAGTCACGTCATGTGATGTATTCCAACTGATAAGTGTCTTTTGCCTGTTGTATGTCCCATTGCACTACATGTATTCCCGCGCCCTTTGTTTCACTACATTCTTATGTTACTGCAGTAGATGTTGATATGTTTTCGTGTTTTTTGCAGCAATGGTGAGAGACTTACAAAGCCATTCTCTGCAACGTAGGTCGGTAGGCCGCTAACTAGAGCCCAGTGATCTGCAGGCGGACCACTGAAAAAGAAAGAGTTGGGTGAGCAAGTTATTCACTGAGAAGCAACAGTATTGACTCTTATTATGCATTATCATGCCTTCTACAGACCACCATAACACTCAGAATTGTCTGTGGACAAGCATGAATGCTTCATGTATCTTTGCATTACATTTAAATTTGGGCTTAAATGTTGTTAAAGAGGACCTATTATACTTATTTTCAGGCGCATACTTGTATTTTGGGTTTCTACTAGAACACGTTTACATGCTTTAATGTTCAAAAAACGCTTTATTTATCCTCATACTGACTGTGCTGCAGCACCTCTTTTCACCCTCTGTCTGAAATGCTCTGTTTGAGCTCCTGACCCATCCCCATCCCCCCCCCCCACCCCCACCCCAACCCCCAGTCTGCTCTGATTGGTCAGCTGGCCCACTCTGTTGTGATTGGTCAACCAGACTCTTCGGACTCCGCTCCAGCTTCGCTCTAACTAGCTTTGATTGAGGGCGTGCCAAACTAGCCGTTATGCAAATGTGTTACTTGGTGACATCACCACGTTACAGAAGAAAAGGCGGGACTTCAAGAAAGGCGTTTCAGGCAGTTCAGGAGCAGTGTTTCTGTGGGGGAGAGTAACTCCCTTTGGCGTGGACTTTGTAACTTTGCAGACCTTTTACATGCACAAAAAACTATATAAAACACAAAAGGAAAGGGGAAAAGCACAAAAGCATAATAGGTCCTCTTTAATTTGAGTGCAATATCAGATTCGTACTAAAACTGAGTTAGGACTTATATTTTGAAATATGACATTTAAAAATACGAACAGTGCTCTTCAATTTTTTTTATCCTAAGCCACTGAATTTGTTCTGGTTTTTATGCTGTATTTTGAATAATGCATTGTATGCTCACGGTATGACTTTGATTTCTTCTTTGGCTTCCAGGAGGTAGTCGATGATCTTGTAAAAGATGACTTCCTGCATAGAAAGAAAAAGCCTGTTAGAAATGAATTGATTCAGCTTCAAACTACAATAGAAAAGTTGAAGCGATTGTAAGTACTACACATCACAAAAACAGAATCAACACGGAGAAAAAAAACGACTTTGTTACCCTGCCGTCTGGCGTTTTTGGTCCTTTATAGGGTTCCACATCTCCCAGTTTTACCGGCCATTCGTCATAGAATTCCTGCAGAAAAAAAACACACACACACAGACAATAAAAGTTATTTATGAATGCCATCTATTCAATCCTGAGTGTAAAACTGAATCGATTCTGAAAGACCAACCTTCTCTTTGGTCATGTCCAACAGGCCCACTGAGTATCGTTCGCATTGTAGATAGGTCCTTACAGTGTAGAGCGCTTTGTGGAACTGTCTCTCGATGTCTGTCAACTCCTCAAACACTTTACTGGCCGCCCAGAGCAGCACCTGTAAGAACAGCAAGTGATTAAATGTTTAGCTACGGCATATAGTATGAGCTCTGTTCGGTACATTAGGAATACCATCAGTGCTTAATGAGGGAAGGTTCAGTTTACCTGACTCCTTCTGGACTCCACGTTGAACATGTAGGCGGTGAAGTTCTGCAGGGAGATGACTTGGGCAAAGTTCATGTACTTGTGGAAGAGCTAAGGACCAAATGAGATTAGAGGTTTCATCAACATTTTCCCCAGCAAAGTTATATAAAGTGAACTGTATAGGAATAATAAGATGGGCGTGTATAGTATGCATCGATTTGACAGATCAGTAAACATCGACTCAAACACAGCGAGTCAAACTTCATGAAGTCTTTTTAAGTCCGCGTTTGGCTAATCTTTACACAAATTACACATATTTTGGACATGGATTTACGTAAAAATACATTTCACAGGTCTCTGCAGGCTGATAAAATTCCATTACACTTGTGATTAACAACCCTTTGAAGACTGATCAAATAAACATGATAGAGTTTTTTCTTAAATATTGAACTTTATATTTTGGAGATGCAAGATTGTTTCCCAAATAGAGATGAGAATATTCAAGAGAAAGTATAAACCTGCACACAAAGAATACGCGGATATTATAATGCATCTTAGTCCTCTCCTTAGATCTCCTCACTCTCTCTTTCAGTTCCTCTGTAAAAAAACATAATTTCCATCTGACCCAGTTGATTCTTTAAGGAATTGCGCCTCTTTGTGAGTTTACTGCTTCTGAATAATAAGACACAGCAGTGAATGTTCTTTGATATATAGACTACAGAGACAACATATTCCCAGTTCAATCATTATGCAAGTCGAATGTTCAAAAAGCAGCCAAATCAAGACAGTCAGGTCTGATTGGCTCCCACTGACTTAATTGGAGTGTTTTACGACCTACTGGTGAGACGTAATTACAGCAATAATCTTTATTTAGTTGCAAATTTTAATGACAGAGCACAGGCTTTTTTTTTTAAAGTAGCAGACAAAATAGGGTGCATTTTAGCTGCTACTTCTTAAGACAAAGACAACCTAATGATGATACTATAATGGTCAAATTCAAGCTCAATTTATGAATGAAAGTGTGAAAAGCACAACCCTGTCCCAGCTCACTCAGTAAATCACTATCTATAAGAGTGGATGTACATGTTTTAAGTGTGTATTCTCACCTTCTCATCCTCTGCAGTGAACGAGTCAGCTCCTATTTTGTTTAGCGCCATGACGACTCCAAGGCACTCTTTATCAGCCATCAGAGGGAAAGTGAGCATGCATTTAGTCTTGTATCCAGTCTGTTTGTCCACAAAGTCACAAAACTTTGGATTCTGTATTGGGAGAAAACAAGGAAGACTTCTTGTCAGGCGGATATAAAACACTAACGTACAAAAACACATGCACAACTACACGGTTCATTTCATTCTAAATTGCCCGTCAGATCGAAAGATTCATATTCATCATGTAGCTATTCAACATTTACTTTTTTTTTTGTTCAAATAGAGGGCAGCATGATGTCTGATCTTACTTTTAAATAAACAAACTAGGATTTTTTTTTTTTTATTCAGTAATAAATATTCTATCGTTGGCTACACTTGGCAGCAGAAGACATTCATGCTACATTCATATTTGTCAATGGACAAGATGGGTCAGTATATCATACCATTCTTTAGCTGACTATTTCACACAATAATTTTAAAACACAAGGATATCTGATATGTGCTGAGTTTTCCTAAATAGTGTTTTCATGCTAAAACCGATGCTTATAATAAAAATTAAGTCAAAAATATAGGAAATCATATTATGCTAAATAAAACCCTTTCCCTCCATGTGTTTTATCACTATTTTTGATTGAAAATCAGAAATGTGTACCACTAATATATTTCAATATCAATATTTGAAGCTATTTATGCCAAAGCAACAATAGCAAGGACATCATCATGAGTATGTCAGGCTATAAATACATATATATACATAAATTATGTCCATTTTATCAGATCCACAGTGAATAGAAACAAGTGTGGTGGTAATTTAAATTTAGGGACAACGATTTGTGTAGGCTACACTCCAGCAAATGACCTTCAACTAACAAATTCAAGATTACTATAAAAAAAAAAGTTTTTTTTTTTTAAGTTATATTATGAGGTGTGATATCTATTTTGTCTGTTGTCCTGTCAAAAAAAAAAAAAATATTAACAACAAATTTAAAGACCCACCAAGGCTATAGAGGCAGTTTTCACTAATAACATGGCAGAAACAATATCTCAAATATAATTTTACTACTAATTTACTTTTGCTCACACTTCATTACTTCTCACCTTTGTGACGTCAGGAATATTTTGTGGCTTTTTGCAATTCGCGGTGTGACCCACGATGCCCATGTCGAGAGGAAACACGATCTCCCCCTGCGGATGGACCACGTTGGCCTCGTATTTGGACGTCGGCGTCACGTCGAAGAGGCAGGTGGCGAGCTCGGGTACTCCGTTCCTCGCCCGGTTCAAGTAAAACCCGACCCGGTCGGCCTGCAAGATCAGGGCGACTCTTTGCAACACTTTGTGAATGGACTGCTCCATGGTCCCCTGCACCTGCAGCTCCTGGACCAGCTCGAAGATGATCGCGGCCTCTTGCACGGAGTTAACATCCTTGAAGGACGCGGTGTCTCGGATGTCGACGGGCGCGGAAAAGGCGGCGGTCAGGGCTTCGGCGCGCAGCTTCTTATCGAAGTACTCTTTGGCGAACTGCGGGTTGTTCTCCAGGTACTTCTCCACGCTGTCCTTGTCTGCCATGTTGAACTCGAGAGTTGTGTTGTTGTTGTTGTGTTCCCGTCCTCTTTTTTTCACAAAAGCATCACCTTGCAGGGGGATGTGTAAAACTGGAGAGGAGAGGGGAGCTGTGCTGTGGCACTACAGGGCTGGGTGCATCAGTAGCATTCTCCTCCGCGGTCCACTAACTCATCATCCCGTGTCCGCCGACAGACAGGAGAAGACAGAGCGCGGCTTAGAGGCTGAAAGGATCAAAGTGGCCCGCTAATTAAGGTTACGTCATGACATTAAAACCCCTTGCTCTAAGCGTCCTTAGCCCGCAAATCCCAACGCTGATCATTTTATATCGGGCAACACTGGAGAGAGAGTGGGACCTGCTCTCAGGTCAAACGCCAGGTTGATTGCACCAGGAAGAGGATGGTAAAGACCAAAGACTAACAGCTGTCTGGGGTCCCCAGATCACCCCCCCACCCCCCAAACGAGAGGAAACAACACTGAAGAAACATGTGGCAACAATACCTCATTGGTTCAGGTGGTTTTCACATATCCCCATACTAGAGGCTCAATGTTATCAATAGCACCTTTAATAGAGATGAGCTCATAAATTTCTTGGAAATAAGTCATTCAGCATGAAAAAAGCATAAAAACAACTAGTCGACTAAAGAAATCTGAGTCGACTAGGACCAAAACGACTAATTAGTTGACTGATCGACTAAAACGAGGCAGCTTTAGTTCCAATCTAATATTTAATGTGTAATCCAAACACAATTTGTGCAAGCAGGAGACATTATATCAGGTTTCCTTGCCTCAGATGGCCCAACCTCCTAGCGAGCCAACCCTGCATCGGGTATTACCACTGTTCTATCCTTGTTGTTGCTACAGAGGAGGAAGTATCTGAACAGTGTCAACCACTAAGCCGGAGTGGTAATGGTAAATATGTGAGCAGCCTACATGTACCTGTGTGCTCTAATTAAAGCCCCATCATCATGGAGGTATCAGTCCTAGAACTGGAAATTGGCCAATTAGTGGGATTTGGATGTCTGGGAACAAGGCCCTAAACAAAGATGGCTGGCTATTATTAACTGCACTGTCTGGTTAGCTGCTGGCAGGCTGGCAAGACAAGGAGTTCCCCACTATTTTTCGCCTGTGGGGATTAAGGGAAAGCTCATCAAGGGAGAACTACAAAAGGTGTGTGGGTGTGTGGATGTGAGGAATTGTGGAATGAAATTAGAGCGGCCCATTTCTCAGTAGGAGAAACTGCTTGGGAGAGTAGTGTGTGAGAGAGGAAAGACAGGCAGGTGAGACAAATGTAACGATGAATAAGATGAATAATGTCATATTTCTGAACTTCGGTATTTTTCAACCTGTATTTCCCCGTGTTTTTGTGTCTAACTGACTAATAGGGACAACAATTTCTGAAATTGGTCCATTATTGAGGGAGAAAGCTGCTGCTGCTCTCAGGCTGCAATATGTTGCTATTGGGGCAAGCTGGCAGCATCATTTACACCCATTAAAAGTGCTGATTGTTATTAAGTGTCTGACATTATGGAAAGAGTCTCGCTCAAGGAGAAGTCTGAAATCTGAGGTGACGTGTTGTCGGAAGACAACGGTGGAATAGTAGATTATATCCATGGCGGAAATGCGAGTGTTTGAGTACAGAAAGCGTAGCTTAGTGTTACAAAAGATTTTCAATGTCATGGCTGAATATTTAGATGATTTCGACAATGTGGATGAGGTCTTGAATTCGGTTGTTGCCCAATTTATTTGAGCCAGAGTATACGGATATTTAGATTTCACAACGACACTTCTCTTTGAGCGGAACTTGGACACAATAAAAAAACAGACCGGATCAAGCGAAAGGTAAAAAAAAACGTTTTATTTCTCTGTAGGGTCCTTTCCATAATGTTGTCAGACACTTGTAATAACAATCTGAGCCCGTTGGTGGCTCAAGCACTTTTATTGGACGTAACGTTACACTGACGCTGCTCACTTGCCCTCGCACCTCATTTACCTGCCGCCGGCTACAGCGGTTGGACCAAGTTCAGAAATTGTTGTCCCTGTTAGTCACTTGGACACAAGAGCATGGAGAAATAGGGATCAGGTTGAAAAATACCGAAGCAACCCTTTAACGGAATCAGTTATCAATATTATTTTTTTGTTTTGTTTTTTTAAACAAATTTATGTACTAAAATAAAGTGATTTTTATTGCATTTTGTGTGGTTTTTTTGGGTACCTATTAAAGTAAGACTATGTAACTTTTACTGAACAGCGGCCACTGTGGTCAAAAGTAGCAATTACAGAATGACGGCACATTGGATTTCTTTACATTTTCCAAAGATTCAGTTAATCCAGTTGCTTTAAAGGAACAGTGTGTAACATTTCGGGGGGATCTATTTGCAGAAATAGAACATAATATAACATAACTAAGTTTTCATTAGTGTATAATAACCTGAAAATAAGAGTTGTTGTGTTTTCGTTAGCTTAGAATGAGCCCTTCATATCTACATAGGGACCAAGTCCTCTTCGCGGAGTCCGCCATGTTGCTCCGTAATCCAGTAATGTCAGTCGCATTATGTTTCTAAAGTTTGCTAACATTAGCCACCACCGGCTACTGGTCATACCAGACCACACAAGGCCGTATCACCAAAACACTTAAGTGCATTGAACTTTGTTTTATTGTTTATTAATGCAACTTTTTATTTGTAAAGGATCTTTTTCAATTGCTAAATCATATTTTGATAGGTGGACAAAACACTCCGCTAAAAACATTACTTTCCTGTTATACTACTGCACTCTTTAAAGCCCAAAAGCAGTATAGGCAGCAGTAGCAGCACAAGCAGTGTAGCAATGAGGTCGTTAGCGTAATCCCAAATTTTGAGGGGGATCATTTGGGATTTTGAGTTACTTAAGTTTCACACCTCATCAAAACAACAATCTGACTCCTGCTTTAAGCATGACATTTTCCACTATACCGCCCAAAATGTGAAATGCATGGACCAGCCTGGCATTGTATAACGTACAGAGTTTCTTGGCCAATCTTCACGATTATGAAATGTTGCCTCTGGCCAAATTCCAGCTGCTATTATTTCTGCTGAAAATGAGTGATTGTGCTGTTTTCCGCTGGCTGGGGCTTTGGTTATGCAAGCTGCAGATGTTTGGCTGTGCTGTGTGCTCTTTTTATTCAACCGAGCCCTCAGAGGACTGGTTACATGAGCCTCAGTGCAAAATAACAGCATCAATTTATAAAAGTCTGCTGCCACAGTAGATTTAAATCAGATGAAATACAGACCTGTGTTGACCGTACTTCTCTTAACTTGCTTGTACTGCGAATGATGTACTCTTTAACTGCACGAACCTGGAACAGCAGAAGAAAATAAGTCAGAAACATGGCACAAGCTGTTTGACCCTGTTATTGGGAAAACAGCATGAAATAAAGAGGTTCTTGTTCACATGAGATTACATCATTATGGGAGCCATTTGCTTCAGCTCTCTTGGACTCGTCTTTTGTACACACATGTACAAAAGTACACAAAAATGTGCATTTGTTTTAGCTAACACACATTATCCCATCATCATTGACTGGTGTTTGAAACTTCAGACTTTGTACTTAGAAAAAATGTGATTAAGTCTCTTTCACATTGATTACATTTTCTGTTTAAAGCGGACTTGAGCACTCTGTCCACCATTTATACAAACACAGCCCTAGATAGCATTATCAAGTCAACAGCTGATGCAATCATACTGTATGGATGCTGCCGGGAAGCGTGCACGCCTACCGAAACGCTTTATTGGTAAATAAGAAAGGGCCGAAACATACGTTTATGACAATCCAGTTTTTCAACACAAAAAAAAAGGGGTTCAGTGAGTCCACGCAGGCAAACACATTTAGATTTACGACGTTAAAGGGTAGTTTTACGCCCATGTTTGTGGAGTGTGACAAATGTTTGTATCTACACGTGCATACAGCTTGTTCCAGATGGTCCTCTTGGCTTTGCTAGCGGCTGCTTTCATAAGAATTTCATAAGAAAGCCTCAGTTCTGACAGGAGAACACATTTTTTTTGAGGGGCTTACGGAGGGGTGGTGGGCCAAATGTGCAGAACACACGAATCAATAGGACTGGGGCCTGCAGTTATGTAAATGTTTGTCCAATAGAAGGCAAGCTAGCTAGTGGGGAGAGCAGGGGAGGTTCGGATCTCCACAAGTCATTATGCAATACTAGCCAGCTGTATATAAGGCCACGACTATATGACAGAAAACCAGAGGATCTCTGTGAGCTCTCCCACTTTGTTTTGGTAAACAGGTATGCATTGCCAATAGACTTGTTTTTTTTTAGCTTTTACATTTTGAACGGAAGATTTTAAGTGAATGATTTGCAAAAGTTGTTTTTTTTTATATTATTTAGATTTTGTTTGTTGCACATAGGCAAATATTTTGTGGCATTTTATTACACTCCACTTTACTTGAGGACTTGAATGAACTGTCCTTCTTTTCCTTCCTCTGAGGTAGAATGCTGCGGTACGTTGTGGCCCTCTGTCTCCTGGCTTTGGCCTGGGCGCAGGACTGCCAGGTGGCCAACATCCAGGTCATGCAGAACTTTGACAAGACAAGGGTGAGTCGGAAGTTTAGTTCTTTGATCATATTTATATCTGCTTTGTGGTTATCATCTTCAGAGTTTTTCTGGTTAGATACATAGGAATATCAGTTCTGTTTAAAGGACTTTGTGTAATACCAATTAGACTGAATATTTTTGTTCTTTTACCGTTAATGAAAAACACTGAGGAGTGAAGTGGACTCACACTTGGATTTCCTTTCTCATAGTATGCCGGGATATGGTACGCCACAGCAAAGAAGGACCCAGAAGGTTTGTTCTTACTCGACAACATCGTGGCCCAGTTTACTATCGGAGAGGACGGCAAAATGACAGCAACAGCTAAGGGCAGAGTTAACATCCTCAAGTGAGTCCTGCTCTTTACTGCAAAGGCTCACCACTTGAATTGTGAATTTGTGCAACTCCCTACACGTTCTACGCTCTCCTCTTTATGTCCTCTGTTTTGTCTCACATCTTTCATAACGTCCTCCTCCCGTTTTGACCTCTAGCAATTGGGAAATGTGTGCCGACATGTTGGCCAACTTCGAGGAAACCGCTGACCCTGCCAAGTTCAGGATGAGGTACTGGGGAGCTGCCGCTTACCTGCAGAACGGAAGTAAGTTGTGGAACATTTACACCTGAACAGTAATAGGACCTAACTTGAATTTCTGGAACAACAAATTCAAGGCAACCAATGTATGACTAGGCACCGTATTAGCATGAGCATTTGGCATTGTCAGCAGGGTGTCACTGACATTACACTGCAAAAGGGATTGCTGACCTTCAGATCATCAACTGTTGATTTAATTTAATCATCAACTGCAGCACACTGTTCTCTGTGACCCTGACCCCGGAGAATAAATCAAACCAAATGCTTACAAGGAAGGGGTCCAAAAGTCACGGAGTGTAACTTTGATATCACATGTACCATGATCCCAGTGCTGACCCAAACTGTTGTGTTTTTTTAAGTACAATCTCTGCGTCAACACCAACTCCCATCTATATAATTGCATCAGCTGTTGACTTGATTACGCTGTCAAGGGACTCTTTGACGTCTCCCAGCACTGCGTGTTTGTATAAATGGTTGACAGAGTGCTCAAGTCCACTTAAGATAATCAATGTGGAAGAGAGATAATCACATATTTTCTAAGCACAAAGTCTGGAGTTTCAAACAACACCAGTTGATGGCGTTGGGATAATGTGCGAGTTAGCTAAAAACACTTGTGTACTTCTGTATGTGTGTCTACATAAGTCAATATAAAAGTAAAGCATTTAAATGTTAAAGGGTCATTTACCTCAGTTTTAACTTAAAAAATGGTTCACAAATTGCAAAAGGATGGTTTCGTAAAAATCTCAACTCTGTCTCCCTCCCTTCTCTGCTCTCAGACGATGACCACTGGGTGATTGACACCGACTACGTCAACTACGCTGTCCACTACTCCTGCAGACTAGTAGACGAAGACGGCACATGCATGGACAGCTACTCCTTCATATTCTCTCGTCACCCGGAAGGTCTGAGGGCGGAGGACCAGGCCACTGTAACCCAGAAGAAGCAAGAAATCTGCCTGCTGGGCAAATACAGACGAGTCCAACACACCGGTGAGTCCTCATCTGTTTACGATGAGATGCAAATATTCAAAAAGCCGTAATATCACCAATATTATTTCAGCTTTTTGAATATTTTTTTAGATATGAAAATACTGTGGTTTTTGCATGTTTGTGTTTTCCTTTGGTATTTTGTAATAAGCAAAATGTTTTGTCTTCTTTCCACTGCAGGTTTCTGCGTAAGCAGCTGATCTGTTGACACTTTTTTTTTTGAAGCACCCCCCCTCTCTCCCTCTGCTCGTCTTGGACTGAATCCCACCCGACTGTTCTCTCCTCTGCCGTCCCTTTCTATCCTCACAGAGAAAGTAGCCCATACTTCTTTAAAAATAAACTAAAAATGGCAAACTATACTCTGTCACATTCACATGACTAATGCTGTAAATAGAAAGGAAAGATAATGCTGGTTTGTTGTCACTTTCCCAAAATGTCCCCATGAGATTCTGGGCCTTAAGTCATGGAAACCAGGGGAACTTGCTCACTGGTTCCAGTGAGAAAACTAGACATATCAGGTCACTGACTGACAACATTTGGAGCTTTTTAAGGCCAATGTGACAAATAGTCAGTTGGGAAAATCTCTGAATTCTCAGCGTTGCCGCAGCTCTGGAGCATTAACACCACGTTTACCACAAAACCAGGTTCACAAGTCACTGACTTTGCTTTTACACTGAAGGGCGTACAGTATCTTGTAGCACCCAGTTTGGTTGTTACTTGGTAGCATGATGTATACTTCTTGATCCAGTTTTTGAAATAAAACATTCATACCGTGTTGGCTCGTTCAATTTTTAATTGCCTTGAAATATTTATCTGCATTATAGGATCGCAAATAATAAATTCATGTTGTTGGCATAGGCGTCGGAATGGGGGGGGAGGATAAGACCTTTTGTCCCCTCACTTTCAGGTGTAGGTAATAAAGTGGTTCATAACACTATTGACCCTGAAACACATTCTGATGTGACACAAAGGACTGTTGTGTTGGAAGGAAATTTGCATATTTATTGCACACTTTTGTACAGTACAGTGCACGGCAAAACAACTTTGGAGCACATGATTAGAATAAAACAAAGATGACTTATAAAAACAACAACAGCAAAATCGACAAAATTTGGCCAAAACAATGCGATGTAAAAGCAAAACAATTATCTAAAAGATGACAGTGTACCAGTGTCTGTGTGTCTGTCTGAAGTCTATGGAGTCACATTGCCAAGATGGCAGGAATAAAGGCAACTTAACCCCCTTTCCCCTGCCGAGAGGACCTTTACTAATCCCCGGCCTTAAATAGTTTAGTACAAGGAATTAACTCGTGCAATCTCATTCCAGCCTCACAGGGCTTCAGGCTTGAAGAGTGAAGGTGGAAGTGAGCTTCACTCGAACAGGGAAGAATACAAGGACACTTCATGCTCTGGTTACGTTTAGGCAGATCAAACTATGTGGTTAAGGTTGGAGAAAAATCTTGGTCATGGTTAGAGTCACACGGTTCAGCGAGGTTTGTCCAACTGTCTGCAGCACACTTTAATGGAACTTAATTGTCCATAATTAGGATGAAGGTAGTCAAGAAAATATTTTCCCTTTTATTTTGTCCTTCACCTCAATACTGTCAAAATGGCAAATGACCATTGCCGCTTCGGGGTGATTTCTCTTTGTTCAGAACAATGCCTTCAATATTACATTATTACTGAGGAAACTGTATTAAAAGGTAAAGAGGTACAGTATCATTGATTACTGAAACTAGGAGTGGAGGAACGGTGTGTTTACAGCTGGTTTATGAATGGAAAATACTGAATTAGGCAGGTTTGTAAACTTTTATACAATACAATAAAGGTACATCCCATGATTACACAAAAAAGGCCATCATAAACACAGAACATTGTACACTTAATTATAATTGCTTACATTTACAGAAGGAAATTAAAAGCTTTCATGATCCACAAAAGTCAGTAGCTCACTTATAAAAATAACAACAACCCAACAATAAATAATTTCATCAAATACACACAAAGATAAAATTCACTAAGAGCTTCACGAGAAGAAAAAAAATGAAAAAATACAACTCAAAAAATGAAGCAGGAAGACCCCAGAAATAAACATATGGAAGGAATATGATCAGATAATATTCTGGCCTGATAATATTTTATGGGCAAAAACTGGAGTGCATGTTTTAAAATTGTCATACTCGTTTAGAATGAAAGACTTTTAAGTAGTTTTGAGGTGATGAAATATGCAGCATTTTAAGAATGTCCCTTTATTCCAATTTATATATAAAAAGCTCAAATTTGACTATTTAGTACTATTATTTACTAATAACTAAAGTATTCCAGCTGTTTGGATCTCAACTCACTCGGAAGCATTTGAATATCTGTCAAAAAGCTTACTGCAGTGATGAAATAACACGATCATGCTTGGAACACATCTCTCCCCCATTATTGAAAGTATCAAAAATTTCATCCAGTGATCATTATGACAGCAGGAGCAGTATTTCAAACTAATTATTTTGCATGAAGTCTCATCCACTTGGCAGTTTAATCAGCTTTTGGAAATTAAAAAAATAGGTTGGCAACCAAGTAAGTAGCCTTCCAGACAAGTATTAAAATATATTTTACTCACGTTTGTTGCTCACAGGAGTGCTGCGTTCGTGGAATCTGTGTATGAAGTGTTTAAATGCTGCAGGGGTTTAAGCTCCCTGTATGGATCTTATGATCTAGTCTAGTGGTTCCCAGCCTTTCGGGCTTGTGACCCATTAAAGTGAGCAATATCTACTTGATACCCACTGTCACAGACTGCACTTATATATCATTAGGTTAACCAAATAGTTTTCCCCTTTTTATTTGAAAATATTTTAGAGGCCCGGAAAGGTAAAGAAAAAAATAACTGCTTTATGTATGGCAGCTTTCCCATCTTGCTGCCCCCTCGTGTTCCGCCTAGTCCCGCCCTACTGTGCTGTGATTGGCAGATTTTCTGGCAATTGCAATGTGCTTTCCTACACTGTGACAAGAGTGTAGATTGTTGGTGCCTTCAAATGGGGTCGTGTTTACCGTGTTCACGAGAAGAGTCCATATGAACCCTCTTGTGGTATTCAAGACCTCAAAGTTTCTGGAAGCTCAGAGTTTACGAGTTGTGACGTGTTTGTTGACGTTGTCAGAAATGGCGGAGGCCACGGAAGTTAATTTTTCGGTGCATAATAAGTGAATATATTGTAATTTTAGTCGTATATTGTTTTTTTTCCGTAAATTTATAATAGGACTGAGGAAAATGTTGGTATCACAGCAGAGTACGGCAGGACTAGGCGGAACACTCTTGGGGAAAAAAATAACGTGGTGAAGGATGGGGGTCCCGACGCCCAGGCCGGGAACCACTGATCTAGACTCTTCTAGCTCAGGCTAAGCAGTAGTCAATGTGTGCCAGGAGCTCCCGGTGGCGGCTGGTGGGGTAGGGAGCCCGACACTTTGGGCACTCCAGGAAACTCTCATCCAGGAGGCTGCTGACTTTAGAGGGAGAGGTCAGACCAGGATGGTCGTTGATTGTAAGACGCTCAAACTCAAAGTTGTTGTAGGAGCTGGGCTCTGAAAAACGGGCGTTTGGCTGTTTCTGAAACACAAAACATTACATTAATTTAGCAGAAGCTTTAGTTCAAAGTGATGAATAAAAAGTTTATTCAACTTTCACATGGGCAGAATAATACTCATTTAATTTGCAACTAAAATACTTTTCATTTTTTTGACTTACCGACTTCACAGACTGAAGTTGTATTTCTGAGAGACCTAACAATGAGGTGTGGTTATGACAACCATTAACACTTACAGCAGACTCCAGTTTAGCAATCTGATCCCGGGCCTTGCGGAGCTCCTTCAGCACCTTATGTAACTGGTGCTGCATGCTCTGACGATCAATCTTTTCATCCTCAAAGTCCTTGGCAGAGAGTTGGATCTTAGAAATATGAAGAGGAGAGAGCCAAGAACTCATTGTACTAGAATTGCACAAGTGGGGATCAGTATGGATTTCACTACTAAGAAATGATAGTCACTCAAATATAGTTACTACTCTATGTGCTACACGTTTACAGTGATACCTGTTGCTCCACTGCTGCGATTCTCCTCTGTTCTTCATTTTGGCTCAGAAGAGACTTCTGCAGCATATTCACCTGTGAAGGCCAAATAAAATGTAATGCTACATTTAAATCCTTTTCCATTCAAATAAACCTGCTTTTATTTGAATATTCTCAGATTGAATGCGGGTGTTACCTGCAGTAGAAGTTCAGCTGATCTCTTCCTCTCCTCCTCCAATCTGATGTCCATATTCTCCAGTTCCATTCGCATCCTGTCTGACCGCTCAGACAACACCTTTCTCTCCTCACACACTGCATGTCTGGATGCAATGTTTATGTAATCCATGGAAATATTAAGAATAATCCCGCTTACTTATTTAAAAAAAAAACTGTTTTGAACCTAGTAAACTTGCAATGAGCTGAATGCTTTTGGCATCATTGGGCAAAAATTCCATAATAACCTTTCAGCATATTGAAATCAAGTGTTCTGAGAGAAAACTAGACTTCTGCACCTCTTCATGGCTCTGTTTTCAGGCTTTAAAAAATCTAGTCCCTGACGGGGGACTTTGGCCAATGACAGGTCATTTCAGAGAGAGAGCGTTCCTATTGAGCGTCTCCATTGGCTGTGCTCCAGCTGGTGGGCGGTGCTTGGTATTTCCTTAACTGATCTCAACATGGCTGCCGCGTCACAAACTTTCTCATTTTGCAGCTAAACAGTACACTACAAGATGTTTCTGAAAACATTTGAGGCGAGAAATAGGCATTACAGTAACAGAATATTGATTCATATTTGATCAGCGCTGCCTAGTTTGACCGTTTGATCTGAGTTCAAGAGTGATTGACAGCTGCTCAGAGACGGCAGCTGGACGGCAGACTCCAGCTCGACTCTGATTGGTTGTTTTCCTCCGGTCTGTGAAATCTTGTATAGGCCATTAGGAGCTCCGGAGGAAACAGAGGCACATGACTTTTCTCAGATTACCTGTCTCATGCACTACTGTCAGGATATAGTGACCGTTTTATAAAAATATATATATATTTTTTTAAATCATATTTTCTCCATTTATACCCACTGCTGCTTTAACTGCCGTTATTGTTAGCACGTTCTAGGGCTGTCCTCGACCAAAGAAATTCTTAGTCGTCTAACACTCTTTTCGACTAATCGATTAGTTGAGTTAATCAACAGATCAGAGTTTCTCCACAAAGAATCACACAAAAGCACCACTCTAAATCTTGTGTTTACCAGCTTACCTTAGAAATAAGTCATTCAGCATGAAAAGGCATAAAAATGACACATCAACTAAAGAAATCTTAGCTGACTAAGACCAAAACGACTGATTAGGTGACTAATGGACTAAGAGGGGGAAGCCCTAGCACATTCATGAAAAGTTTCTCCAGCTTTTCCACTCTGTTTGTCAACCTAGCAAACATACAAGGCCAGTAAAACATTTCACTATTTTTTGGCACGAGTTGTGGATCAACTGAGAATTTAAGTGAAATATATAAAGGAGCTGTATTTTAAGGAACATGTCCCAATCAATCTGCAGTTAGGCTTTTTCTAAAGATGCTGATTTGAAGATTAGACTTGCTTTACCTGTTGCCGAGTCGCTCTGCCTGCAGCTGCATCTTCGCGCCCTCCGACTCTTTGCTCTTCTCTTCGTACTTCCTCAGGAAGGACGACAGATCGCTGCTCTTGTCCTCATACCTCCTCTGCAGCGCCGACATCTCCTCCTGGAGCCGGGTGACCTGCTCCTTGTGAGACTGCAGCTCGGCCTGAGCTTTCAACGTCTGCAGAGGCGTAGACAAAAACGCAAATTTCAGAACGGTGTATGCTTGTTTATGTCTATTCGTTTCCCCAATAGAGTTCTAAAAATTAATTATGAAGATGCCTGAATGCAAGGAATGTAGGAATTCAATGGGGTTAGTGCAGTTGCATGCAGATTCACCCAAACTTTTGAAGGGAGTGAATGTCAATCAATTTGTACATAATTTGATAGATGTTAGATGCGTAGTTTGGAAGACTGTGTTTTCTCAGGAATGTGAGCGGCACAAGCCACAAAAAGTAGAATACAAGAATTAATAATTAGACAGAAATAGGAATCCTTGGACCTGGAAATGAAATAATTAAATATTAATCAAATGAAATCCTACAGCATTTACCTGTTCCCTCTGCACACTGAGCTCCTGTTGGCTTCCGGTAACTTCATCCTTTTGCCTCTCCAGGTCTTTCTGTACCCCCAGCAGTAGCTGGTCATAGTGGTTCTTCAGCTGAGCGTCCTTTTCCGGACCTGCTGAGTTGGCAGGAGCTGAGATAAGAAGTGTTCGTTAGCAAACTACGAAGCTAATCTAAGATATTCATTGCAATCAACATGTAAAATTCTTGGTATTAAAGGTGCAGTGTGTAGGATTTGACGGCATCTAGCGGTGATATATATGTATAGGTTGCAGATTGCAACCAACTGAAATTTCTCCCGTGTGCCAAGCGTGTAGGAGAGCTACGGTGGCCGACGCAAAAACGTGAATGTCCCTCTCTAGAGCCAGCGTTTGAGCACTGCTCCCTATGCACATATAAATGGCTCAGTCTAAGGTAACAAGAACACAAGGATTCTTAGTTTCAGGTGATTATACACTTAAGAAAACATACTTATTAATATTCTGTTAAATTTCTGCCAATAGATCCCCCTAAATGTTACACACTGTTCCTTTAATCATTGTCTATGTGGAGGGTTTATAGAAGTTTCTGGAATTTAATTGACACCAAACAGGCCTCAGTGCTGCTGTTGTTGCTCATATTTTTAATTTAATCTTTTCTCATCTCCTTATCCCACTCAAAGCCTGTTTAATGTTGTGGCTAAAAAACTAATATCTGAATCAAACTGCATAATTTCCCCTTTTAACATCTCATACTCCTTTAATCAGAGCATAAAATTAACCGTTGTTAAGTTCACTTTAATTACTTTAACATTTCGGGATGTTATTAGCTATTACAATTCCTCCCACATTTCTCACCATCTGAAGTGGCCTCTTCTTTGGTTTGCTGCTGCTTCGCCTGGGCCAGCTGCTGCTCCAGCTCCAGTGTGCGGGCAAGGACCGACTGCACGTAGGCCTCTCTCTGCTGTTCG
This sequence comes from Sebastolobus alascanus, assembly GCA_916701645.2. Classification (NCBI taxonomy): domain Eukaryota; kingdom Metazoa; phylum Chordata; class Actinopteri; order Perciformes; family Sebastidae; genus Sebastolobus; species Sebastolobus alascanus. Next base: position 1,010,638 of record CAKAOJ020000159.1, on the reverse strand, counting down.
TACATCAGCCACTGCTGGTTCTTCTCAAGAGCCTGGTGAAGACAGATGCACAACTCTGACATACTATTTTCTGTGTATTTGAACACACTAGAGCGGTTCAACTCAAGGACACTCCTGTTTTTTTTTTGTAGATGACAGAGACAGGAGCTTGGTTTTGTGACAAGGGGTTTTCCATCAAAACGTGGCACAAAATAATCAAAATGTTTTGTTCCATCCAAAAACGTAACACCCAGCGTGTCCTCTGTTGATAGCGCCTATTGATATTGACATAAAAGTGGATCCTAGACGCTGAATGATGAGAATCAGAGAATCGTTTCATTCCCCTGGCGCTGAACCGAGTGATGGGATGAAATACTTCAAATATATGGCAGATGGGCGAGATATTTCAGTTACAACGCTATGGTACAAAAGCATTTTTCAATAGTGAGAAACGATTGCAAACAGGCACGTACAAACACACATAGTAAATCATTGACTGCTGGACTCACGTCTCTCAGTTGATCTTGCACCAATGCCAAGTCTGCAGGAGGTACCTGTCCGTTCTGTAGAGAGAGAAAAACACATTTCTGTCTGATATACACATGGCTTCAACGCTGATATCTGGTCTGGCTGTCACAAAATAAACTCTGCTACACTGGTTTCTAAATCAAACAGATTGGATCCAATATTACAACACAACTCAGGACACGTTTGACATCAATCTAAGACAAATGAAGTTGTTTTAAAAGAAAATGCTGCACCCCCTCCTTTTGAAGTATTTCATGTTGTTATCATGTGTATTGATTTCCATCAGTTGTCTGTGCTCAACAGACACTAAAAAAAGTGGGTTTGCCACAGGCTGAAAATCACTCATAGGATTGCCGGTTTAAATTATTCATCTTCTTAATTTTTAATAACGCAAGGAAAAAAAACCCCACTGGAGCAAGTGATCAATCTATACACTACTTTTACAGACACTTGACCACCAACCCTAGAGCCAACTCCTCGACATCCATCCCTAGAAGACTGTCATCTCATAATTCCATCATCCTGACCCCCCGAGGTCTACATTTCTGATCCCATCCTAACACCAAAGCTCAAGCTCAAACCCTTCACAACGGTAGGCATCTCAACGATCAGCTCTATGAGCTGCTCTCACACCTCCAGACAAGCATCATGAGCTCGTCAACTTTTTCCAGATGGATTTAAACGCACGTCCCATAAGCTAAGCCTCCTAATAGCTTTTGTGAATCCAAGAACGAGGGGAAGGTTGGGTCAGGGTCTGTCGGTCAGATTATTTCTAGTAATGCGAAAAGGAGCTAAGTCAAGGGCTTGGAAAGTTCCTGGCTGGAATTACCAAAAACACATAGAGATAAGGACCTGGAAGACACCGATATCAAAAGGCACTACAATGTCCACAAGTTTTCCGAGCCATTTGTATACATACTCTGCATTTTGATACTTTCCAACCTTGAGTCTAAAAGTAGTGACTTGAAAACCAAAGCAGGAGTTATGCAAACACACAATCTGAGAACATTTAGATTCAAAGACAGTATTTCCAGCGTTCTGGTGACCTTTATGAGGAATGAAAACAAGGGAACTTTAAAAAAAAAAACTGCATCTGTATCTTTCTTGTAAAAAAATCTCCTCTTTTCTTTTCTTCCACAGGGACTACATTTTTTTTCTTAACACTGTTTTAATTATTTGGAAACATGAATGATGAACGGGCCTTAGCAGTTTTTGATGTTAACTTTCAGAACAGAATGAATTAACTGATTTTGAATGATCTGGAAAGATGGTTATAATAAGGGCTTTTGATTGATTTTGTTTGATTAAGAGAGACTAGGGGTGTTGGATATGCTGGTGTCGACGAAAACCGTGATATATAAAAATGAAATATTGATTTCATGTTAATAATACACACATGATAATATTGTGTAAAGATTCCAGGGCTTCTTAAATCATTTCATAAATACAGTTATGATTACAGACTCTCTCTCTCCACCTCCCCACACTCATATTTAGAGTGTAATTAATTTGCCAAAAAAGAGACATAATGTACATTATACAAAGTTAAAGATAAATTGATTGACTGATAGCACTATTATTATTTTTTTTTTCAAATTTTCTATAGATCTGGTTATCATGAAGTATTTTAGCCATGATAATCGTGTAGTGAAAATTTGATATCATGACAGCCCTAATGAACAACAAAAACATCGTACTGGGGGGATAACTCCTGGAAAAATTGGGGTAAAACCAAGACAATTTGTTGGATTTTTTACTTCTTGAAATTAAGTTTGAATTAATTTGAATTGAGCTTCACTATGGGCCCAGAAAACTTGAGGTTTGTGATCTCTGAGTCTTCACTCGTCCAAATTCCTGAATCACCTCTCCAGAAGCCAAGGAAAATCCTGTCGACCGCTCTGTGAGAGTGTAGTGGGGGCCTGCTGTGCTCACAGCATCAAAGGGCTGACTGGGAATCAGTGCTGCTTTTTGATATGGAAGGAGAGCCAACCACGGGTATATTAATCATACAATCCTATAGACAAAGTGTCACTTTTATCTTTCACAAGTGATGTGTCAATGTACAGGTAGTGATGGCTGAAAAAGAGGACCATGGAATAACGTGCATTTACTTTAGTCATGTATTACTTGCACCTTTAGCTCTCATTACATCAAATTCTCCAGAGAGAAGGTAATGTCAGCAGCTGAGGGGAACAATCAGAGGTCACACAGTGTCACCTAGTGGACACCGAAATAACTGCATCTGCGTTTCAAAGCAAGTCTCCTTGCATGCAGTAGAGTCACTGAAAAAAACTGTTTCTGTTGAAACGTACAATAAATCTGTTGAAATTTACATGACATATCTCTTACGTGCACTAGCTACTGATGAAAACAGGTGCCATGATTATTCAAAAACCTGACCAGAGGCAAATAAATGTCACACCAATTTTGATCAAGTTCTACATTTACTTGTTCCTTTAAAGTACATTTCTGTTTTTCAGACTTAATCACTAAAATGGAATTTGAATCGTCAAAAACATATAATTCAACAAAATATGTCTACTGCATCAGCACTATAGATAAGCAAAAAAGAAATCTCAGATAGAATACTTTTTTTTTTCCAATTTCTTCATATTTTTGTCAACCAACAGCCTGAAATACAATTATTTTTTAACATTTTAAGGGGCCTCCCCTCAGACAAAGCTTGGAAAAAGCCACCCCCTCACCCCTCCTTAGTTTGCTTGCTTCATTTCACTCAGTTCCTGGATGCCTATGGGATCATGATTATGTTATTTTATCCCATAGACACTCAGCAATTGAGCCAAGATAGCCTAATATTGCTGTTTGACATCACTTTAGATTACACCAAATATATATAAAAAAGGTCTGTCCTAAGGCATTTATCAGTTTCTGACTCTGGGAAAGTGGGAAAAAAAGTGTAAAATTCCCCAAAGCTACTGTATCTCTGAACTCGCTCTTTAACCAAATCACACACATTCAGGCTATTCTATGTGATCTTCTTTTGATAACTACTGTAATATTTTTTTCGCTTCCATTCTCTGAGCCTCGCCTGAAACCGTTTGGCGCACCCCTGGGGAGGCCTGCCTCCCCCTTTGAAAACCTCTGATTTATAATATCCTAGGGCTAGTCATCAATAACTAAAGATACTGAATAAGCGCTTTTATCATTGACGTCATGTTAACACTTTTCATGACCTGTGCCAGCAAAAGTCGTTAGTCAGACACACATTTTAAAGCCAAGGGTACACATTCCCAGTAAAGATAACTGGTTATGTGGAAGAGGAGACAAACTTTAATGGCGGTGCCAACTTTTCTAACTAATGAGGACATCCAGACAGGTATAGGGGGCAATAAATTGGTCAACCTACCACCGCCTGTGTTTCAAGGGACTGGCACCGGGCAGAGACGGTGGCCAGCTGGTTTTTCAGGTTACCCGTCTCCTGCATCAAGTTCTGGAACAACGTGTCTCTCTGCTCGGCCTCCTTCCTCCGCTGCTCCAGCTGGGCCTGCAGTGATGCTACCACCTGAAATACACATCAGTTTGAATAAACAACACCTTGACTAGCCTCCACAACAACCTGGGGTTTTTTTTAACCTTTGTTTACGCAGAGGCAGTTTGCTGGGGATATTTGCTCTTCTCTAAGCAATTATCTGCCTCACACAAATGACATCACATGGCTGGTAGTCTGCTGGCAATGCCCACGGAGCAGTTTTAGCACTTTTGTTGATGAAAGTTAATGAGGGAGAGGCAAGTGTGATTAAATCACATTATACATTCACACGATGTCTGGGAAAACAAATAGCTGATATTCCATTTACAAGCAAGCCATTTCAAAGTCTTAGCCTGATGGCATTGCGGCTAGCCTAAAATAAAAATAAATAAAAAAAAGTCAGACGGCAACTGGCGGTACCACGGTTTTGCACTCTGCGGCTTACGTGACCATAATTTCACAAGCATGTTGGAGAACTACGGTGGCCTTCAGAGAACGTAAAAATTAGGGCTGTCAAAGTTAATGTGATAATAACGCGTTAACGCAAATTTGTTTTAACGCCACTAATTTCTTTAACACAACTTGCGATTTTTAGGTAGTAGTGGGCTCAGTTTTAAAGCTAGAGTGAAGATCCCGGCGTCATATGACACTAGAAATCCTAAGGAATCCATCAGTACCAACCTATGTCATACTAGCCTGTCGTGAAGGAGGCGACATAACGTTCCAAACTTGCGCAACATTTTGGCCATTTTCAAACGGGTCCCTTGACCTCTGACCTCAAGATATGTGAATGAAAATAGGCTCTATGGGTACCCACGAGTCTCCCCTTTACAGACATGCTCACTTTATGATAATCACATGTAGTTTGGGGCAAGTTATAGTCAGGTCAGCACACTGACAGCTGTTGTTGCCTGTTGGGCTTGAGTTTTTCATGTCATGTACTTGAAAAATCTCCCTTTAAATGTACATTTTGAACAGATACAAAATGTGTGATTAATTTGCAATTAATCGCTTTTAACTATTTTAACCGATTGACAGCCCTAGTAAAAACACAAAAGGCTCTCGCTAGAGCCAGTGTTTGGTTTGTCCGTTCTGGGCTACTGTAGAAACATGATGGAGCAACATGGCGGACTCTGTGAAGAGGACCCGCTCCCTATGTACAGTAGATATTAAGGGCTCATTCTAAGCTAACGAAAGCACAACGATTTCAGGTGATTATACACTAATGAAAACTGCTAACAGATCGCCGCATCCGCATCCCCGCAATTGTTCCTTTAAGCAACAAGTTCGAATAGACGGCGTACATTTCTCCAGCAGTGTCACAAACACACCCCCACAACAGTGAAAGATAGTTGGTTTATAAATATCAAATGAACAGCATACACACCATGTGTTAGTATGCAGTTTTTTTGCTGGCTGTCTAAACGTCCCTCAGCTGAGCTGCGGCTGTCAAAATGGGATAGAAGCTATTTCCCCCCCCAACTGTTTTTTATGGCAGCTCAGTGGGATCCTAGTATGATTTTTTTCCCCCCTTCCTGACAGTTGTCTGCTGCCAGCAATACATATGCCACCAATACAATGCCAAAAGTGCAACAAATCTTTACAAGTTGAGGAATGCTCTCAAAAGGCACAGCTCCTCAACCTGTGCAGAAAACTGCTGCCTCAGCATGTCCAAATCTGTCTGTCTTTCTGTATGTCCATGTTGACGGAGCACATCTACAGTAGACATCTAGAGTAGATGGTCTACTGTAAATGTGATTTTTGTAATCGTATATTTCTGCAGAGATGTGTCATGTGTACATACCTCTCCTCCCCTGGCTGACAGCTGCTGTCTCACTGTTTCTAGCTCCTGCTCTTTAACGAGCAACTGCTGATTGTTTCTCTCTCGCAGCGTCTCAAGGGAAAGGATCCTCTGAAATAATCAACATAAGATATACAAATTAAAATACAAAAAAACAGGCAAAAGACAGACAGACATCCTGAAATACACCTTCAAAATATACTTTTACCTCAAGCAGCTTGCTTTTGTCCGAGTCGGGTGGTTTGATGTGTCGTTTGGCCAGTTCATCAATCTTCCTCCTGAGGTGAGCGTTCTCCTTTCTGACTCTCTCCAACTCCGCCTCAGCCTTGGAGGCAGAGCTGCTGGATTTGAAACCCAACCTGGAGACGATGGTCTCTTTGGCACCTTTAGATGTCATGGCTGCTTTGTTGGGTGTTGAGAAAGGAGCCTCTGCTTCTAAAGGGAAACGAGAAATTTCACTTTGATTTATTTTTTTATGTAAAATTCACCAGATGTATTGAGTTATATTGACTGAAATCATTTGGAAAAATAAACAATCAAACTGAATGTAAAGTTCAAAACACTAAAACCTTATGAAACATCCTATAAAAATGCTGGCATACTATTAATTATTTATTTTAGAATTTAAAAAAATATTTTAATTTATCTAAATATCATTTACATTAATAAGAAATTACGCAATAGCCTTTACAGATTACTAGTGTAAATTAGTCCCTTCGTGACGTTTTCAATCTTTCCAGTAAATTAACCTACGCACTTAACGCTATTTACATTCTTTCACTCGCGTATTTCACCGTCATTTATACTAATTTTTCGAAGTCATTCAGTGTAAATGTAAAATACACATCTATTAAACTGATATCTCAGTAAACTGGCAGTTCTTGAACGTTACCTACATCCTACAGTAGCTAGAACCCAAAGATGTATAGCGAGCTAATAGTTGTTTTATATCTAAACTAGCACCTGTCTTTATTGCACTCTGTTAATAAACTGACGTTACGTCGTTTTTAATTGCTCGCTTTCAATTTTGTAACAAAACAATGACCACAGAGATTATCGACAGAGACCAACACACAATATTGTACACTTACGGAGAAAGCGAACCGAAGATATCCGCTGAAACTTGTCTGTAACAACCAGTAACAACAAGACCGTTTTCTAACCAAACGCCTTTCGTTTCCTGAAGTTTGAATTACAGCGCTTTGACGTAATATCCCGGATGTGCAGTGAGGGTGCGTTTGTTTATACAATCCGGAGTGTCTCGAAATATAACGCGTTGAGCGGTGCGGTGTGGAAAATAAAGCGATTTATGACGTTCTCTGCATGATGCAATGTAGAGTACTATCATTCAGTGCTATTTATCTTTACGTGCTATAGCTTTTATAATCAAATCAGTTAGGAAGTAGGCTTTTTCTGGTCTTCAACGACTGAAAAATCAGTTACACGGGACTTCCCGTTGCACTGAATGAAGCGAACACACGGAGGAGAGCTGGATTGCCAACCCCCGCCCCCCTCCAAACTGGTTTGTCGTGTGTCTGGATCTCGGCTCTATGCAACCTTTACAGAGTGACACATCATATTGAAACACTACTTTAATAGAAACTGCGCTGCCAGGAAACAGCTTCAATGCAAGTGTATTTCAGAGTAATGCAGAATCAACATGACCTTGATGTCCATGTTTTATCACTGCATAGTAATTACATGTTGTGTGTTTAGCAGGTCAGGTGCTCTACTTTGCAGGTACTTGTATGATATATCATCCTTCACTAGGATGCCAGATGACATGTTTACACTACAGTGTTAAGCGGCACAGAAGGAATTGTTTAAGGTGAAGTAGCACCTCGACTATGGATAGACTTTCCATATACAAACAGCAGCATGATGATGAATTAAAGCTCAATGTTTATGCCTTCATCAGGGCAAACAAAGACTTGAAACTTGATTTGGACTTACAAAAAATGACATTGTACTTAGCCAATTATTTATGTATTACAGAAAGAGACTTGCGCCTTTTGCTATTTGACTTGATGATTTGTGATGACATTTAAAAAATTAATAAAATGTGTTGTTCTCACATGCCTCTACTACGGTGAACGGATAATCCAAAAACTTGATGAATTGAAGTAAATTCATATCAAAACATCCTTTTACAAACTCTCACACACTTTAATAGGCTGCTCTGTCAAAAAGTAAGCACAACTACAGGCCAAGTATTCTTTTCTGTAGGCCTACAAGACAAAAATAATTATACTTTTCTTAAGTATATCTTGATTGAAAGATTAAGTAAGTAGGCCTATAAGCCAAATATACTTAGACTTTTCTGTATACTTGTAAGTATAAGCCAAGTATACTTAGACTTTTCTGTATACTTGTCAGTATATAAGCCAAGTATACTTAGACTTTTCTGTATACCTGTCAGTATAAGCCAAGTATACTTAGGCTTTTCTGTATACTTGTCAGTATAAGCCAAGTATACTTAGGCTTTTCTGTATACGTGTCAGTATAAGCCAAGTATACTTAGACTTTCCTGTATACCTGTCAGTATAAGCAAAGTATACTTAGACTTTTAAATATACTTGTAAGTATGAGCCAAGTATACTTAAGTATACTTTTGTTAAGTATATCTTCTCTGATAAGTACATAAAAAGTAAACTGAAAGTATACTCTCTTATTTGAAGTTCAAACGAAGTATACTAATAGCACACATGAATAAACTTCATTTTGGTAAGGGGAAGCAATGAATCAAAGCCAGTACACAATAATTATTACAACATTAAATAATCAGGCTTGTCCTTCATATTTGTAAATTTTTTTCAGAGTATTTCTTCTTCTGCGGTATGTTTTATACCCATATTATTATTGACTCTTTATACATTTCATGTAAGATTAGAGCAGAAGCCAAGAAAACTTGTCAAATAAATCAATAGTATCTCTTAACTGCCTCCGTTTAATTCCTTTAACATATTGCACCCATGCACACAAATCACAATAAAAAAGTATTTTTATTAGTGTGGAAAATGATTAACTGATCCAAAAATACTTCTCTTTTGAAAAGCAGTCAACCCAGATTGGCACCTCGCTTTAGGGAATTTACTTTCCGCCTGGAAACTGTGTGTTTCTTTTCCAGAAAATCTTTCACCACAGGTGAAGTTTGACTTTTCTGCTTTAGTGCACTTTCTGTTCTGGGATCAAAATGTGTAGTTGTCGCCTTGCTTTTCCCCCACTTACACTACATTCAGCCACAGGGGCATTTAAGCATATAAATAACTCCACTATTGGCACAAGTAATGCATTTCCAACCAAATGCAACAATACTTCTATAGCTTTATGCTGAAAATATCATTTTACTTTTAAGGACTGTAGAGGATCTTTGCAAATCTGATGAATCTAAAAAAAACATTCACGGTTTTATTTGTATGCAAAGAAAGGATTTGGTGTTGAAAATCATCCACGCTTTCATGAGAGGGCAAAATAAGCCAGTCTTTCAATATTGTGGATTTGATTTGATCTGACAAAGGTGAAAACTACAAGTTTATTTACATATTATTTATACATACTCACTGGCTGCATTAGATATTCTCTAGTCCTCTCTCAGGCTTTTGCTGTAAGCACGAATCCATTGTACCAAAGTAACCCCATGTTGGAAACTTGCTTTTAAGTTCTTCGAGCCTCAAAAAGCAGAGGAACACGCTCTTTTCAATCTGTGAAATTGGCAAAGAGGCTGACTTTATTTGATATGCCTCAGATGAAAAGTGCTTGCAGTCAATAGAGCGTTCCTGTCGGTTGGAATTAGCGTATTCATAACTGTCTGTGATTCATATTAAAAGTGAAAGTTGGCTTTACGTTGCTCAAACACACTTTATATTCTTACATTTTTTAAGTATCGTAGGGGTCAATGCTTTATATATTCAATACCTTTCAAAATTCAAAGATTAAATTGGCATAACTGCAATAAATTGGAAGTTCCCACTGTTGCGTATACGATAGCCCAACGTTAGCTTTTAACTTCTGGCGATTGCATTAACGCTTCAAAACTCATAAAAATGGTGTTCATTTGTGAAGATTATCTTGCTGAACCAAACGTGTAAATATCATAAACGTGTGTATGCCACAGAGCTTATTTTCTGCAATAATCTAAAACGCAATTGAAAAAAATCCCATTGGCTTTTTGTCGAGGGAACCAGGGCGATTCTGACTTCCTGGTTGGCCTATAAAAATATGCCATCCCTGGAGCACTCTATTGCAGCTGTAATCCTCCACTAGCTAACTATTCATAAAAGTGAACACAATTTTCATTTGATTTCATTTCATTTATAAAATTATACCAAACTATTATATAATTATTCTGGTTGGCTGTGTTCACTGGTGTGTCCAGCAGTAACTCCCAGCTGAGGAACAACAACAACACGGATCAGTATGAAGCCTCCTCATGGCCAAGCCAGTAATGGTCTGCCTGGTCAAAGGGCATCCCAGGATCCATTTTGTTCTTGTACCACCAAAGCTATAGGCATCTATGACTCTGCTCCCTGGAGAGAAGCAGACAGATGGAGACATACTCCTTGATATGGAGCACAAAAGCTCCAGGGCCAGCTAAAGCTGGGAAACTCTGCCCACCAGGTTTGTCCTGCTCGCTAATTAAAGACTGCAGATAACAGCATGACAAGTGACATGTCGCCAAATGAAATGAGGCATGAAACCTGTATAAATTTAACTGGACAGTACAACGTTGAAGATGTTTCTTCCTTTTTCACCATTTGGTGATTCACAGAGCTGCCAGACTCTCAGGGAGGGAGCTGGGCTCATGGATCAGTCTCCCGGTGAGCCATGTGAGGATCATCAGCAGAGCACAAGCAGCTCGACCGCTCTGCAGCAGACCTTATGCTGCCCTGCATTACAGGACTGGCCTTGCTCTTATCGCCCGGAGCTGGATCACTGAATGACCTGTGAGAGGCACACTTCTATTATGGCTCACACCAGCACTGCGCGGTAACACACAACGTATTGGTAGAAGAGATTTTGTGCCCCGTAGAGAGCCATAATGTGTAATCCAAATCACTTTGATTAGATCAGATCAGATGCAACTTTAATGAAATTGGGCTGCAGAGGGTAAACAGTGGTGTTTTGCATTTTCTCGTGTTCCTATGCTATATTTTCTACATTCGCAAACATATAGAGGTCAGCTTGGATTGGTGTTTGTAGGTATTAACGTGAGTGTCAGTTTAAACAGGTAGTCTGTGCACGACGTCTCCCAGCCTCTGGGATAGGTTGATGCCCCCTATGACCCTGAAAAGGATTAAAGCTGCAGTATACGATATTGGCGCAAATATGATTTAAAAAAGTTATTTTTAGAAAACGGCCGCCAAATCGTGACAGTAGTACATGAAACAGGTAACCTGATAAAAAATCATGTTCCTCTGTGTCCTACTGTGTCCTCCGGTGCTCCTAACGGCATCTGAAGGATTTCACTTACCGAAGGAAAACAAGGTCCGCTGCCAGCTGCAGTCTATGAGAGCCAGCTGTCAATCACTCGCGAACTCCGACCAAACGGTCAAACTAGGTAGCGCTGATCAAATATGAATCAATATTCTGTTACTGTAATGCCTATTTCTCACCTCAAATGTTTTCAGAATCATCTTGTAGTTACTGTTTAGCTGTAAAATGAGAAAGTTTGTGATGCAGCCGCCATTGTAAAATCTGTTGAAGGAAGCCAAGTTCTGGTCACATGACCGGCGTACAGCCAATAGGAACGCTCTCTCTCTCTGAAATGACCTGTGATTAGTCAAAATCTGCCGTCACGGGCTAGATTTTTCTAAAGCCTGAAAACAGAACCATGATGAGGAGCAGAAGTCTAGTTTTCTCTCAGACCACTTGAATTACAATATGCTGAAAGGTTATTATGGAATTTTTGCCAAATTATGCCCAAAAATTGTTGCCTACTGCCACTTTAAGTTAAGTAAGCAAAATAAGCAGACCAACAACTTGGAAGTATTAAACCTGCAGTAGGCAGAATGTTTTTGGCATCATTGGGCAAAAATTCCACAACAACCTTTCAGCATATTGTAATTCAAGTGTTCTGAGAGATAACTAGACTTCTGCACCTCCTCTTGGCTCTGTTTTCAGGCTTTAAAAAATCTATCGGTCTTTGGCCAATCACAGGTCATTTCAGAGAGAGAGTGTCCTATTGGCTAATGCCTATTTCTCTCCTCAAATGTTTTCAGAAACATCTTGTAGTGTACTGTTTAGCTGTAAAAAGAGAAAATTTGTTACCCGGCAGCCATGTTGAGATCAGTTGAGGAAAACTTTCTCAAACATTTGAGGCGAGAAATAGTCATTACAGTAACAGAATATTGATTCATATTTGATCAGCGCTGCCTAGTTTGACCGTTTGATCGAAGTTTGCGAGTGATTGACAGCTGCTCAGAGACGGCAAGGCTCCAGCTCGGCTCTGATTGGTTGTTTTCCTCCGGTCTGTGAAATCTTGTAGATGCCGTTAGGAGCATCGGAGGACACAGAGGGAGATGATTTTTTTCAGATTACCTGTCTCATGCACTACTGTCAGGATATAGTGACCGTTTCTACCCACTGCTGCTTTAAACAGAGATTTCAGCGTGGGCAGACCTGCAGCAGCACTACAGCGATCATAGCAGCGAAACGTCATAAAACAAAGTGAGATTCACGATCCTTTCATATTTCATTACGATTCATTACAGTTTCTTGGTGTTTACAAACACTTTGAAGGGGCACATCAGCTAACGCTCACCACAAATACACACCGACAACGCAACAAGCAAGGGTTGTGTGTGTGAAGTCATTATTTAAAATATTTGTTTGTTTCCCAGCTTGCCCAGGCACCTGACGTACTGGCTGATTATCACTTCATGAGAGATGCATAGATGGTAAGTTTGACACTATTTTATCTGTAGCAGCAAACCTTTAAGGTCCCGAAAAAAACTATTTTCTTGAACAGCTCCTTTCTATCAGTAGCGAGATTGTACACACACAGTTTTCATTATCTCACATGAGTGATCTCTGTTCGGGACGTTGTGTTCTTCTCACTGGTTTGTTATTTGTGATATGTTTAAATAAAATTGGATAATGTCAAAGTATACAGCATAAAAGTGACAATTAGCTCAGCTGCAGCCTAATCGGCAACTGCAACACATAACCTTGTTATTTCAGATCTGAAGCCAAGCATAAACACCCCAACAAATAAATATCATAATATTATAATATCTGCTTTTCATCTGCCATTTCTAATTGGTTGAACTTTGGACTACAACATGTTTTATTCATTTATTTCATTTTTACAGTCTGTAAGGTGCTTGTGTCATTATTGTAGGGTCATTAATAAGAATTTTAAAAAAAGACTACAATGATGATGGTGGCATTGGCTCAAGGAACATCTGGACTGAGGAGCACATTTAAACACAGGGATCTCAAAAATGTTCCAAATTCTTAATAAGCGTGGCAATGGATGATGTTTTCCTTTCTTTTTAAGATTATTTTTATGGACATTTTTTGGATTTATTTGACGGAGGACAGTGTAGGAATGGGGAAGAGAGAGAGACGCCTCTAAAAACTGCACAGCTCTTTCATTTTAATTCAGATATATTGTACATATTTTATAGTATTTTTCATATTTGCATTGTAATTTGTCTTCTATACAGCTTTCATATTAACTCAGATATATTGTACATATTTTATAGTATTTTTTTAATATTTTCATTGTCATTTTCCTTCTATACATCTTTCATTTTGATTCAGATATATTGTACATATTTCATAGTACTTTTTCCATATTTTCATTGTCATTTTCCTTCTATACAGCTTTTTAACTCTGATATATTGTACAGATTTTTCATAGTATTTTTTTTCTTCATATTTTCATTCTATACAGCTTTCATTTTAATTCGGATATATTGCACTTATTTTTTATAGTATTTTTTTTAATTTTCTTATTCTACTCTTTATTTATGTTTCTTGATTTTTGTTCTTACTTTTATTTTTAATTTAACTTTCTCTTACGTTATGCACCAATACACCAAAGCAAATTCGTTATGAAACCTACTTGGTGACCTATTGATTCTGATTCTATGGGGTATGACATGCAACGAAGGGCCCAAAGCGAGAATCGAACCCAGGACGTTGCGATTATATGGCATTGCACTGTAACCACTGGGCTACCAAGGCACCCCTAGATGATGTTTTCAATGTGTGAAAAGGAAGATATTACCAAAATACTACAAATCAGAACACTTGCAGTAAACAATGGATGGAATTAATCAAGCAAATCAGGTCATCTCTACACTCAAATAAATCCAACAAAACATATAAAAGTGAAAACTTTCTATTTTCATCAGTCAGTTTGGAGGGGAAAAAGCTTACATGATGTCCTGTCTCAGAGCTTTAGTGGACGTACAAGTTTATGTATGGACTGGAGTTGGGTGTGACGGAGACTTGTGACTAATATAATAAATAATTCTTATCACTTTCCCTTTGTTTCTTTCTTTCCTCTTCATCTCTTATCTCAGTCCAGCTTTTTCTCCTTCATCTCTCTTTCTCCCATCACTTCACACACTGTCCCCTTTTCTTTCTCTCCCTTTCATCGCTTCTGCTCTCACATCTTTCCCTTCCCTCCGTCACTCTCTCTCCCATGAATGACTTTTCACCGGCACATCACCAAATTGCTCACTGGGCAACATCTAGAAAAATGCAACTGGGATCGAAACGGTTTTCATACAGATATTCTACAGCCTTTTTCAGCCACTGGCATGAATACACACCATTATATCGGTGCTTATTTTTTACCCTCTTGAATGCCCGTATGACATTTGTTTATCCTCCAAGAAACACTTGCTTCCACACCTCCTCATTCTGTGTGTGCACTTGTGAACTCGCTGGTCTTATTTCAGACCTTCTTGGTCTAATGATTAAATCATTGCTCTTCACCCTCCACAAAACCAGCCACAGCCATGCATGTTATGACCCACTGTACACACCAACGAGCCAGAGTGGAAGAGAGCAGGGCGAGAGAAAACTGGAGAGATTGAGATGTGACTCAGACCGTGAGTTTGCAATCAATTAAGGGCCTAATAGATATTCCCCGGGCCTCTATGTTTCAAGGAGAAAGAAAACTTATTTTCAAAACCCTGAAAGCTTGATTAAATGTTCCTCCCGATGACATAAGGAAAGGACTGGGATGGGTATTTTTGTGTTGCCATGAAATAAACAACCATTATCCCACCAGTGTAATAATCATGTTCAACAAAAAAATACTCATTACAAAATGTAATTAATGAACAACCAAATCCTGCCAAGCCCAACTTCGATAGATTCCAGGGTTGATTTCCCCACGCTGTTCCATGGTGGGCAAATTTAACAGAGATAAGGCTAACGAACTGCTCTGCTTTCTGCCACAGAAAAACCAAGCACACGCTGCTTGAGAGTTTATTACATTTTCGACAGCGGGAGAATGAATTAAAGTAAGTTATATTGTGTCCCTGTGTGTGTGTGTGTGTGTGTGTGTGTGTGTGTGTGTGTGTGTGTGCTGTGTGTGTCCTGCTGTAGTTGAGGCAAGTCCAAGTCTGAATTACCAAGAAGTCTCAACTAAGACTTAAATATTCAAGTCCAAATTTGAGTAACCAGTGATCAAGATATCCTTGATGGAACAAATTAAAAACACTATGCAGAATTATACATTTACACCCTTTACATTACAACCTATACAAAAGTCGGACATTTTATATTTGGGATTTAAGTGATTTCATAAGTTTTCTGTATAGTGGTATAGTTTATTTTCATGTTATTGTTTACCATACAAATAGTCAGATGGAAATTTAAGGTCATTCTGTATACATTTAAAAGGTGCTAAATACGAAATTCAGAGCATATCTATTGCCTCTGTATGGCTCTCAACATGGCGACAGCTGAGCCGGCGGCTCGCAGCTAACAGTGCTAACATTGCTAACAGTGCAATGGCGGCTCGTAGTGGAAACTTTAATCTCTTATATCACAAAAATAGTTCACCGAAATGTGTTTCTGAAAACATTTTTTTGCAAGAAATAAGCCATACCGTTGCAGAATCTGTCATTTTTTGGGATCGACAACGCTTAGTTTTAAAGTTTCTCGGGAGTTTCCAGAGGCGGCGATTCACGTCGGACGCGTCTAGTAGTCTAGTAGCCTAGTAGCCTAGACCCCAACTTTATAATACAAATGAGGAGCGGCCAACATGACGCCCCGTCTCTCGAATCACACCGCCACGCTTCCATAATGCATTGCACGGCTGCTTACATAGACAATGAATGGGAAGCGTGGAAAGGACGGAGGCTGTGGACATCTACCATAACCGCTGTAAGAGCGCAGTGCAGAGCGCAGTGCAGAGCGCAGTGCAGAGCGACGGCCGCGAGCTAGCCAGTGGCGCACACTCACATTCACTAATAGCATGCGTGATATGCTCTGAATATCAACTAAAGAACCAATAAGTCCATGTTGGGACACAAGTCATCAAACTTACAGGGATGTTCCTGAATTTAAATACAATATGTTGGAAAACATGAATGATACATTTTATACAACTATTTTTTTTTTGCTTTGGAATTTTTTAATATAGTTTTGCCTATTAGGAAAACATCTAGTAAATCATATTCACTAATAACCTTTGCCTTGCTTTTCTATAAAGATCATTGAGTTAGCGTGTTTTAATCTTACAGAACACATTCTTAACATTATTGGTTAACATTTATCAAAGAATGCCATACTGTTTTATATTAATGAACAAAAGCATGAAAAAAGCATGAAAATCTACATTTTTCAAAGCATACCATACTGCTTTATATTAATGAATACAATCATGAAAATTTACTTGAACAGCCTTGAAACATTCTTCAGTTATTCATCAGTGAATGTAGGTATTGCCTTATCAGTATGTGGTGATTCGTTTTGAATTACTGGCATGCAATTTAATTTAATGCACTCAGGTGATAAACATAATTGTATTTATGAGACATGAGCATGTATGGACATTAATGTTAATTTGAATTGCTTTCAGTAGCTTTCTTTTACCCTCACTATGCATGTAGATACGCAGCGAACCAAACGCACATCTAAAAGGCTGAAGATAAGGAGCTGGACCTTGAAGTATGTCCAATTGTGAAAATGCGTGAACGTCGGTGCACCAGTGACAGATAAACTTTACGTAGGATAGGATTTACACAGTAATTACTCTAGTAAACGAGCAAACAGAGTCCACAGGAATAAAACACAGAATAGTTGGCCCAACTGCAAAGTAACAGTCATTTAGAATGTTGAATTAGCAACACATTAGCCTCAGGCAGCTAGTGGCTAGCTTGGTTAGCAGTAACGCTAAAGTTAACAAATTACTATCCAACAATAACAAAACAGCTAGGCTATAATCAAAAAAAGTATGCCTCCAGCTAATATTCAAATTTGGGTAGTAGATAAAAGTTGCTGGTCAATATTTTTTTGGTCACAGATCTGATAAAAGGCTGACTGAAATGGTAGATAGCTAAATGTGGGCCCTAAGGGATTAACAGATAAAAAAAAGGATAAATGGTTGAAATGTTCAGCATATGCCGCTCCAAGTGGTAGTTGTATGAATGCAAACCTAAGCACTGACAGTTCAATGCATAAAAAACATGTATAACCACTTATCTATATCCACTTCATATAATATATTATTGGAAATCAATTAACAACACAAAACAATGACAAATATTGTCCAGAAACCCTCACAGGTACTACAAAAATATGCTCAAATCATAACATGGCAAACTGAAGCCCAACAGGCAACAACAGCTGTCAGTGTGTCAGTGTGCTGACTTGACTATGACTTGCCCCAAACTGCATGTGATTATCATAAAGTGGGCATGTCTGTAAAGGGGAGACTCGTGGGTACCCATAGAACCCATTTTCATTCACATATCTTGAGGTCAGAGGTCAAGGGACCCCTTTGAAAATGGCCATGCCAGTTTTTCCTCGCCAAAATTTAGCGCATGTTTGGAGCGTTATTTATCCTCCTTTGTGACAAGCTAGTATGACACGGTTGGTACTATGGATTCCTTAGGTTTTTTAGTTTCATATGATGCCAGTATCTTCACTCTAGTTTTAAAGCTTTGTAATGGCTTTGTAACTTTTTAGGTACAACCTAAAAATCGCGAGTTGCGTTAATGCGTTTAAGAAATTGTGGTGTTAAAAGGAATTTGCGTTACGCGTTAACTTTGACAGCCCCAATAATTAATAGTGTTAAACAACATATAGTTTACTCTTGTTGGGGTATATCAGACAAAAAAGATAGTGAACCACTGATTTATGGCATCCTCAATGGTAGCCTGCCTGAGTAAAGTAAGATGCTCACATTCAGAAAATAAAAATAAAAAAGATTCTGATGCGTATTCTGGATCAAAACACCCATAAATTCAACAGGACTCGGTTACTCTTTGGTTTCTACTTCTCTTCTAGTTCTCCAGAGCACCTAATGAGCAGCAAACGCAAAGCATGAGAATCAAGTGAATGGCATCTGTGATCAACAGTCCTGTCAGCACTCAGAAAAGAGGGGTTTACATTGGCACAATTGGCTTGCCCTTACTACTGAGAAATATGCCCTTACTGCTGTAGCTTTGCAGAGACAATCACACTCTTCACTGACACAAATTGGAGTTAAATACCTTGAAATATGACAAAGGACCAGAGATCAAATGTTAAGGAAAAGCATTTTGCCACAGAGCTTATACTCATAAGGTTTTCAATCACTTCCACATTTTATTCAATGCTTTTTTTTTTGCTCTTTGTCTGATGTGAGCCACCTTACATCACATGAAAGGTGAACTAAGGACCCCTGTGGCGTCTTCATTTCCCCTTTTCTTTCTTTTTTAACGACTTGCCTCAAAATATTCCAGTTTTTCTCCGTTCCAAAAGTTGTGGTGGATAATCTGACGTCGTATGAATTGTGATCTATCTGGAGCTCTCTGAGGCAAAGTTCTTCCTGTCTTAAGAGGATGAAAGATTATTGTAAGATTCTTGCCATAGTCAGGAGAGAGCTTAGGCAGCCCACATCCTAAGTGTAAAGAATGAACATCATCTATATCAGAATTTCATGTCTGGCGACTCTTTGCCTCCTTTCCACAATCACTGAAGCCCTCTCTCTTCCGCCACACAGTGCAGCAAAAACATCGGTCATCCATTTGACCATAATCCTAATGACAGAGAAGAAACTAAACTCCTCGGTTTGCATGTACTGAGAAAGGCACAAATCACTATGCAACATTGCACCCAATTACCAACACCTGAAATGCGAACGCGGTTGTTTGCATTTTGATGCTCTCGGAGGCTGGACTGTGCTCAAAACACCTCATTAAATGGAAGAACAAATCATCATAAAAGACACAAATACAAACAAAGAAATGTTTAGTGCATCATGCTGGTCAACTTACTGTTAAAGGTGGACCTATTATGCTTTTGTGCTTTTTCCCTTTCCTGTAGTGTGATATATAATTTTTTGTGCATTTAAAAAGGGAGTTACTCTCCCCCACAGAAACACTACTCCTGAACTGCCTGAAACATCTTGCTTGAAGTCCCGCCTTTTCTTCTGTAACGTGGTGATGTCACCAAGTAACACACTTTGCCTAGAGGCTAGTTTGGATCACACTCAAACAAAGCTAGTTAGAGTGGAGCTGAAGCAGAGTCCGAAAAGTTTGGTTCGGTTGACTAATCACAGCAGTGGGTCAGCTGACCAATCAGAGCAGACTGGGCTTTTCGGGGGGGGGGGAGACAGGAGTTCAAACAGAGCATTTCAGACAGAGGGTGAAAAGAGGTGCTGCAGCACAGCTGGTATGAGAAAAATAAAGCTTTTTTTTTTTTTACGTCAAAGCATGTAAACATGTTCTAGTAGAAACCCAAAATACAAGTATGCACCTGAAAATAAGCATAAACTGTTCATGGGGATGTATTTTTCATAAACGTTTGACAAATCATCAAATCTATTACTCACGTATCCTAATACATTCCTATGTATTTTCAGCCCCTTTTCATTCTCAGGGCGTCAAATACCAACGTTTGACCCTTCATATACAACCCTGTGCATCTAATGACCGCCACCCAGTGTCCAAAATTATACTGCAATGTATCTAGTCAAAGTAATATGACATAAACATTAATGGCTCCTACAGACACACTATTGTGGAAATAAATTTGTAGTTAGTTCATCTCTCTATGACCAGCTGAATTCGTGATGTCTTTGAATTGTAGTTTCATTTGTGTGCACTGACTTACCATTACTAATTGAGCAGCTGCCAAGAACATGCAGATGCAGAGAGCCTTGACTACATCAACATGAATATGTGATGGGTTTTCTTTAGGCAAAAGCTTAATGACAAAATGTGAATACAGAATCAAACATGGGTTATAAAGTCTATTGAGTATGATTTCTGTACATACTTCGGTTTCTCACTTATTGATGAAACTGTGAGGGCAGCTGCTTAATGTTGCTTTTGTAATATATCGCACATAACTAGCTTTTTAGCCCTGCAGCTAAAGTGCTTCAGTATAGACAGACAGCCTCTCTGATTATGCATGAAAGGGATAGCAAAAACATGTTTTACTCGCATCTTTCTCTTCAACTCTTCCTCTTCTGCCTTCTCTGGCTGAGGTGGTCTTCCAAGTGCACAGGACATGTTTAAAACATTATGGAAGTTAAGTCTACGCAGACTCAAATTCCTCTGCTCTAGGATTAAACGTTTATGGTTGTGCTTGCTTATCTTTCCGTCAACTTCATTTACGTGCCTCACCCAAATGGTTACATGAACGCGTGAGGTCGAGCAAGAAATACGAATTTAGAAAAGGTTAGCCAGCCCGAGAGTGGCACAAAAGAGGACAATTAGGTGTGAGGTAAGGTCCGTACAAGCAGGTATGTGTAGCTCAAGCTTTAAGCATTAAAAAATGGTATTGTTCAGGTGTTACTGGCTGAAACCTAAAACTTTCTTGTTATATTCCTTCCATCTGGATGTTTAATCTTTCTTAGGCAGAGTGGTGGGTGTGAATTTAAACTCATCCATTAAATTTGGCGGCTTTGGGACATATTGTCCCTGGGTATCTTTTTATTGCACAAATAAAGAACAAATCCTAAAAAAACGGTCCAATATGGTTTCAACAAGTGTGTCGATTGGACACGACGGATAGCAAAAGTCTGATGACGGCATCATCACTGTTACGGCTCTACTTCAGAACAAAATGTAAGGGACAGCTAGCGGGTCATTGTTGTGAAATGAACCCCGGCAAGGCGATGCCAGCATATTTTTTTTATGCTAAATGCAGTAACTGTGAGGGTTTCTGGACAATATTTGTCATTGTTTTGTGTTGTTAATTGATTCCCAATAATAAATATATACATACATTTGCATAAAGCAAGCATATTTGCCCACTCCCATGTTGATAAGAGTATTAAATACTTGTCAAATCCCCTTTAAGGTACATTTTGAACAGATTAAAAAATGTGCGATTAATTTGCAATTATCATCACCAATCATGCCATTAATCGCGATTAAATATTTTAATCGACTGACAGCCCTACTTTGAACACAATGAAAATAAGTACACAACTTTTTTTGTTTTATTGCTGACGAAAAAGTCTTATGTTGTATGTACAAAATGCATTAGATTGTTGTAAACCAAACCAAGTCAAATATGTTCATTACTTGTATATTTGCTATTTAATTTGTAATAAAGCACAGGGCTACAGCTAAGGATAACTTCCATTATTAATCAATTACAGCAACTTATTTGTCTGTACAAAGTCAGAAAAGAGTGAAAAATGCCTATTACAAGCTCTCGGAGCCCAAGGTAACGTCTTTGATTTGTTTGACTCTAAAACCCAAAGTTATCCAACTTACTGCTGATATAAAATAGAGAAAAGCAGCAAATGCTCACATTTGAAAAGCTGGAACCCACAAATGTTTTTTTGTTTGATCAATTCCTTAAATAATTATCAAAACTTTATGCACCTGTGTTGTTTTTGTCTCTGTGTACTCATCAACTTCTTAACATCAGTGGATATTTCAAGTTTTCAAGATCAAACATTCTCCGCCAGCTTAGTCCCGAAACCAAATATTTACAGAGATTTCACTGATTACACACCTGATTGGATGATGAGCAGAAAGAGGAGTTGTGGGGTAGCACCACCACAGCTCCAAAGTAGTAATATGTAATCTCTTGCTAAATTGCTATAGTACAGTTTTGGTACATTTTGACGCCCTTCAATCGTTCTGTGCACAGTCATCTTCCTGGGTTGCTCTAATCGGGTTATATGGAGAAAACTGTAAAAGTC
Organism: Sebastolobus alascanus; assembly: GCA_916701645.2. Classification (NCBI taxonomy): domain Eukaryota; kingdom Metazoa; phylum Chordata; class Actinopteri; order Perciformes; family Sebastidae; genus Sebastolobus; species Sebastolobus alascanus. Next base: position 988,504 of record CAKAOJ020000159.1, on the reverse strand, counting down.
TCCTGTGAGTTAAATGTCTAATTATACTCTGCACAACACACTACCCCCCCTTTATGAGAAATGCCTGACACATTTTGCAGAACAAGCGGAACACTTTGAAACACTGAAAAGGTGAACAGACTGGTTAAGGAGTCGTTACTTGGCAGAACAGCACTTGAGAGTTTCACATTCTCGCACAGAGCGTGCTTTTAAATCGCGCCAGCCGAACTACACAGCGTGCCAGTGTTATCTCTGATGATCCAGTAAAAAAGCAGTATTAAATCCTGAGTCAGGTAGGGTTTTTTCATCAATAACACTCCTTCTGGCGGCGTCTACTTCCACCTCACGTCGCCAATGGCACATTCTTCATCAGAGGGACTTTTCCATTCCTTCAGCGTCAAATTTAAATTCTTATTTGTTGACGCTGAAGCTTGTCAGGATGGAAAAGATCATCACAAAGATTAATGCCACTGAGTTGCTGAGAGCAATTCTGTTGTGGATACATTTGTTGAGATTGATGGACTTGATTTCATCTTGCAAATTTGTTAATATTTCTTGTCTTGTATTGGGAGCCTCATTCAAACCAGCAGAGAGAGAAAGAAAGGAGGCGGATTGCCATCATAATTACTGATTTGAAGCCGTGGAGGAGCATAAGAATCTTATTGCTTCCCTTAAATACTGAAAATAGTTTGTAATGATTGCGGTTTTCAAGCTCAGTAATAAGATCCCCTGTGGTACCTGTTCCAGAGGACATTAGGTTTCCACACAGTAGGAAGAAATGTGACTTGTGGTGATACAACAAAGGATATCGTGGATATTAATTAAAAAGTTTTAGTATAAAATGTAACATGGAGATGCCAACTTGACAGTCAGGTTCACTGTCAGAAAGTGATCTCATACAATAACAAATGAAAGAGTGTGGATTCATATACAATGTTTTCTGTTGACATTTTTTGTTATCTAAGTTATCTAATTGGACAAGTACTACAAAATATACTGCAATTTACAATAATGTATCAAGTATAATATCTAAATATCTATAAGAGGGGTAGCTTTATATGGAGCTCCCGAATAAATATTAAAAGCAAACAAACAAAAAAACATCAAGCCCACGATAACACAACTAAATGTAAGTCAAAGGGGTTTCATCACATTATGCTAATCGACTTTTAAGACTTTAGCTGTCATTTCAGTGCAATTATCAGCACACAACATACAGTGGCTTTTTAAGATTCTTTTTAATTCTCTCTACTCCCCCTAGGTTCAACGTATCCTTATATAACGATTTGTATGATATAGCTCACGAAAAGTTATTGTTATTATCCGTGTGTTTTTCTAAGAATGTCCAGAAACACAAGCAATCAGTGGTGTTTAGGCAACAGAACTACTTAGTTAGGTTTAGGAAAAGATCATGGTTTGGGTTAAAATAAGTACGGAAGTGGCGTTACTTAAGTACGAAAGTTATGCGACAAATAAGTCAACATTTGGATTAAAATAAATACAGAAGTGGCGTTACTAAATAATAATAATACTAATAATAAATCGGAAACAATCTTATTGTTGTTGTGTTTTATGCTTTTAGGCCATAAACTTTGACACAGAAAAAGTTTCTACCAAACAAGAGATATATCTAACATTAAGTCAACTTTATTTACTGGGTTGGTCTTTTCCCCACCATAGAAAAAATCAATTGTAATGTCTTCCTCACTGTCGTCTGTCATCGTTCAGTGGATTGCTTTGCCTTTGCCCTACTAACCTATTTTTGAGAAGGAAACCCCATTAAAAGAGGGCAGTGACACATTATACATCGTTTTTGCTGGAGACAAGCACATTCCACTTGAAATAAGGCAATGACTATGAGGTTAAAGAGCTAAATTTCACTCAGGCTATTTAAGCTTTAAATGGAGCATAAATCAATACTTGTGTATTGTATGTGAAAGAGGTCGCCCATAGTGATGAAAACACAGAGAACCATCATCCGACTCTGCAGTTCCCATCAGCTCTACACAGCATTTCAACGTCTTTCAGATCAATGTTTTTCCAGCCTGAAACTTTGTTTTGGTTCACTCTCACCACTCTCATCAGCATCCTTTTCAGCCACAGCAGGCAGCGAAAAATGTCCAAAAACCCACTGCATGCTAACCTGCTCAATACCAAACAGCAGACAGACAAAAGTTACAGACTAGCTGGTGAACATAGTGGAGCATTTAGCAGCTAAAGAGCCAGATATTTCCCTCAGGAGTCGGTGCAGAGCAAAACAGTGCTAAAAAAAGAGAGTGAATATTGGTCTTGCATTCCCCAAGGACACAAACACGACTCCAAGTGAATGCTGATGTTCCTCCATGTCTGCTGCATGTGTAGCTAACAAGATCACAACATCAACTTAAAAAGGGGATATCAGGGTTGGGTTTACAGCTTGTTTCCGCTGCCCCCAATTGGCCGTGTCATCATTTCAGGTTTAAGGATGTTTGAGGGTGTTCACATCCATAATGGGGAAATAGTGTATAGGAATCGTAGACCTTTTAGTGCACGCCCAATATACTGTGTACAACCATAGACTGTATAAGAAGTGGACGTAGTCACCGTGACGTCACTCATTGGTTTGTGGACTGCCATTTTGAAGCCATGAGTTCAGCATTTTGGCTGTCGCCATCTTGTTTTTTTGCAACCAGAAGTGACACGAGAGGATGGAGCTTAGTACAACCAAACTCTGAATAAGACATTTATAGGCGACCAAAATGTTACAATTAATTATCATGAAGTGAAAACACACTGTGAAAGGGTTAAGCTGTAAAACGTAAACACGGACAAACTCCCAGACCGGACAACGCCATGCTTGGCGTTCAAGTGGTTAAGTCGTGAGAACACCGCTGCTAAGCAACGGCAATATTAACGCTACTGTCAGCGTCTAGAATCCACAGAGGCTAACAATTTAGCAAGCTAGCAAGCGGGTAACATAATGCAGGAAATGCAAACGCATAATGACAGAGGAAAAAGATGAGGCCGTTGGGAATATCAACATTTTCCACCGACTTATTATAAAATTACGAAGAAAAACAACAAACGACTAAAATTACAATATTTTAACTTATTATGCATCGAATAATTAACTTCCATTGCCTCCGCCATTTCTGACAACGTCAACAAACACGTCACAACTCGTAAACTCTGAGCTTTCAGAAACTTTCCAGGTCGTGAATACCACAAGAGGGGGGCGTTCATACGGACTCTTCTGGTGAACACGGTAAACACGACCCCATTTGAAGGCACCATTACTTGCCAAGTACGAGACCAAATGCATAAAAAAACCCTGCAACAAAATTCGGACGGCTGCGTTTTGTAACTGCTATCAAAGTGAAACAGTCCTGAATAATGTTAAAACGGGCCATCACTTCAGCACGTAAAGCTCTGTTTAGTTGTGTCAAATTAGCAAGCAGGGCACCGGCTCCACGATGATGAATAATGAACATGTCACGTCATTTTCAATTTTCTCGACAGCTTTATCCAAGAGCACAGTTCTACCATATTACCACCAAGAGGCACTACCTCAGTGCAGCCTTTAATCATCAGTACCCACATGCGGTCACCCACATGCGGTTCACCCGCAGAGAACCCCAAATAGAGGCGGACGTACGTGTCAGCTCTTTTATATAGGGGATTCTCTCCACCAGCTCCTCTCTCATCTTGTCATCTCTACTGCCCAGATTTCAGCTGCCCTACCTTGGCAGGCATATTGATAGCCTCGTAGAAAATTCTCTGTGAAAAATGACCAGCAGGAGGAAATTAAAGAGAAAAAGAAATGACAGAAAGGGGTGAGACAAGTGCCTGAGGGGGAGCAGATTCATTTGAATTGAAGATGAAGCTGACCAGGGTTTTTAAGCAAGCAAAGCACACCTGAATTGTGAAGTAGGCGCCGCGTGCAAGCATCTATCCACACATACACGTGCAATCCAACCGCAGCCCTCTCTGTCTTTCTTGCCAATTTTCCTGTTAAGTACCCTCCTATCTGAACATTTTCCCATTTTATATCCAAGATGAAAAGATTTTTATATTTCCCATTGGACGTTTTTCATAAACCATTCAATCATGCGATGGAGTAATTCCTATGAGCCCAGTTAAAAGAAACTCTGAGCTAACACACCCCAGAACACACACCGGCGGAAAAGTGTTTTCGGTTAAGTGTCTGTGCAGTGCAGTGCCGTGTCAGCCCCGATTCCCCTGCACAGTAAGTGCAGCACCGGCTAAACGCAGCCGAGTTCCTGCGCCGCCCTTCAAGACAAATTTTCCCTTTCCACCGTCCTTCCACAGGTGACTTTCCCCATATCAGCCCCCCAGCTGACTTGACAGGAAGCAGACAATGTCATTAAAAACGCTGCATCTGCCGAGGGGGTGGGGAGGAATGTTAAGTGTCCTGAGATCTGCCACTTAATGTGACAAGGGCATTTCAACACCCGACACAGAGAAGGGACTTCAGCCTAAATAGAGATGTTGTACTGGGGGCCACGCTGTGAGCTTTACCTCTAAATGCTCTTCAATTGTCTTTTCATTTTTTTTTTCCTTACACCTTTTGCACCCAGGCAGATGAGTTTAAACCACCTTATTAAATAACCTCCGAGCCGTTCATTAGGCATAAAGCCAACGTAGGAGTTTTAGCAGCGAGGAGTCAAAATCATGGCCTATATATATATATATATATATATATATATACATAAAGAATATCCAGGAATAAAAGCACAAAACTTCATTGTCACTGCTGCTAAGCTTCCCTGTCACTTGGAAATTCCTCCAGGGCTCTATAGCAAATTCTCTTGGGCTTCTGTCTTCCATATGCCAGTAATATGGGTGTCATTTTTGACTCAGCGTTAAAATGTGACAAAGCATACATTCCGTTATTAGCAGCAGTTTTTTTTTCCATATTAGGTCGTGACAGAAAATAAAACCTTTTCTTTCTTTTAGAGATCTGGAGACCGTCTTGCCAGCCCGTTCTCGTTCCCAGGGCGTCAAATACCAACGCTTTGTCGTGGCCGTCGGCTTTCGATACCGCTGCACGAGGCACCCTTTAGTGGCGGTATGACACGCACCGGGCATTCCATTAACTACAATGTAAACCCACCCGCGGCAACAGTAAACGCTCCGAGAGAGTGCGCTGGGAGTGTGGCGACATAGTTTAAAGAGCGAATAGACGCAATAATGCCAGGATCAGACTAGAGGTCGACCGATATGGGTTTTTTATGGCCGATGCAGATGCCGATTTTTTACAGAATCAGGACAGCCGATGGCCGATATATGAGGCGCCTAGCAATGACGTCATAGAGGCTCTGTAGGACCCGTAGAGACGTTAAATGATGAAGTGAACTTTTTGCTAAATGTTTCGACAAATTGCTCGTGTTTCCGCCCTCACACGCAAACTTGCACTGATGACAAGCATTGTCAGCATCAACTCTAGTAAAGTGTAATCACGCTTTATAAGTTTAGTTTTTTCCGCCATAGTTACTAAGAGTAGAAGCTCTGTGTGTGTTTGAACGCGGCGCTGCAGCAGCGTTTATGTGAGAGCTGCTCCGCCCCGCACACAGCTAACGTTACCGACGGAGAGAAATTCTCCGTTACCAAAAACAGAATTGATAACGTCGGAGCATTTCATATCTAACCAATTAAATATATAGGGCTTTGAAAGAGAAGAATTTAAGCCTACCGGTTTCTCCCGGCAGAATGGCAATTTGATTGACACACAAGGGGCGGTGTCACACGTGTTCCACAGCAACAACAACACTGTGCTGCCCGCAGATGTGCCTGCTTGATAATCGGCTTAATATGCTCAGGCATCGGCCGATGCCGATTATGAAAAAATGTCAAATAATCGGCCCGATTAATCGGCCGACCGATAAATCGGTCGACCTCTAGATCAGACTACACGATATTTTTGAAGGTTACGATGCTCACTATGTCAGATTAGACGATTGGGAGTCATACAGTAAATCAGGGACCAATTGTTTATTTATATTATAATAAATACAGTTATTTATGGAAATAAAAATCTTAATATTTGTCTTAAAACCATTGCGATGATGTGTGTTGCGGTTTACGGGCTAGATTTAGGGTTCTGGGGGGTTGAACTGTAAACCCTAACCCTAGAGCACCACCACATCTAAAAGGCGTTGCATTCAGACTGCTCACATGGAAATATTTATTCAGTATTAATGACAGCATGTATGTTGACTCTTGGTATTTCGGATCTGAACATCTGTGCAAACATCCAATTTAAAGCTTGGCTCTCGAGGCGCGCCAATATTATACCAGATCTGATCAGAGTACCACATGTGAGCAAATTCACTGAGAGTGAATGCCATTATGTAGAGTGGTTTAGCATGTAAGCTCTGAACTTGACACTCCCAGTGAGCATATAGCCTACCTTAAAAAGGTCCTACTGTAATTTAAATACAAATATAATGGGATTCTATCTTGGTCGACTCGTCCCGCAATCTGAGCCAATATTGATAACCAACTGGAAGCTGCTCCAGCTTTTCTATTTTCTAGGAGCGTCCCACCATGTGGCCTTGCTGATATCCAAAATGCAAGCCATGCATGGAGGATAAAGCAAGGTCACTCTAACATCACACAGAATTTTCTATGTGGTCATTCCCCAGCGCCTATTAAGCGCACCAACATGCCATCAAGTGAAATCTATTTGTGGCCATTCCTCTGATAAGCAATGTCTCAATGGATGCGATTGGCATGTTGATGTTGCACCGTATCCAGCAGCAGTAGGAACAGCGCTCTGAATGTGAGCATGAAGGTTTTTTTAATTACGATCAAAATCAATGCAATGAGATGCGATGGGTGTGGCGGGCGAGCTGCTGTCAGCTGACACAGCTCAGGCTGTTCTCATACACCGTTCGTAGCTATACCTACAAAAAGTAATGCACTGTAATTCGTATGTATCTTATGAAAATTGTATAAAATTTGATAAATTTGTATGTAATCCACGTAACGGTGAACGATGAAGTATAAAGAGCGACAAACGCCGCGTAGGGAGGAGGTCGGGGTGGATTGGGTGGGTCAAAAAACACAAGACTTTCGCACAGGTGTTCATACTCGCATTCATTCAAGTCAACATTGATTTATTCGTCACGTAACTACCGTACTTAAGTTATGCCACTTCCGGAGTTATTTTAACCTAAACCATTAGTAGTTTTGTTGCCCAAGTTCATCGTTTCTTAAACATAACTAAGTAGTTTTGTTGCCTTAAACCAACCAAGCTGATCTTTTCCTTGTTGCTTAAAGAAGTTGTTTCCTGTGAAGACTGAAGTTTATTTTGAAAAGACTGTATACATGTAACACACGGAAATTGACACGTGCATGACGTGCTGTTGGACATTCGTATGAAAAGGTACGAAAAATGAAGAATAACTTTTCTTAAGATATCATGCAAACCGTTGTATGAGAATACGTTGCACAGCTTAGCACGATTTATAGGGGCGAATTCACAAAAGGATTGTGCGTCTTTTGCAAGACAAAAAGAAATGGTATAATTCTCAAAGCACCCTCAAAGGGCAAAATGCACCCCTAACTAGCATGTTGGAGCTCTTGTTCTATTTGCACATATTTAAATTGGGTATATTTGCAGATATTTGCTGGAAAAAATGGTCCCTTTCTATGCAAATGAGCCTCATTGCAAAAACAGTCTAATTCACAAGGATCAGCGCTAATAGCCACACACAGTCACAATTAAATTATTAGCGTCTTCAGAGAGTTGGTGGTCACTGAAGCGCATTATGTCATGCCCAGACTTTCCAGTGATCACGGCGGCAGTGATTGTAGCCAGGCGAAGGCATAGTCATACTCTGCTCAAACTCGTTCATTTTGGGATGCAGAGACGAGATGCAATGCCAGTTGTGTCATGAAAAACAAACGAATAAAGCTCCCCTATATGTCATTTGAAAAAAAAAAAAAGGTTATTATACAAACAAACACATTATTTCCTCCCTGTCCCTCTGCAAATAAAGGGCTGCAAAACTTTATGTTCACGCTGTAATACCATTAACGCAATATCTTTTGCGAATCCGACCTTGAGACGGAGCAGATAGCGGTCGCAAGGCATGCGCAATTCATGGCGGTATCAGCGGCTGCAATCCATTTTTTGTGTGTGAATTTGCCCATTTATGTTCTGAAGCTCAGCCAGTATCTGTTTGGCTCTCCTGATTAACCACGCTACCTAAGTGAAATATAGCACTGGCACTGGTTATTTTGCATACCACACATGCTTTGATGCCCTTTCTCATCTGTATCACTGCAGGACAGGAATTGAGTTTCGTCTGGAAAATAGACACACGCTGCTCGCTTTCATGTTTGTCAACAACCCCTACGGATATTGCAATGGCAGGATACTGCCAGCGTCGGGGCAGAACACTTGAATACTAAAGATCCTAAATGTGATCAATAACTTCTTCTGTCTCAAAAGTTACATAAATTTAGATCAGAATCAGACGTGTTACTGCCACCTTCTTCCACCCACTGAGTTTGCAGCTACGCTTGACATGCCCCCAAGTTATTACACTCACAAGCCTACACTAAAGCAAATGGACAGACAAGCTTTTTCCATAAGCTTGACAAAAAATGAAGATACTTTTGACATTTAAACCTTCGGGTTAGTTTCCCAGCCTTAAAAACTTGCGGCTATACCCAGAGATTAAACTTCCCCTCTAGTGTTTTCTACTAAAGGAGAATTTAATGGGCAAGTTTCTCATGTCACATGTCTCCGAACTGACTAAACAGGCTTTAAAGCTGCAGTTCTGACTGTAAACCAGGAATTGATTCTGAGGGAATATTTTTAACAGTTTTTCCCCCCAGTGTTATCTATTTATTTATTTCAAAGTCTGAGCCAGTAGCCAGACTACTTCAAAGACAGCAGAAGGTCTCTTGCGAATTCACTTTATCCAGAGCATAAAATGTTAATCTACAAGGGTGCATTTAGTGCCGCGTCATCAGTTTAGCCAGAATAAAAACACACGGCGCTGTTTCTAATTACTGAACGATATGGATATTCTTCTTTTGGTTCAGTATGTCTGTTATTAGGAAAAAGCTGGCAGGGAAGGGAGAAGCTTTCTTCCGTAATCTGATGTCACATGTGATCAGGGTATAAGTGAGAATCAATCAGTTTTGGGTTTGTCAAGAAAGATGGAAGTCTTTGGCTGCAGTATTTAAAGTTATAGGAGTCAGTGGCTGGGCGTAGAAAGATCAAGGAGATATCAAATTTCACCGGCCTCACTCCTTCACATGGATTCAAACTATTTTCTTCACCACCAAATCGAGCCAAGTCCTTTGACTGCCACTTTTGGCATTGCTCTCGAGTTGGACTTGCCGAAACCAAAACTGAAATTGTTGGCTTTTACTTCTTTACTAGCTATTTTATTTAAGTGGGACACTCACACTGGATTAGAGACATTATGTCCTGTATGAATATAAAGAAAATCTGTTATACTACCAGGGAACAGAGAGTACATTTTACGTGTGGCATCCCTTCTTGACATTTTGAGAAACCCACTACAGTAATCTCTGAGTAGTTTTTTTTTTTTTTTGATTATTATTATTATTTTGTATCTTTTTATTTATTTATTTTTCTATCCTAATTTATGAATTTTCAATTTCCTTTATTTCTCGATTTTTTTTCTGTTACTACTAAGGTGTATTGTAGATATTTTCTCTGTATTGTTGTCTATAATTTCAACTTTATTAATCCAGAATTTAGAATATATATTCTGTGGTCAGCTGTGGTTGCTTGTGTGTTTGTTTTTTGTGTGATGTATGGAAATATACAGCAAAAAAAAAAGTTCACTGAAGGGAGCAGAGGCAGCTACAGACCCATCAGGGTTGTTGTTCGGCACACCCGTATATGATCGGTCGGCGCAGCTCTTATGAGGCTCAGATTGCACTGGCGGCAGAACTTATGAGGCTTCAGCAGAAAGACAGGATCTCATCTGACTGCTGAGGGGATGACAGACATGCTGGTGGAGCAGAGCAAACACACTGCGAGAGTGCGGCTCTGGGAGTTTCAACTCCGGGACTTTGATGATGCTGATGCCGAGCGTCTTCTCGTGCTAGTGTGGGAGGTGAACACCAGCACGAAGATGAGAGATACTGGATTCGAGAGGTTGCTCGACTCGCGAGAGGCCAGCCCTCCTTAATTGTTTTTAACATTGACAGATCATTAATGTGGCTCATAAATAAGCCAGGAGCCTGATGGAGCAGCAGGAGGAGGCCCAGATGCTTGGCCCTTGGGAGGTGGTGATGGAGGTGGTTCCCGAAGCCCTGCAGGGCTTCTGGGAGCCTCCTCCGAGCGCCTGCTTAAACAAGCCCTCCCAGCAGCTCAGTGAAATGGCTGTTGGGGTCATAAAGGATGTTTTGGACCGGCTCTCCACTGTCCACCATGCTCCAACAGATCAGCTTCTCTCGCTCCACCAGGACAACACCGTGTATAAGAAGTGGACGTAGTCACCGTGACGTCATCCGTTGGTTTGTGGACTGCCGTTTTGAAGCCTCAAGTTCGGCATTTTGGCCGTCGCGGTCTTGGTTTTTGGCCGTCGCCATGTTGGTTATTTGCAACCAGAAGTGACAAGAGAGGGTGGAGCTAAGTACAACCAAAGGCTGAATAAGACATTTTTACAACCTAAAGATTTACGCAAGTTGCGTTAATGCGTTAAAGAAATTATTGGCGTTAAAACGAATTAGCGTTAACGCGTTATTATTGTGGTAACTTTGACAGCCCTAATCTGTACGCATGTATTTTTTTTAATTATACAAAAATAATTAATGTATTCATGCACAAATGGAAAACTTTACATATCTAACATATTGCAATTGCACTGTAAATTAGGCACTCTGTAATAAAACAAATAAAAAAGTATAGACCACGCATATTACTCGCATCCTAAAAAAACACACAGCTGAATACTCAATATATAAGAGGAATAGTAATTCAAAAACCAAATACCAAAGATGTCCTGGAGATTTTACAAAAATGTAAATGTTATTATGATAATCTGCTCCGAAGTAAAATGTGTAGTTCAAATTAAATGCACTATATATCAGCACATGTAACATAAGTAATTAAGTAATTTAATTAAAAGTGTAGCTGAAAAGCACAGGGCAGTTCTTAAGGACATGATTTCTACCACTCCCATAAAATAAAATTAAATGTTTGCATTATACTGTAAAATGTATATATATATCTGACATTTTACATGAGAATTAAGACCCGGTGTCCTTTCTTAAGCCATTGAGGTTTAAATGTTTATCTATAAGCTACCGTATTAAGTGTGCGATGGATTTTTTTGAGTGTCCTTGAAACTATAAATCACTTGAAAATGTACAGGCTCAGCTGGATAATGGAACTGTAGCTGTTTGGCTGGGGTTGCGAGGGTTGTGCGTGTCATATTATCAACCATACAAAGTGGCGTGACTTGTGCCCCCGTGTCGCTGGGTGTGCGCCTCATCCCACAGTAAAGGAGGGGACTCCGTGGGAGACAATGCTGCAGCTTGTATTTCATTGTGCCCATCTGGGTTATATCTGATTGCCCTCGGTTCATGCACAGTGGCGTCCTCTGTTCCCTTTCCAGGACTGATTGATTTGCCGTGGCAGTGGCTTTGTAAGTCTGGTAAAAAAAGAGAGGAGCTCAGGTAGTTCACGCTACAGGGTCCGGGTTTAGCTCCTGCTTTATTTATGAAGGAAACATATCCAGCTGGCATGAACATCCTGATTTCTTGTCTCCCTCTTATGGGGGTCACACTCTATTTGCATGTCCAAGTACTACCTGGCTACTGGTTAATCCACGGAGGGCATTTGAGGACTTTGTTAAATGAATTGTCCCCTGCTGACAAACTGCAATTTATTCTGTCATACATGTAACGTCACTGAAGACCAAAGGATCCCAACCTATTTTCCTTGAAGCCCCCACCCCTCGCTCCTGCTACTGACATCACCACCCTAAAAAACAACACATTTTCGAACAAAATACTCAATTTGAATAAAGTGACTCAGCGTATTAAATGATTAAATGACCCTTCTTTAATGAATATAACTCATCAGTGCTTCTGTGTGTGGCATGCGGGAGGGCAAACCGCAGTGAAAATGTTGATTTTGAAAGGCTAAACGCCAACAAATATAAACTGAAGCAGAATAATTCATTAGATAAAAAAACATGTTGTGAATTTTGGAAATGATTACTTCTATCTCTTTTTAATACATTTTGACTTTTGGACATTACAACGCTGGAGTTATTGGAAATGTTTGGATGACAGGAGTCAGAAACAATGCTACGCAGCCACCGCTGGAATCTAATTCCACAAATAGTATAATACTGATAATATTAGTGTTGCCTAATCTTTATCTGCGATTGTGCAGAAATACCGGATTTAAACAGAATGTGGTCTGCAAAGTAACAAAAATATCTTTTAAAATAGTTTTATGTACAGACTTTTGTTCAAATTATTCAGTAAGTATGTCATTATGATTTTAGTTATACATGTGCAAATCTAATTTCGACAACCTCAGAGCAGACAAATCCTGGCGCACCCCTAAGGGGGACCTGGATCCCAGGTTTGGGAACCACTGCTGTGGACCATGTGGGATACCGTGAGGTTGCTCACTGAAGCCTTTGCCTTATACAGCTAGGGTGAGTCAAGGGAATGCAGCAGGGCTTCTACATCTATCAGTATGACCACCACTTAAGCATTTCTTTAGATGTCTTCCTTTGTCCACTGTACTTCCCTATCATTCATCTCACATAATATTACCTGTTTTAACGGAGCAACATCTGTCATATCTATCCCTCTTATGGGGATTAAGTGAGAGGCTCATCTGATGAAATTCTTTCACAAATACTTGATGAGCAAGCACGAAGGGTTATAATGTTGACATACACTCAACGAACTCATAAAGGGAGTTGAAAAGTGCTCATCAAGCTCATTCACCTCCCTGCTGATCTACAGTAATAAGAATGGAGACAGTTCGATATTTATTGAGCCTTTTTTTACAAACGGAATCCTACATGATTTTCCCTCTCAGCTTTCTTGGGCCTGGCCCCAGTGTAACGCAGACCACTCCAGCATGCTAAAAGGTGGCAGGAACATGTCCTTGCACTCACTTTTTTTCTTTTACAAGATCCACATACTGTAGTGAGGAGGACATGATCCCTCTAAAGACCCCTCTAGACCTTTGTCTAACCTACTTTTAGCAACACGAGTGTAATCGACCACCCGGCCGCATAAAACACACTTTCAGCTGAGTCCATTTATTTCTAAAAGTGCTTGAAAATCTGGTCATCACCGCAGACTCATTTTCTACAGCAAAGCCTCATTCAAAAGTGCATTTAATGTGATAATGGCCTACTGCAATAATAATGTAACACTTTGAAAGGATTTATTCCTTCATAACGGTTACTTTAACCACTGATATCTTACTACATTCTACTTATTTCTTATTGCCGCACACTTTTATCATATATATGCAGCACATATCTATATGCATATATGCTGTTGCCCCCGAAATGTATAATCTCTGCCTTTTAAATAGTAGCGTTTTTTACATTTTTAATGAGTTAGGATAAGTAGACTGAATTATTCAGTTTATTCAGTAATCAAATTGGAAAAATAAGTCTGGCCACTCCAGTGATTATAGATACCTTATTTAATGTGTAGAAAAACTGTTACAGCACACCGGATTGCAAATGACCCAGCTTTCATTCTCTTCAGAATAAAAGCTTAAGCCAATAGCCATTTGTCTCCTTCATCTCTAGTTATGTTAGGACCTCACTTCTGTCTTTTGCAACCCAATCAGACCAAAATGAGCCTGCATGTAACATAAAAAGAGGAAATCTGAATGGCTTGTTGAATCACCTTTTCTGAGCTAGGCAGCCCACAAAAAAAATGACTGGGTTGTCTTATTTCACAGTTTGTGGGTTGGGAGGCACTCCAGATACACAAATGTATGGGCACAAGCACTGAAAAAGTGAGTTTTTCATGATATGTCTCCTTTACAGCCCCAATGTGTAGAATTGCTTGCGTTACGGCTCTTTATTTGTAATAGAAAATAAATAATTCTGGTTAAAATAGTTGCAGTATATCTGTTGCCAATTCATTCTCTGGGTCTCTGGGTGAGATAAGAACGATTGCATTTCTGTGTACCACAATGTTTTTTTGATACTACTGTAGCACTAAGAGTCACCAAATGTTCCAAGTCCTACACATGCAGGCTTTAAGGAAGATAAGCATGCTGGAAAATTGGAGATGGGCAGGCAGCAGTGGAGGGTGGACTAAAGAGATTGGAGGTGCTGGTTATCTGCTGATGAGAGCTGAGGGGAACAGATGACCCTTGACTGGGGACGGGAGAGAGCTGGCTGAATACCGGGGCAACAGCAGGCGGCTGTTGGTAGAGGTTAGGCTGCAGACTGGTTATCAGAAACAGAGCGGTAACACCGACAGGAGGACTTGACAAACTGACAAGAGGTGTCAGGAGATTCTGCTTTAAATAGGCCGGAGCAATTAGGAGCAGCTGGTGAGTAATCAGGACAACGCATGACAGGTGAGGTGAAGGTAATCCAGGTAGACTCGGGAGATATCATGGGGGGCGATATAGTGTATATAATGTAACCAAAGCAAGGCAGTTTAACCAACTATAGTTAGTGTGTACAATCAACTAAAATACTGTTTGATTTGCAGTTTTATAGAGAGGCGAAGTCCCTCCCCATCCGGTGGACCACGATGGGACCTTATTTCGGAAAACATAAGAACCGTGGTCAACACGAGAGACAAATATAGTAATATAACTAATATAGTAAAAGTTTTGGGAAATACGCGTATTTGCTTTCTTCCCGAGAGTTAGATGAGAAGATCAATATCACTCTCATGTTAGTATACGGTAAATATAAGGCCACATCTACAGTAGCAGCATGTTAGCTTAGCTTAGCATAACAACTGTAAATAGTTGGGAAACAGCTTGGTTCTGTCCAAACAACCCTATCTCAACCCTGTCTCCTACAAAATTATATTCCCATACAACTGAACTGCATTCTCAATTAGGTTTTGAGGGGAAACAGATTTTCTCCCGGATCATGGTCGCACAGTTTTGAACACGTGGTTAACGTTGTAAATTGAAACTAAACAAAAAATGCCACAAAATTACTTCCTTAGGGTCTAGGCAATAAAACTACTTGGTTAGGTTTAGTGAACGTTGACTTTTAGTTTCACAAAGGACACAAATACCGATGAGATGCTGGGCGAAAGTCCGGTGTTGATCCGGGGTTGTGGACTGTTGACCTGTCTACAACCCCGGTCACCTCCCTACATGGAGTTCTGCGGACCATCATTACAAATGGATTTGTGATACGTCAGAAACAAACGTAATCCACGAAAAAATAGTTTCTCTTGAAACTAATTCACGATGTAGTTTCGTTCGAACATGATTCTTAATTAGTTTGTTTAAACTGTACAAAAACAGAAAGGGTATCCCAGCGTGTCAAACTATGACGCTCTACTACGGTCGCTGTAAACGTGATCAACGTTGTGAATTCAAACAAAAACACTTGTTTATGTTTAGGCAACAAAACCACTTAGTTAGTTTTAGGAAAAAACGCCATGGTTTGGCTTAAAAGTACTGCGTTTGTCAAGTGAAACTTAACATTGTGAACACAAAGACAAAGTGGGCTCCTGGATGAAAGCCCCGTGTTTGTTTGTTTGTTGTGTTTACTCGTTTCAATAATTCAAGAGGATAGTTTTAGTCGGCCCAAAATGTATTAAACTGTCCAACTTTATAACAACGAAACTTAAGCAGCCTTGACCTTAAAATGATTGCTAATAAAATCTTGCAGAAAGGTAGAATTTGAGAAAATGTTTTCTACTCTTTTCTCTCAATGGCCTCATGAACCTATCCCACTTTGAACTGAGCAGAATACCAACTTGTGTGCAACTTGACAGCCTGTGCATAGGGAACTTCCCGATTATAGCAGAGACCAAAACACAGTCTGAGGTCAGGACCACAATCTGTCTTGCAAGCTGACTCGGGAGTCCCGGAGGATCACGGGGGCCTTGGCCTGTGGATGCCCCGGCAATCATAACCACCCTTCGGGTTTATGTGTGTTGTGGGGAATCCTTAACAAAAAAAAACATGCAGCGTACCATGTCATTCCTGCATGTCAGCAGTTTAGCAGAGGATTGCTCAGGGAGGGAAGAAGGTTTTACTGGGACTCTGGGAGTATTGAAGGATTTGAAGGTTGTTTTGCTTCACTGTACAGAAAATCTGTTGTGTGCTGATCGAGTTGTAACACAGAGTTTGTGCTTCATAAGGAGCAGTGTGTAATATTTTGGGGGATCTATTAGCAGAAATGGAATATAATATTCATAACTATATTTTCATTAGTGTATAATCACCTGAAACTAAGAATCGTTTTTTCATTAGCTTAGAATGAGCCGATTATATTTACATAGGGAGCGGGTCCTCTACATGGAGTCCGCCATGTTTCTACGAAACTGGTACCATGAGCCGCAGAGTGCAAAACCGAGGTACCGCCAGCCGCCATCTCACTTCCGTTGCTCCTAAAGTAGTGTTATTATGGTAAGGATGACCTCTGAGCGAGGCGAACGGCGTTACCACGGTTTTGCACTCGGCGGCTCACGTTACCGCAGTCTCGGAAAGAGAGGAGAGAGCGGAGGGGAACTTATATGGTTGAAATCTGCAACCACAGCACTAGATGCCGCCAAATCCTACACGCTGTACCTTTAAGTACGACCATAAATCCCATGTAATTTCTCTCCCTAATCAATAACCACTAGAAATTTGTAAAGATAATGAAGTATTCTAATGCCCCTACTAAAAACAATACATCTTTTATACAATAGGTTCTTTCTACTGTCTTGTCTTTTATTCTACTTTCTACACAAGTCATTATGTGACAGTTTGAGGTAACATAGCCTCTGACCCATTTTTCACATATTTGGTCCACCAGCAGACTGCACCAGTGTTATTATTGTGTACCAGACAGAGCCCTTTTGACTGCGAGCCTCGCGAGGCATCTGGTCCTCATTACACTGCATGTCTTTGGCCTGTTGGGTCAAAGATGGCATGTACCTGAATGTCGTTAAAATACACATCAAACTACACAGTGAGGGGGGCCATTGTTATCTTACACTATGAGTCAACATGGTTGGCCTTTTGACAGTTTTTGACCCTTTCATCGTGATGATAGAGGTTGTTTTATGTCTCGTTGACACTAACACCCAGAGACTGGGCAGTTTTTTCCATCGCCTTATTTTATTTTCTTTAAACATTGCACCAGCCCGGCTTCTCTACCTGTAACCCAATGAGTCATTAAGCATAGGGCACATTTCGCCACAAGCCAGGAAGTTACATAACTTAAGAATTGATTAAAATATGAGCTGCTTGATGATGAATGAATCAGTAGATCCTAATGATTCAGAACCAGCCCAACTTCACTGGACATTACTCTTGATGCGAGTATTTCCAGGTACCATGTTTGACTCCTTTGCAAGCAGGAAATTTAAACTTGTCAACCTCAAGGAAGTAGCACCGTCCAACCAAATAATTTTCCAGGGTGTTTTAATTAGTTCTGCCTCGTCCATATGTCTGGGCTGGCCATTAAGCCAGCGTGACGTCAAACTTAGAAAATATGGAAATATGATTCCCGATGGCGTGCTTAATGATCTGAGCATGCTTCAAGATGCATATGGCTTTCGCGCTGCGGTTTTAGGAAGCTCATGAAAAATAGGCATGCTGGTTCTTTACTGACGCTCCAGAGCTCATGTCAAGTTTGACTCACCACTGGATGCCAACAGTGACAGTATGATGCCTAAAAATCATAACTTTCTGAGGCATCCAGTGCATTTCTGGCTAAATTTGTGTTGAAGCTTCATAAAAAGTTGGAGCATTAATAAGGCTTCGTTCACACTGCATCCAAAAGTGGCCCTGTTTTTGTTTTTTTTGCGCGCATATGTGACTCAGATCTGTTTGTTTTTTTGTCTACAAATCACATAGAATCTGGTCTTTTCAATTCTGATCTGGGCCACTTTTATATGTGGTACTAAATCAGACACAGGTACGGATTGCCTGTCTCCTGCACTACTGTCAGGATATTGTGACCGTTTTATAAAAAATAACTTTAAGCAGCTTTAACGCCACGTCATTACCGTGAAATGGTCTCAGTTATGTTTAGGCAACAAAAAGCTTGCGGTGCGGTCGCGGCCCCAGTGCTTCACGTCGGTGGTTTGTTTGTGTTTTGTTTTGTTTGCTTAAAAGCAAGAGAAACCTTATTATTATTATTATTATTATTATTCAGTTGTGGGATGCAAGGAGTGAGGAGATGCTGCAGGACTGCTTTGAAGACACAGACTGGCAAATGTTTTTCGATTGCTGTAGTGACACTGGTGAACTAACAGACACTATAACTGAATATATGAAATTTTGTGAGGCTAATGTCACTACCAAGAAAACTATTAAGTGTGTACCCAAATAACAAAACAGAGACTTCTGCAGTAATGCGACAGTGTATTAAGGAGAGGAGAACTGCTTTTATTAACGGGGATCTTGACCAAGTTAAGCTAAAAAGAAAGGAACTAAGATCTATTTTAAAGAAGAATAGGATTATTATTATTATTATTATTATTATTATTATTATTATTATTATTATTATTATTATTAATAATAAACTACAGTAATGGCCACAGTTCGGTTTAGGCAACAAAACCACTTAGTGAGGTTTATGAAAAACATCATGTTTGGGTTTAAAATAACTGCGTAAATTAAGTAAAATACGTACGTAAACAATATCATATAAGTACGGAAAATACATCACAAACACCACTAATGTAACTTCAAAACAGCTCAACAACACTATGGGACATCGACACTTGTCTCCTGGTTGAAAGTCTTGTGTTTGTTGGATCATCCACCACAAACAGTCTTTCTCACTTCTTATTCTACGTCACTCGCTCTGAGCGAAGCATATCTACATGGATGTGTCTGCATTGCAGTCAGTACAGACTACATGAAGCCTCTCCAATTTCTGAATTTATACGGCTCGATTCCTCTCCTCGCGTCTCAGTCCCGCCAACGGGAGATGCGAGCGGAGGAGGCGAGGAAGAGACACGAGGAGAGAGGAAGTATCTTTTTAGAGACATGAGACGTCCTTTCCTCTGAAGCGTCACGTAAGGCGACGTCCGTTTCTGATGACAGCAGCAGCTGATGACAGCTGGATCAGCCGTCAGTCGGCTTTAACAGCTGTTTATGTCTGAACTGTACTACTACTGATAAAGACACACAGTTACCAGTGTTTTCTCTCTGTAGCCTGTTACCTGTTTAACAAACACCTGCACATGAATAACACCCAGCATTCTGTATTTATACTGTGGACCGAGTCCTGCTGTTTTTCGCGGGTCAGTTCATAACAAGTTCACACTGGAATCAGATCTGACCAATAAGTCATAATTGAGCTCTAATGCTTGCAGTGTGAACGTAGCCTAAGAGAGTAGTATGTGATATCTTTGCTGCGTCACTCTGGAGTCTCAGTGTTGCCATCGATGCCAGCACTTTGATCAATTCATATTATTTGTTGTCAGTAAACATTTGTGTATTGATTCTAGCCCACGATGTCTGGACAACATTGTAGTAAGAGGGAGCAGATGGACTACTGTTGTTAAGCACTGCTGCATCGCTCCATTGATAAATTAACTACATGTTAACTGCTTAACATTGTTCTACTAATCCCTCTAAATACAACTTTATATCAGATGATATATGGCAAGTGCTCCTAATGGGAAAATGATCCCCTGTCTTCTTCGCATAGATAATTGACTATAAGTATTATGGGGTGTCACAGTGAGATACTTTCAGGACAGCTACATTAGAGTTTAATGGGGGGAAAATCAGCTGTCAGAAACATCATTGGTAAATGTCAGGTCTTGTCAGTTCCTCAGACTCAAAGGAGGAAGATCTTCTATCTGCTCATCATTTTGTAAAAATTGTTAAAGAGTCATACAGGGACAAACCGCTTATGTTGAAAGCAGTCGCCACAAAAGCGCAGACGATGCAGACACAAGATAGGTTAAGTCTGTGACCCTCTCTTGACCTCTAGCTATTTCTATCCTCCGCTCTCACCACTTCAATGTGACACTTCTGATGATGTTGTGATTTAGCATCTTCAGCAATTTCTCTACAGTCGTGCTAGCAGCTCTGTGAAGCTGTACAACAGTGCTTTGAGCCAAATGCTAACGTCAGCATGGTAACATCAAGAATATTATATACTTCCACTTAAGAAACATTGCCAAGATTCGTCCCATTCTTTCCATGGCTGATGTTGAATCACTTCACTCTCCTCTAGGCTTGATTATTACAATACACTTTTCTCCAGTTTACCTAAATCAACTATTAGCAAACTACGACTTGTACAAAATACTGCTGCTATAGGATATTAACCAAAACTAGAAAATATGATCATATTACTACTGTTCTTATTTAATTACATTGGCTCCCTGTACATCAGACTTCAAGATCCTACTTTTAACTTATTTACATTACACAGACTTGCATCAACTTACTTATCACCCCTAGTCACTCCTCATATACCTTCTAGGGTTTTACGATCTCAAAAATTCCAGTCCCCGTACTATTCAAAAAATAAATAAAACATCAGTAGGTGGTAGGGCCTTCTCTTACCAAGCCTTCCTACCCATATTCGAGAGGCTACCTCAGTCGAATCTTTCAAAAATAAACTCAAAACACATCTTTTGGCATCAGCCTTCAACCTCACTTAGTCTGCCTAAAATACTAATTATGGTTATCCAACTTAAAACTCTGCCCATTTTTGTATATTTTGCTCATTGCTATTGTTTATATTGTGTCTAACTTTTCCATTTGTAATGCTTTGCATGTAGTTTATATCGCTTATATACGTTTATTGTGTGTTTTTCCTAATGTTGCACATTGCTGTTTTTATTATATGTAGCTACAGCCCTTTGAGGCATGCTTTGTGATATTGGGCTATAATAAACTTTGACTTTACTTAACTTAACATGTTCAGACTGACAATGGTAACATGTTGTTTAACTGGATACCGGACCCCAAGACGGCGCCTATTCAGTCCAACGAGAATTGCTCGCCTGGTGCATACGCCAAAAAAAGTTTTCTAGCTACCGGGGTATGCGCAGTAGTGTTTCTCCCACTGGCCCTTTCTGTGAGTTCCCGCTTGGCCCATAGACTTTACATCGTGATGACGTCACACATTTTTAAAATAGCTTTTCTCAGCACGTTTTTTACAAATATTAAACCTCCATTGATCAAAATTTCATAATAGAAAGAGTCATAATTGACCTTGTTTGCAGTTGGAGGTGTCCTGTCAACAGACATCTCTTTTACAAGAGGGAGCAAGGCTTCGTATCCAGGTCTTACTGTCTTATACATCCATGGTATTTAATTATAAAGTATATAAGAGATTTTGACCTGATGAGGGCGCTTAATGCAAAGTTAAGGGATCACCAAAGTTACTACAACTGAGACATTTCACTCAGAACACCTGATGTGAACCCTCATGATGGAGATACCGACCGACACAAAGAGCCATGCCCCTAGTACAGCTAAAAACATTAAAACCATTGCTCTTATGCAGTTATTTTAAAATATTTAATACTACAGCTCGATATTCTGTATTATGCCCACAGAATCTCACCTCTCCTCCCACACTGGAGGTGCAACCTTGTGTGTTTTTGAGATTTTCTTTTTGCTCAAGATGAGATTTGTTCCTGAGGAGATCAGGGCTGCAAACTCTGTCGGGTCTTTTAAATCATTTTTTTTTTTTTTTAAACTCACTTTTTTAGAATTGCTTTTCTGTGATTTTATTTACGTTTTATGACATTTTAGTTGTTTTACCCTTTGGGTTTTTACGCGTTTAGTTATTGGCTTTTAATACCTTTCGTTATCCTTGTGTTTTAAATTTGTTCTGTTTTTATTACGGTGCTATATAAATAAGATTATTATTATTATTATTATTATTATATATAGTGGACAAGGCAGATGGCAAAAAAATCAAAATAAGAAACTTAATAACTTCTACCACATTTAACATTCATCAGTGTTAGAAAGAAGCCCAACCAATGCTTTGTGCATAGCTTAATATTTCATTGTGTGTGTTCTGCTGGTTGGGTTGTACAATAGGAGATCCTGCTTGGACTGATAAATGTTCTGTACTCACATGTCAGCCGAGTTGTCACCTGAAACCAAACAAATCATATTTCATTACAGGAAAAAGAAATTGCCACTTGTAATAACACGGCCACCGGATCTGTTAAATATCACCTGATATCCCACGTCGAGGGGAGCCGGTGAGAGATGTTAGCAGACATCCACACTGGTTGTGCTGCATTACACATGCTGGCCTGCTGTCCTCATAATCTCCATGCCATCTGCTGGGGAACCTCTCCGTCCCCCTGCACCTCTGGCACATTAGTATTCCTCTCACACCAAGCGAGGGAGGCCGGTGTGTGTGTGTGTGTGTGTGTATGTGCAACGTTCCTCTGAAACATAAAAGAGTCAACACCGATGAGGATTAATCGAACGGCTGCAGGGCCCACCTCCAACAAACCTGGCTCATTTCAGGTAATGAGAACGCTTACTTTTTTTAATCTCCTTCACTGTTGTCCTTGCTCGTTGCCGGCCCCCCTCACAAAGTCAGCATCCTCTCATGTCGTCCACAAATGCCTTTGTTAAGCTAAGATGTTCTGTTGACATAAAAGTGGAAATCCTTAAATGATCTTGAAAACATATCTTTTTAAAGTATGTGATTTAATCCCTAACAATAAAGGCCCAAACAACATGAAACAAGGTGACATCAAAGTGCTTCATTGACTGGACCTTGGCTGTATAGCTCACACACAGTGTTCTCATTTCCTGCAGTCTTGATTACAATAGCAGCAGTTCAACAAGTCAGCTATAGCTTCAGGCGGGTCTTCTCCGACTTCCTTGGCTCAGGTTTTTTCAGCAGGAGGACCCAGTCAGTTCGACTGGTGCTTCAAACGGCGGTGTTGCGGGGCTTTTTTTATCAAAGACTGATCCCTTCCTTTTCAAATCCACACGGCCTCTCATTAGCGCCACACCGGGAAGAGACTTCTCTTGACGGGAATCTATCATTGCATCATCGTCTCCAGTTTTAAAATTTGACTAAAACGCAGTGCTGTTTAGGATTTGGGCCTCATGCAGCAGCAGCAGCTGTCTCTTAAATATATCTTATATTTTCTCTTAATTTTTTGTTTAAGAGAAAAATGAGTCAACTCCAGATGAACCAAACATTCCTAACCATCCAAATGTGCTCTTACCCAGGTGTGCTGATTGATGAATCCCACCTGTGGGCTGATATATTGTATACTGTATACTGTATATTATTAGCATAGGTAACGCCCCCCTAAACGCTATATAAGGGCAGGTGTTGTGCCGTGTGCAAATACTCTGTCACACGCCCAAGCATTGGAGAGACGCCACCTAAAAAAAAAGTCTGTAAGAAGAAGAAAAACTCCTAACCCTAAGGTCGACGACGTTGGGAAGCTAACGTTAGCATAATTTGAAAGTAGCATAGCCTCAGGAGCTCCGTCTAAAGGGTGGGTTTCCAAGGCAACGCCCCCCCCCCCCCCCCCACACACACATGCACGAGCACCGCCGCACGTAACTACTTCACAGACACAGAGCGGAGAGAAGAACTCAACTCAACAACGCTTACCTCATGAAAAGTAACCGCGGCGGTGCTACTTTTTTGCCGAGTTTTCTCTTCCATTCTCCAGGAAACGTCCGGCGGCGACGCGCTTTGAGTTCAGGCTGGTGCACGCCAAGGGTAGAGTACGAGCAGGGAGGCAGGGAGGCATCTGATTGGTTCTTTCCAAGCGGACTGCGAGGCAGTGATTGGTTTACAGGATTACAGCAGCTACAGATGACGGCTCTTTTCCGGTCCGTTTTTCAGAGCTCATAAGTAATGGATAGCTGTCGGGGTGTAAAGACCATTTCAACCAATATAACAAATAGTGTATACTGGATAACATCCAAATGTGCTCTTACCCAGGTGTGCTGAATGATGAATCCCACCTGTGGCTGATTGTATATTATCAGCATAGGTAACGCCCCCTAAACACTATATAAGAGCAGGTGTTGTGCCGGTGTGCAAATACTCTGTCAAACGCCCAAGCATTGGAGAGATGCCACCAAAAAAAAAAGGCTGTAAGAAGAAGAAAAACTTCAGCAGTAGAGCAATACTGTTAAATAAACTTAAACAAAGTAAACAGGTGATTGAGAGCATCAGTACTGGTGTTACAGGAAAATCAAAAAAAAAAAATTGAAGAGGTGTATGTCAGCCATTCAGAAGCTGAATGCACACAATATCATCCAAGCGTTTTTATAGTCTTAATTGGGATCAGTAGACCAATAGTATTTCTTTAGCCCACACATTTAATCATCCAATCATGATAATTACTCTGAAACATGTACAAAATAAGAGCAATTTTGTTCTTATATTGCTTCCTGCATGAGGCCCAAACCGTGTCATACTTTATGGTGTGCTTTCACATTGGTTATTGTGTGAATTTATTGTTAAAGTAAGACGATCAATTAAGAAAACCAGTTAAATCTGGGTTTTTTTGGGGGCTACTAGGGGGGAAACAAGTTGTGAACACAACATTGATATATATCACCTTTTAAGTTAAGGTGAAGAAATAGTTGCTTATTTTCACATCCAGATGTTATCGAACATTATAATTCATTCATTCATTTAGCGTTCCATCCATACCTGCTATATATGCAGTTTGCAAAATGACTTTTCATTATTAGAAACAAGTTAGAAGCATTAGCAACATTATACCGCAGAAGGGGCAGGGCACATATGAATGAAATGATACATTTTATGTGCAATATGTAAAAACGTGTTACGGCTGTCGTATTGTCCAGTTCAGTATAATGTGGGACTAAGAGGTGTTCAAATATTAACTACCGGTCATGGACATGAGGCCATTCAATACATATTCTATAGGCTTTTCCTGTGTGCTCAGTGTTTGCATTATATCTCTAGTAAATGATGATGTTGCATACAAAGTGGGTGTTGCTATAAATAGTGCTGGTGATTTCCTTTAATTTGGCACTCATCTGTATTTACACACTTTCCCTTTATCGTCTTATACTGCTGGGTAAATACAGTATGCAAATCTGTAAACATGTGACAACTCAGTGAAATGTGTGGCTGTCTCGCCAACACTCACTGTATGCATTAAGAATCCTAAATATTTTTCTATTAATGGTAATTTTATCTTTCCTTTGCAGCTGCCTTGGCACAATTTCCCCTCGGAGATCAATGAAGTTCATTTTAATCTTCATAAAAACCTTCTTATAGACTCAAGATGGTTTTATCCTGCAGAGCAGTGATGAAGAAGTCTCAATAATACCCATTTGTAAGTCCTGTACAACTTACCTCGCCAGCAGTCACTGCGAACCTGAAAGGGAGGAAAAGCAGATATATACGCAGTTTGAGAGGCGTAAATGAGGCATAAATAAAGAATTGTACTCGGCTTGCTTCATTTCCGTCCGCAAACCTCATGGCCATTGTTATAATTCAAAACAGTGACGTTGAGCTTCTTTTGTGTTTATAGCCTATGGATATAGTAAAGTAAAGTGCATCCTGGGAAATAAGGAGTATAGACTGAAATACCTTTTACTTCACATACAGTGTTAGTGCTCCATCACCAAACGCTTTAAACTTGAGAAGAGAAGATAACTTCAGGGGAGTGAAGTCTTCTTCCTTTTGCACTTTTTACCCTCATTAATTCCAGGAGACCACCCAACTTCACACACACACACACACACACACACACACACACACACACACACACACACACAGAGTCGTGTTTCCATCACTTTAAAGGACATTAAATTGACTTACATTCATTTCCTGGAGACTTACCCTCACCCTAACCATAACCGTTACTTGCCTAAAGCTTGGGACACACCAACCCGACATCAAAGAACTAGCGGCGACGAAGGCCCCCCGTTGTGTCGCCTCAAGTTGCCTTTGTTTTGGCCAAAAATTTGCACTGGAGCACACCGCAAAGACTACAGCCGACGGCCAGTTAGCACATACGTTCTGCGGCTACGTGAGAGGAAATAACTCTCCACACCAGCAGGTCGCGGTAGTCTGTATTCGTCATTCAAAAAGGGAAACCGAAGAAGACCGAGGACTACGGATATACAGTACAAGCTGTTGTTATGATGCGTACTTGGTGTGTCAGGGCCTTAATCCAAGTCGACACCATAAAAAGTAATGATTTACGTTATGGGGACGTGCATTATGTCGCCCAAAGGAAGGCAAGTCCCTACAATGTCACTGTATAAACAGCTACCTGTATGAAGCAAAAATATTGAGCTATACTTAATTAATTTGGCTGTTTTCATGGTTGGGGTATGGGGGATAGATAAACAGGTGCGTGCTTAAGTCCAGTGTGTGCTACAAGTGTCTGTTGCCATGGAGATAAAGGGATGTCAGATGTGATTTGAACACCAACATCTGGTATTCATATTGATTATTCAGTATATTTGGGACACAAGCACAGACATTCTTCACATCATCCTGTAATAAAAATGGATTGAGATGCCCTGAATTAACACTGTTATCTTAGTCTTTATTTTGTCACAATTGTATGTCAAATATATATATACGTCTATATGACATATATTATATGACATATATAATTTCATTTCTTTACAATAGAGAAACAACATAGAGATGACACACTATTTTGGTTTCTAAGTAGAAGCTCCTTTTAAATAGTGGCATTTTTTTTCAATACACTGTTTAAGTCAAGCTCCCACTCAAGTCACGGTTTTGTTTTCCTTATTGAGTCACATTTATTCACAATGTGTGTTTGTTTGTCTTTATAATTTGATGTCAGTATTTATTTATTTTTTTTCGTCTGCAGTTCAATCTGTTCGTGTTCCTTCAGAATCGACGGCCATCTGTTATTGGTCCGTGTGGCCACACAGATGGTCCCACCTGCTAAACATCCTGTGCCACCAGCAAAGGTATACAGTTATTGGAAACAGTGTCTTTGAAGCTTTACAGAGTTAATCCAATCAGCTCGCGGAGGGCCTGGCATAAGCGTTTCCAGCTCCTCTGCAGCTGGGTCCTTTGGTGGCCAAGGAGTAGTTTGCGCCTCCGTACGCGAGGGACGTCTGACCTTGGCACCGTCCCTGGGCTTCTCTTTGGCCTGCTGCCTTCGAACCTGTGCTCCCGCCGCCTGTGTGCACAACTCTGGCTGAATATTGGACACTTTTCCCCCCTGACTCCTGCGCGGTCCCGGCCTCGAGAGTGTTTGTGCCGCCGCGGTGGATCTCGCTGTGAGACCCCGACATTTTCACGGGGATGGAAAGGCTTTTCTGTTTTAATTCCTGCGCTAGTTCCACTGTAATTTCAATGGAGCAGGGTGTTTGCGTGGAGCCGAGGTTCTTCTCCGACCCCGGCGTGACGGCGATGGTGGCGGGAGGGCTTACGCCGCCGGGCGTGACACCGGGCGCCAGCGCGACAGTCTCGCGGGGCGGAGAGGGAGAATTGGTCGCGGGCGCCGCCGTCTTTCCAGCCAGCGCCGGGTGCCACTTGAGGAGCCCCCCTTGGCTCCGCTCGCTCGTGTCCACGTTCCCCGCCTCGAGGTCACATGCTTGGAGCGAGGGGATGATGGGCACGGAGCGGGTGCGCAGAGATGGCGGCAGGTAGGTTGTTCCCTTATCCAGACGGGTGCACGGGACCTCGGTCCAGCCTTTTCTGGCCGCGAAGTGAGAGAGTGAAGTCCTGCTGAGCAGGGCGCCGACCTTTCCACTGGCAGAATCACACCTTTAGGCAGAAGAAAGAATAGAAATGGCAGGGTGAGAAAGAGAGACCAAGTCATTTATATTGTGACCTTTTTGTCCGAGACACTCATTTCCTAAGAGGAGTAATATAGAATATGGAGATAAAGCGGCCATTCATTTGTGCTTTAATTCCCCTCATTGTTCTGTACGAAAAAACCATCTTGCACCAATACAAATTATTATTTAGGTATTGTTCTTTCATAATCTCGCGTAATTATTTATAATCCTCCACACGAGCAGTCTCTATTGTTTCTGCATGAATATTTAACTGAACAATCCTTCCTCTCATGACTGCCTTATCGGAGATTTAAGGCTTCAGCAACGCAGCAGCTGGTCCTGACCTCGGCCTGTGTGGAAAAATTTGTCTCCTTGAATATTCCGTGTTCTAATTTTAGGTTACTTAATCTCACCGAACACACCTAGTCTGACGGCTTTACGGTGTGACATTTGGGGTGAATGCAGGTGTGCTCGCCGGCGTGAGAGTCCCAGCATGCATGTTCGCATGATGATGCATCCCGCCGTCAAGTATGAGCGAAGTATCACGAAGCGGCGCCGACGAGCTTGAAGGGCACCGTGTTCAGTGTGAAAATAATACAGCAGAGCGGGGGGAAACTTATCCAGCGTCAAGTGGGTGAGTTTGTATACGAGTCGAATGTGCACAATATTGTCACTGAGGACTCAATTCACATTTCGTCTCACCCCGGCGAAGCCTTAGGAGACAGCCGGTGTTATTGTCAGCCTTCAGAGACTGTTTGTAGCATAACCAAGTTTAAATAATTGAATTACTTCGCCATTCCTCCCTTGGTATTAGAAGGGCGAAAGCAAGCTGGAGGTAAATCCGGCAGATCAAAACAGATCTAAAAATAACTCCCGTGGCAAATTTGCCTTCAATTCCGTCCTTATCTGCAAATATATGTTTTGACGCTGGATAATGAAACTGACAATACTCTGCGGGGATTTGTTGTCACAAAACGGAGAACACGGAAGAGTATTTCGGTGTTTGTTTGCCCGTTCTCGCCTCTAACACTTTTCCCCCATCTATCCTTCGCTGCGCCCTCATCATCTCCGCACAATCTTCCTCCTCTCCTCACTTTCCCCTCTCTCGTTCTCTCACTCTCCTTTCCACCTCCCATTTCTCATTTCCAGAGATGAGAGGGTGTAACCATGGCAACAAGGGAGAGGTGGGGGCTGGAGGAGGAGGAGGAGGAGGAGGAGGAGGTGGAGGAGGAGGGGGCTGTGAGCTTGGTAGCTTGTTGTATGGCTGGCAAGTCGAGAAATACGTCATATCAACCTCCAGAAGGCCAGAGAAACAAGCTCGACGGATGGATCTGCGAGGGAATTATCAACGGCTAATGAGATCTAAATTGTTTAACTGTGCAAACGCGATCTTATCCCCAAAAGATGAGAAGCCCTCTTACTCCAGCTCTTCCCCTAAAAGCTGTGTTAGGTTAAACTGCCTATAGCCTACAGATTTTTGCCTTTGTGATCTTAAAAAAAGATTTCTCATTAGTTTCTTTAGTAGTTTGTTTATTTGTTATTCTGTGTGTGTTAAGAGGGGAACTGCCTCTGCTCCTGGAGGATCTCCCCGCACAACCGTATGAAAGAGCTGCTGAGCTCCACGGAGCTTTGTTTAAAAATGTAAATTATGGAAATAGGTCACATAAAGAGTTTGGCAGCTTGCAGTGTATCTTACAAGCCGCTGTAGCGCTCAATCAGGTTGGCATGCTA
The DNA here is from genome assembly GCA_916701645.2 of Sebastolobus alascanus. Lineage (NCBI taxonomy): Eukaryota > Metazoa > Chordata > Actinopteri > Perciformes > Sebastidae > Sebastolobus > Sebastolobus alascanus. The sequence continues at coordinate 958,875 of CAKAOJ020000159.1, read as the reverse complement.
ATAGAAAACGAGGCACTTTTAAGTGCGCGGAATGCACGAGGGACGCGGCTGCTTTAACGACAGACGTTTCTGATAACAGTGCCATCGCTCAAGTTGCACACACTGACAGCAAATTAGGCTTTTCCTGAGTCATATGCTAAATAGGGCCGCCTTACTCGGGCTTAAAGAAGCTCTAGTCTGCATCTGTAAATAAACCTAAAATAATTCAACGTTTTTTTATTTCACGAGAACTTGACATTATGCATTATTCTGCTTAGCATTTCAATGAACGATGAGATATTTTCCAGCTTTACATGTTACGTAATAATCAATCTCATTCATAATCTGAGGATCTTTTGAGGCAGAAAGAAAAAAGTCTTTACTGAAACACTTTGTCTCAACATGGATCATCTCCTCCCTTCCTCGAGGACACGGGGCGAACATCCCTCTGTGATAACAAACGTGTCAGAGAGGATTTCACTTCAAGCTATTTTTTTGAACCCATGCCAGCGAGGATCATCAGACTGTACTTTTTTTAAAATGTGTAAGTTATTTTAAGCCCCCAGATAGCCAACTGGCGAGCGGTGGGTCTGCCAAAAGTCCTCCCTGCTTTTTTAATGCTTCCGGAAACAGCGCCAGTAGCTGTGCTTCACTGTGTGATCGCCATGGAAAAATAGGGCAGCTCTCTGTCCTTACTCGACATCAGGATGAGCACGAGGAGAATTCAAAATGTGTCAGTGCCGGAAATTAATCCGCTGCAATTTGTGGTCTTGTTCTAGAAGAATGCAGTCACACAATATGGCTCCATATTTAGCTCGTCAATGACAGAAAAATGTAATTATTTATGTGATATATGACCCACGAAGCTTCCACATAATGCTCGAGCATTAGCCACAATCAACCCATTCTGGACATCTTGAAATTCAAATGTGATCTGCTAATTAGCTTTGGCGCTGTTGTTGCATATTTTTAACCCTGATAAAACCTCGAAGATACAACACATTTTCATTCACAGCGACAGCCAAATGGCGAGTGTGCAAGGAGGATTACGCACTCATTTTCTTGGACTTCCCCAGCGCCATGATACTGTCGAGCGGTTGCGATCAAGTGTGTTCTCCAAATTAATTGTGACAGTCCCCGTTGGTGGAGGGCACGGCAGATCTCATTTATTTCCCCTGGATCGGATTTCATGAAGCTAGTTCGCGGATTTGAGCTGTGAGCATTTCAGTCATAAACTCATTTCTCCCAGAATTATCCTTCTGCCACTCCAGCTTAACCTCAGTTAGTCCGGGGGGTCAGCATCACCGAACCGGCTATTTGACATCAGCGGAGAAAAGGGCATTTCCTCTTTGCGGAACAAACACGACGAAAACTAACAAAAGAGAAAGAAAAAGTTTCACCTTCTTACGGACTCCATGTCTGTTGACTCATCCTCCTGCAGGTGTTTGTAGACGTGGCCGTTCACTCTGGATCCGTCAATGAGATTTGTCGATATTTTGTGTTTCCCTCTGGAAATAGGTGGGGTCCTGAAGTAATTAGTCTCCCTCCGTTGTCGGGCAGGACTAAGTGAAAGGGAACTACTCCTGCAACCACAAGGGAAACCAATAAGAGGGGGGGGTGAATATCACAGATTTAACACACTACTCTACACTTATTCATTTGTTGTATTAAATGTATCTCATCTCCTGTGTTCACTGATGTGTAATAGACTGGACTGACCTTTCTGTTTTATGTTTGAGTGGAAAAAAAGGAATCGTATTCCACATTCAATTGACTCTGTGCATTAATGAACTTGGTATGAAGTGTAAGCATCAGACTGAGGTTGTGAAAAGAATAGTAATTTACCAGTAAGCAATATAAATCACATACACATTAAATCATTTGTCATGACTCGATCAAATAGAGGAGATAAGGATTTGTGGTAGAACGAGACTCGAGGGTCTACAGCCATGCTGTCGGCTCTGTGAGGCTGTACTTGAGCTAGATGCTGAAGGAAGAACACAGGAAGTCGTGTACACGATATGCTTCTCGATCAAGTGGTTAAGTCGTGAGAACACCGCTGCTAACTGTCGGCGTCTAGAAGCCACGGAGGCTAACAATTTAGCTAGCAAGCGGGTAACATAATGCAGGAAATGTAAAGGCATAAAGACAGAGGAGAAAGATGAGGCCGTTGGGAATATCAACATTTTCCTCAGACATATTATAAAATTACGAAGAAAAACAATATACGATTAAAATTACAATATATTAACTTATTATGCGCCGAAAAATGAACTTCCATGGCCTCCGCCGTTTCTGACAACAACAACAAACACGTCAGAACTCGCGAACTCTGAGCTTTCAGAAACTTTCCACTTACGAGGTCGTGAATACCACAAGAGGGGGGCGTTCATATGGACTCTTCTCGTAAACACAACCTCATTTGAAGGCACCAATGGGCCTATTGATTTCAGCGGCATTGAAAATACAATTTGGTTATTGAAAAATGTGGTTAGCGATTTTCAAATGGCTCTTATACATAATGTTTAACCTTAACAGATTACATTGTGATCAATTTTGACTGTTTTATGAGCGTTTCATACTTTTAGACGAGTCAACTAGTCTAAGATTAAACTTTAGTTTAGAAATTAGTCGTTAGGAACATCCCTATTATATTCCACTTCTGCCAATAGATCCCTCTAAATGCTACACACCGTTCCTTTAAATGCTTCTTTTTGTGAACTGCCTATTTGCTGAAGCTAAAGAGCATCTTCTTTTAAGAGGGGCATATTTCTTACACCCACATGAAAATGACCAGAATACGTCGATATCCCGCTGCCGTCGAGGATCGAAGCGGCAGGCTTTAGAGCCTGTGCTTCCTGCCTTGACGCACCGTGTTGAAAATTGTTCTGTGGGCAGCAGGCGGTCAACTTCAAAGCAGAGCCCCTGCACGTCTGCAGCAATAAAGCCATGACATCAAATGTGAATCAAAGTTATACTGCACTACATTGCAATCTAATGTGTAAGTATATCACGCAAGAACAAAACAACTCCCACAGCACGCGTGGGAGCATGAAATACAGATTTTTTTAGTTTATTTGAATATATTTCAGCATCGCGGCTGCCTTGTTGATCACCTGCTACCGTTTCCTTTGTGAGCAATAGGTCACTTGATTGTGTCAGTTTAACTGAACCACAAAAACAACTTGTGACATATTATTACTTCTGGGTGAAAAACTTGTTTGTATCGAAGCACTAAACACAAATCAGCGACAAAACAGTCTCCCAGCTTGATTTTTGCTCTTGAATAATTTGGCGTCGCGGCAGCCACACATTACAAAAATAGTCTGCGTATGAAGCGGTGGACTGTGTTTAAATGTTAATCAAGATGTCCAAACTTTAAGATTTTCCAGCTTGTCCTTAAACTGAACTCTTTCATTCCTTTTAATTCATGCAGCAGACGAAATAGTCCAGTGGACGTGTGGTTATTAATTGATAGCCGACTGGAGCACTGTGCAATAAGTGTTCAGCTATAATAATTTCCAAATGTCCGTGGCTGTGGAACAATAAGCATGGCTAATGTTGGCTCTAGTCTTCGCCAGCATTAACGTTTGCATCCAACTGATGTTGTAAAAAGTTGATATGAATAAAGCTGAATTATGTCAGTTTTGTTGGCTATTAGCATGCTGATTTTTTTTTAATTAGGATTAACTGAGAGCTGGAAAAATTCAAATATGATTTTGAGAACAAAAACGCCAGGCTGTTGTAATTATTGAATGTTAAAGGTCTAAAACTACAAGGCAGCTGCTTATCGCTACAATTCACCAAAAAAAAAAAGAACGTACAGCCTCCTGATGTTAAATGGGTAAGCCTGGCTGTGAGAGTAATCCAGCACATATTTTATTAAATTCTTCTCTGTGTGCCTTTTTTTGTGGACAGAGTCAGAAAACACTGGGAGACAGAGGAGGATGACATGTGACAAAAATAAACACCCTTCTCCACAGAACCAGCGGGATACCAGACACAGCACTTCTAATGTATGCGTGTGAAAGCCTCGTGCTCACTGACTCGATTTGAGCATATTGATTAGCCTACAATTTCCTCATAATCCAATAATGAAAATGGAATCCCAGTGATTGATCAAATTCCACAATAGCACAAATGACAACAGTGATTGACTACCGGCAGTGTGATGATTATACATCGACTTGGACGGTGTTATTTCCATCAGATTTTGCTGGCAAAGCAACTCGGAAATATGCTTGAGAACAGGCGGAACAGAGGGAGCTGTGCTGGTCAGTTTATTCACAACTTATCAAGATTGAAATGGTTGACCTTCAAAATGATTGATTTGTTCATATTTCCCTACTGACGCGTGTACAACGAGCACTATGCTACACAGAGAGAAAGTGTTAATTCATATACGCTAGCCACATGGCTCTAGGGATGTCTGTCTTTGGTCCAGGCTGAAATATCTTTTAAAGACATTCATTCTACTGATTTGAATGATCCCTTGGCTTTTCCTCTAGCGCCACCATGAGGTCAAACATTTTATTTGTTGTTTATGACCAAATACCAGGCGGCAACCTCCTGTTCTTAAAAGTGAGGCCAATGCTGAAGTGCCTTAAACTTGCATTCTTTCTAATAGCCAGCAGGGGGACGACTCCTCTGGTTGCAAAAAGAAGTCTGATTGTATAGAAGTCTATGAGAAAAAGACCCTGCTTTTCACTTGATTTATTACCTCAGTAAACATTGTAAACATGAGTTTATGGTCTCAATCGCTAGTTTCAAGTCTTCTTCAATACAGCATGATGTTCATTTAGTAAATTATGGTCCCATTTAGAGTCAAATAGACCATAAAGCAGGGTATGCTTCACCGTCACGGTGACTGCGTCCACTTCTTATAGTCTATGCCAAATACCAGCAAAACTACTATTCCCATCAGCCACAGACACACTTTGTGTTTAGTGCTAATTAGGAAAAGTTAGCATACTAAAAAATCTAAACTATGATGGTGAACAAGGTAAACTTTGTATCTGCTAAATGTAACATATCATGCTAAATCTACATATTCAGTGATTTATGCGATGTCTACGTTGTTTTAGCAAAATCCCAGTTTAACAGATATACTGTGCATTCAAGCATGTGAATCAATCTGCTCATGCTCATACCCAATGATAAAGCCTATGATACAAGGGGTAACCTTTTTGCAGCAATATTGATGGGACTTATTGACATGCTTTTATGGGGCATTTCTCCTGATAGCTCAAAATGTGGACCACTTTTCTCCGGTCAATAGCTGAAAGCATCTCAACATCATCCATCACAGTCTACTCCTCCCCTGCCTCCCCCTACTCTGAGAACAAGCTGAACACACGATTGACTGTCAGCTGCCCTCCGCGAAGCACCTGCACGACACTGTGGAGGATAAAAAGCCGGGACGAGTTTGGCACCGTCCCCGCAGCCGCACACGACAACCTTTTGGAAAAAAACTTTCCTCTGCGGCACAGCGGCGGCCCATTAAAACAGAGAACGACTGCCGCCTCAGTGGGGTTTTCACTAAAGTTGTCATCATAGTCAACCAGACATCTAAAAGCTCCCTCTGTACACACAGAGCCTCTGAGTCCCCCCCACTATATCTGCAAACATAGCTGCCTCTAATCGCTGCGCATCCTAGACTGTATGTTCTTATATAACGCTTAAAGTTTTTCTAATGCACACAGCAGTGTAATGAGTCTTTAAATAAACGTGCGAAGCCTCATGCACAGTCTGTTCTCACAACTACTACTTATCCGGAATTGCTTCCAATGCTTCTCAACGCCGTCAGATCAAGTGAAAGGTAGTCATTTACCAGCAGTCAATTAGTGATTCGCCAACAAAGAGTGTAATAGCTGCAAAGGGAAATACATTTTTTGCGAAATGACTTCTTGCATGCCGTGTGGCTGGATGTCATTAACTGTCAAAGTGTGCCTGCGCCCATATCATCAAAGCCAATGAAGCTTTTCTGTAAACATCCCAGATAGGGACATTGTAGCACGCTCTATACCCACATCCCTGTGTTCTTCTGAGGATTTCAAATGGCAACGTTTGATACTGACGGCTGGGATCACAAAAGCACAACCGCTTCCGAGAGCCCTCGCGGCAAAATGTTGTTCATCTTCTGTCACTTGAAGGATGGCATGAAAGGAATTTGCTTGAATCAATGTTTAACTCTCCGCACATTAAAATTCGCTCCTCCTCAGAGGATGTCTCTTCTTCCCTGTCAGTGTGCAAGAAGTCAATTCTGCCTGAGCACACATTTAATCACTTTGCACAATTTACTGGACATGCCATGTAAATAAAGACATATCCACTCTCAGCTATTTAGAGAGACTCTAATTTTCATTTAATTAATCTAGCTAAACCAATAATCCTCCAATAAAACGTCTGATTCTAACTAAGGATATGCACACACAGGCAAAGCTTATGGTGTTGGTAATGTATCCAAGATATATATAGCAGCTCCCAGTTATAATCAACATAAATCTTTTTAACAATTTTAGAGAATGATCTGTTTATTATTTGGAGGTCTATATTTTCTCCCATGTTGCCGGATGATTACATTTTCTCACTTGGCCGCCTCTCGTATCTGGATATAGTGAGCGATATGAGACAGGAAATAAGAGGATGTCACATTGTCACCTGAAGCGTTTCCCTTTAGACAGCGCTCTGCTGAGAATAGGTGGGGCTGCTGTTGATGTGCCGGGCGCCACGCTGCTGCTGCCCTTAACAGACGATCCGTGAGAACTGCAGCTCTGCAAGAGGAGAAGAAGGAGAAAACATGGTAATTGTGGCTTCAGGATGTGTCTCCATTGTTATCCTCATGCTATGAGAAAGACACAGGAATGTAGTTTCTTTATTAGCTTGGATTTATTTGTTAAAATGATCAAGAGGGTCAGGTGGAAGCTATTATGTAAGTCAACACAGGAAACAAGCTCAGGGTATAATGCATAATGCTGGGGATACTCTATGTGGCTTAGCAGCGTGTCCCCACTCAGGTTTAAGTCCCCAGTCAGGTTGAGGATGTTCTCTCATCGATGTGTCCCCCCCCCCTTAGTCAGACAGAGAGTCTTTAATTACACTTTACATTTTAAACTGCAGATTAGGAGGGGACGCTTTGTGAATAAACTCCACCATGGCCCTCATAGCACTCCCGCTTCACTAAAGAATTAATCCCACACAAGATTACATTAATGGTTTCCTAAAGAATCCCCCCCCCAATTCTTTCCCCTTTATTCTTATCAAAATTAACGCCATTATCTTACAACAGGCCCCAGACAGAGCTCTGGCACCGCGACCACGGATGCCCCAAGAACCTCCCTGTGAGACACTAAGTCATGAGATAATTCTGTTATTCCAGTTCCAGTGCTTCCTGCGCTGGCCTTTCTCTCCGCCTGATTTTTACATCATTAAGGCAACTGCATGTGACTCAGAGCCGGTTCAGGGTGCTCACGCCTGATAAGCCCCCTTTTTTTCCCTCCCTTACACACCCCTGACTCCCAGAGGGACCTGTTACTGCTGTTCACTAGTTGTGCAAGAAAATCGGATCATTTTTGGCCACCCTCTCATGTACCCTGCAGGGGGAGAACGCCTCACTTTCTGGAACAATTACTGTGGCAAACTTTCCCGGAGGATGATATCTATGTCAGGGGATAAAATAAATAGCTCGAGGCAGACAATGGTAGACCTGCATGGCGTAACCCATTTCACTTTTTCCCTCCTATCTCCATTTTGCCTTGTTTGTTTTACGCCACTTGTGAAAACCTTGGATAAACACAATGTGGATTTATTTCAAGGGGAGACAAAAAGGGGAAAATACAGGAGCTTGATAGAAACACGGAAAAATCAATCAATATGTTGACTATCCACTACATAACAAGGAGAAACCTATGCATTCAGAGCAGCGTTAATCCTCCTTGGCTTACCATCAAATAACAGGTCTTGAACTGTGCATAATGGGATATTTGACCATTCCTCATGAAGGACATTCCTTGAGCTAGCAGCAGCAAATCCACCACCAGATGCAGTTTACTCTTCAAAACGTGACTACCAAACACAATTTTGGCCCTACAAGACCATAATGTTAATCACCTGTTTTAGAATTATGCGCTGACGTGCACATTAGCATTGAGTTTGTAACTGTTGACAGCATTATTAATTTTCAAGCAGCGCTGGCCTGTCCGTTTATTAATCACGGCGCTAACTACAGACGCTTTCATATCATCCCAGCTGCTGTCACAACATGTGATGAACAAGTGGCTAATATTCGTCTTCCATTTTACTGCTCATACTGGCAACCTGGTTAATTCTCCGATGGCTCTGTGCCTTCTGTTTCTTTAAAGCTATAGGATAAAAAAACCACCACCACTTCAACTTCAACTTCAGACATAGAGCATGGACGTCAGCTTGTTGGATGCATTTCAAACTTTCTCTTAATTTGAAAATACTCTAAATGAGAGCAGGAAGCCAATTTCAACCAGTCCAATGCCTGTTTATTTAAATGTAAGTGGAATGAAGACAGTGTTTGTGAGACCACATGCCCACAGGGTGTTGTTGAATTGACTTTGGTGTTAGAGAACACAGCCTTGTGGCACACCAGAGCTTTTATTAAAATATATTTCTGTGGATTTTTGTACACAGGGCTCTGTTCTGTGGCCCTTACTATCCTCTACGGCCATGAAGTATTCATACAGCCCTTGCATCCGTCCTGAGGGTGACCCAGTCTCTTCTAAGAGTTCGGCTAGTTAGTTACCTCCAGCTTCCGGCTGAGGGGAATTGAGTTTTTCTAGTCTTGTCTTCCCAGCCTGTGTGCCCCTATTCCTTCATGTTGGTGCATGTCTGTTCCAATGCAGTTCGTCTCATGGGTGCATACCCTATCTCTTTTTATTTGAGACACAACCTTATTGCCACCGAGGTGTTGATTCAGCTCGGAGAGGAGGTGGGAGGTGTTTAACTATGCAATTACATTTCCATTTCTCTTTCTCCCTCAAAAGTGCCTTGAAACAAGCCATACTGTCCTATATGACTCATATAAAACGCTTTACAGGTCTGCGTATCTACAGTTAAGTGCAGGTGCGTGTGCAATTCACACTCAATTCAGAGTTACAGATGGAGGGAACATATGCGCGGGAACGCTGCCAGATGTGCAAATATGTATAGATATTTGCGGTGACAGATGGAAGGCGCACACACAAATATGTACGAATGCTGCGTGAGCCAGGGGCAGGTGCGCAGAGAAGTCGGACATAATAGTTCAGGGCTGTAAAGTACACGCAGTATCGAGGCAGTGCAGGTGCCCAGGTGTCTATTTTAAAAAAAAAAAGGTGCCAAGGGTTTAGTAACCTGAGTTGGCTCAGACCGGCTGCAGAAAGCATTGTGTAACAATGATGTCAGCACAAGTCTTTTGCATTGCTACTCAGCACACCTTGAGGGAAAATGTCTTGGTCTATAACGCCCGAGTTCAGGGAGTTGACACATTTTTGGGGAGGTTAAAGATACTCCAGTGGCGCATCAGTTTATCATAGAGACAGCATTGAAGACGCTGACCAAAATGGACTTGAGTTTCATCCTCCCCTCTGCACCTGCCTCGACAGAGCCAGCCTGTTGTTCACAGCTCAATGCGCTCATCCTCCGCCTTACCGCCTCAAACGCACACACACACACACACACACACACACACGAGAAAACCACTGATGCCGAGAAGTTTGGCAGCGAATATTTTGAGCCTCTTTAAGAACACTCTGCTCTGTTCCTCCTTGTAGAGTCTAACTTATCCTTAAAAGAAAACCCAGAGAACTTGTAGGACGTTGCCACCCACAGCACATGTCCTCTCTCTAGATGGTTGCAAGCTGAGGTGGGTGGGTGGAGAGAAGCTGTGGTCTGGGGTCGCTGTGTAAAATCTGCGGAAAAATAGGTTTCACTTGTTAATCTTTCCTTGGTGTGTTCAGCTCATGCCGCCCCCCTGGGTGTTTATAGCCAGTGATCTTTCACGTCCCACCTTAAGCTTACCTCACACTGTTCTATTATAGCTTGTGTTGTTGTTTTATTTTTGTCTTTTCCTTTCCTCCTGGCCTCCTCCCTGGGTCCAGCTCTGAAAGCATTCTGTGGCTGGATACAGGGCATCGCCGCATGCTGAGCCCTCATACATTCCTGTCACCACATTCTCATAGTCATGGTGTTAACATAATAGCCTGCTATTGTGCTATGGGACGATAGGCCCGCGTCTGACTGAAATACATTAAACTGGGCTGTGCTGAGACTGGTTTGGTGTCAGTGGAAGGTTTTTATGTGTGGAGTGAGGTATGAATTTGTCTGTGCAGTAGTGAAATCATGTGCTCTGTTCTGTCTTATTCAAAACTCATTTTTTTGACTTTGACTTTGGACTTCAACACAGCTTCTGAAAGCGGGGGTAGGCAGTAGTTTTTTGGCATCATTGGGCAAAAAATCCATAACAGCCTTTCAGCATATTGTAATTCAAGTGTTCTGAGAGAAAACTAGACTCCTGCACCTCCTCATGGCTCTGTTTTCAGGCTTTAAAAAATCTAGCCCGTGACGGGAGACTTTGGCCAATCACAGGTCATTTCAGAGAGAGAGCGTTCCTAATGGCTGTTCTAGAAATGCAGATGCGCGTGCACGTCCCTTCGGTGAAAGCCTTGATTCAACGATGGAACATCCTGCAGGAAAAGTTGCTATTCCAGCGTTGGCAACAACTGCCTACGCTGCAAAGCAACCAAAAAAAGAAGACGGACTGAGCTAGCCTCACGGCTACAGTAGCTATGGCAGTAGCTCGGGGAAAGCATCATTTTCTCTCCATCTCTAATAGTTTAGCCGGTAACACTTCATTTTACAGGTCCGCAAATTTCATGGTAATTAGGTGTTAATTAGCAAGTAACCTATTTGAAATTTCTTTGTAATTAGTGCCAAATTACCCCAATATTCACCTCCAAATTTATCGAAAATTACTTTATTATAAACATTATTTAATAATTATATTCTGCTATTTCCCAATAGCTGGGAATTTATTCAATGCATTCCCAGGATAGGAATACAAAGTTAATTGATATGCTTTATTTCCATGTCTGCTGATAAATAGATAATAATTAGCAAATAACTTATTTTAAATTTCTTATAAAAACTCATGAATCATTACATCAGCTACCAGGCTACATTTGTGTAGACAATAAGTCACACAATGGTGAGATCAGAAGTGTCTTCTACTAGTTTTGGTTTTCCACCTCCGATGAAGAGCAGCGCACAGCAGCTTCTCAAGCCTTAGGGGCCCTATTTTAACCATTATATGCTATTTTAGCATCTAATTATAAAATCATGTTTATAATAAAGTAATTTTCGTTAAATTTTGAAGTAAATATTGGAGAAATTTGGCAGTAATTGCAAAGAAATTTCAAATAGGTTAATTATCAACTAATTACCATGAAATTTGCGGACCTGTAAAATGAAGTGTTACCGTTTAGCCTTCTGCGTGAGCTCACCGTTGATGTATAAAGAGAACGGAGCTCACCGCTGCTGCGCAGCCATAATTGTTACAGTTAGCAGAAGGCCAGGCTATTAGCAACACTTTCTCTCCATCTCTGAAAAGCTTCGCTGATATTGCAGCTCGCTAGAGCCTCGAATCACAGTATGTCATCTCAAAGGGCTTTACAGGCCCACAAAGAAAACAGGACGGTAATTCTCAATTGCCGCTATGTGACAGCATCAGGATCACAATGATGATCAGTATGATGTTTGAAATGAATGACTAGAACTCCTACAGGTTACTGTGTGAAGCACGTGCATTAGGCTGTTCTCATCTCGTGGGAGGGGCTTAGGACAGAGAGGAGAGCTGTATGATGCTGTATTTCCAAATTCTGACAAAAGGTTTTTTACTTTTCCTGAAAATTGGCTACCCTGGGGTACCACTTAAATCACAATATGCTGAAAAGTTATTATGGAATTTTTGCCCAATTACACCAAAAATAAACTGCCTCCTCCAGCTTTAACAGCTACACATCAAATGTTGAACGACTTCTTAGCAGTCAACCCAAAATTTCAACTGCAGTTCCGTGGGTGGGGCTAGCTCGAGGGGTGTTTAGTTTCAGCAGGTGACAATAGACACCGTTGCATTATTAAAGAGCTCCAGTACAGGCTACATTTGGCAACACAGAAATGGCAGAACAAGGCTGAACCCGAATGAGGAATTTCAGGCAACAGCGAATACAACAGTGTCTGAGAGAAAAACGTGACGGTTATCAAACAGGCGCACCGCCCTCTTGTTTGTATCCAGCAAAGCCTTTACACATACATATTTCAGTGAGAGTCATGCAAATTGCAGATGAAGATGTGAAGTATTTATTTATGCTCTTGCAATTTGTGAGGGTCAGTGACACCTGGAGATTTCCACATCTACATAGAGCAGGTGCACATTAGCGCATGCATATGAGCAGCGATGCGTATAACTTCCTCAAACAATGAAAGGAAGCTGCAACACTGAACGACAACAAAAACACTAAAATTGAATCTTATTAAGAAGCAAAAAACGTGCACAGAAAATGTGACCATTTTCCAAACAGCAAACAAAGAGGGTGCATTCAGGGGAAGTGCTAATGCGTTATGGCGATTGCACTCTTTTGATGAGACCTTCATAAGTGTGCATTAGGCTGCAATTACCTCGGGATTCTGTGGAGACATCAGCCTTATCGGTGCCATCAACATCCTCCACCTGCTCTGCTATGAATGTCTGGGTCAGTGGCTTTTAATTAATTTCAAGCTACTTTTTTCTTTTATGTCTACAACCTGCCATTTCTTTTGGGTTTTTGTTTGGGATTTCTCATTGTGGAAAATAGCTGCCCAAATTATTTTTTTTCTCTCCAAAATGTCTCAGAGTTGTGTTTCTGCATTAATCAATAATTTAATCACGCACCTTTGTTTTTTCTTTTCATTTTATGAGACAAGTTGAAGGTTACATTTTGCACAAAGTTATTTTACCTCTGCTCCAAACACAAAAAATGACTAGAAGGAAAGATCTAAATGTTCAATACAGCAAGTGAATGCACCAAAAGTAGGAGTAAAGTACCACTAGTAAAGTGCCATTTAACATTATTTGTCTAGTATACAGTATTGTTGCTGTGCTTGCATGGTGAATTCAGGATACGTGACACGCCACAGATTAGAAATTCCAATCTGCAGTTCGTCTCGGGGCGTCTGTCATTGTGAACATGACAAGCAGATTTTTCCTGTATAACACATGATGCATTTATTTGAAACTCTAAATCCCCACTGTCTCTCGGCCCGTCAGATACGAGTGTGAACGAAAGGCTTCAGCCAGTGGAGAGATTATTGAGACACACGTCGTACATCTTCCTGTCAAAGCACTCTAAACTCTGTTTTTTAGAGAAGTACTGTACATATTAAGATGATCAATATTGGAATATTGGAAAGCACTTTGTAACCTTGTTTTGAAAGGTGCTATATAAATAAATGATTATTATTATTATTATAATGATGATCAAGATATGACTGGGGGTAAATCAGTACTACCTTTTGGAGTTGAAGGCTGTATTGGAGCCTGGGAGTAGATTTGGACATGAGGCCAGAGGCGTTCACACTGCAGTCCCTCAGGCTGCGGCTATCAGAGAAATGAGCCTGGAGTTTTTCCCGGTGTCTTCTGTGCAGGGAGAAAGAGACAGATTGCAATATTACAACTAAAATAAAGAGGTAATCCAGAACAAGAGATGCTTTTCTGACAATACAGGCTGTAATTTCAGGGTACAATTAAAAAAGAAAGAAAAAGGAAAGATAACCATTGTGGTATTCTTCACTATGAACTAGTGTGTGGCTCCATTAGCTATTTGCTGTGGTCAGGGTGTTTCCTGCCTTCTCTCTAATGACAACACACAGTTTTAGTCCAGTCATTGATTTGTATGACCCACTTGGCCAGCTCTTAATACACACGTGTAACAGCAAGGTAGGTGATCATATTTATTGACCTTCTTTCACTCCTGACACACACACTTTACTGCATGTGTGTAAAAACAGCCACACACACACTCACATGTAATGATTTACATTATGGGGACTTGCATTTTTTTCCGCAAAAGGAAGGCGAGTCCCGACAACGTGAGTAGTACACGCACACACACGTCAATCGATTAAAATATTTAATCACGATTAATCGCATGAGTGTCCGTGGTTAATCGTGATTAATCGCAAATTAATCACACATTTTTAATCTGTTCAAAATGTACCTTAAAGGGAAATTTGTCAAGTATTTAATACTCTTATCAACATGGGAGTGGGCAAATATGCTTGCTTTATGCAAATGTATGTACATATTTATTATTGGAAATCAATGAACAACACAAAACAAGGACAAATATTGTCCAGAAACCCTCACAGGTACTGCATTTAGCATAAAAAATATGCTCAAATCATAACATGGCTAGCCCCAAACTGCATGTGATTATCATAAAGTGGGCATGTCTGTAAAGGGGAGACTCGTGGGTACCCATGGAACCCATTTTCATTCACATATCTTGAGGTCAGAGGTCAAGGGACCCCTTTGAAAATGGCCATGCCAGTTTTTCCTCACCAAAAATGTAGCGTAACTTTGGAGCGTTATTTAACCTCTTTGCGACAATGGCTGGTACCAATGGGTTCCTGAGGTTTTTTCTAGTTTCATATGATGCCAGTAGCTTCACTCTAGCTTTAAAACTGAGCCCGCTACAACCTAAAAATTGCAAGTTGCATTAATGCGTTAAAGAAATTAAAAACTGACAAGGACGTTTGATTTGCCTGAACTACCGAGATCTAACAAAGTCTGTCAAATGTTTATGTATGAGCACCTTGAAAGGTTAAAGAGACCAAATGAGCATCAGTCAATTTGCCGCATACATATGGACTTTTTTTTCCCCCCAGAGCTGTAGCTGAAGGTTTGATGGTGGTGAACTGCCGCTCAAACTGGTTACAAAAATAGCATTAGGGGAGAAGATGTCTCGCACAAGTGGAAATTTAATTAAGGCAATGTACCGTGAAACGTCCATTACATGCCTTTGTGATAATATTCTAGGAAAAGAAAGAAAGAAAGGCAACGGTTTTCCAGAAATACCTCGAACCTTACTTTACAGAGGGAGAGTACAAGGAACATTTCCAGTTGGATGTTTTAATGGATAGATAATGTGCATGCATGTTTAATCAAAAGCTGTGAAGTGAACATGTCAGATTGATGGTGCCGGGAAGGTGTTAATTTATCCCTGTGCATCTGGTGACTTCATAAATATCTTACATTTTTTTGTCAGCTGCACAATCTGTTCCAATCTGAACCATAAAAAAGCTCTTGTGAACAAACAAAAATGTGAGACAGAAAAGTAAAATGGCATCTTTTAGCTATGCTAAACATAAAAATATGACAGCGCTCCTTCATTTTGGATTAAAGTTTGATTGGATTAAAATTAATTGATGCTTAAGACTTTTGGATTAAATGTTAATTCATCATTAAATGTTCATTCTTAAATACTAGGTTGCTAAACTCTCTCTGCAGCTGAGGCTGCAGGCTAAATGCCTCCCGAGTAAATGACAACGCAAGTTAAAATTTAGGAAGCAAATGACTAAACTGGCTGAAAAGGACAACAAACTAAACTGTGACTAACTGATGGTTTGGTTTCTAACTACTTAAAAGAACAGTATGTAACAGTAAAAGCAGTAAAATATATATTCGTCGGCTGTGTCTGTTTTAATTTGGGTGTGCTCAATTATTATATACAGTAAGCTTACTACATTATGCTGTACAATATGATACAGTACTTATTACTTAATAAAGTTAATTTCATAATCCAATCCATGATAACCAGCGACTGATGGTGGATATTTGGCAAGCATCAGCACTATAGTGATATGTAGCGCCCCTTCCGTATCCTGCCTTATTATTAAATTTTATAGCCACACATAATTAACTAGGCTTTGACTTTCATTTCTTTGGGTCTTTAAAGATGTATAAGTAACTCTCTTATCTCTAACTCCTCTGTACAGTATAGTCTTCAAACACTATCAAGAATCCACTAATCGTCTCTGTGAAGTACTGATACAAACGAAATTTCAGGTCTTTGCTGAGGAGCAGAATAAACTTAAGTTTATTGCAAGAGAAGCTACACTGCCAAACAACATTTGGGGGAAAAGAGCTTAAATTTAACTCTGGGTTTGGATGATTTCCGCTACATTTATTCTACCGTTGAGCCGGGGCTCTCTGGTCACGCTGAACGATAGGCGCTGCACTTCTTGGAGCGCTACAGCACTGAAAATAAAACCCATTTTTGTTTATCAAGACCAATTCAATCAACACAGCCTACATTAACTCCCTCTTCACACTCGGCCATTACTTTCACTTTGTCTACATTCGTTTTGTTTCTTCTTCCCCGCGGTGAGTAATTGACTTTGGCGGGCTGCTTTCTGGTACCCCTCTTATCCAGTCGCGAACACGTACACACGCGGTCTAATGTTCTTTGAACTTGCTCTAGCCTTATCTGTGTATTTAGTTTTGTGTGAAGCGTTTTGTGACACACCTGCTTGCTAAAACCACTTTACAAATAAATCTTACATGAGTATCTGTCCCAAATGCATCCTACACAATTTAGATTTGAAGCCCTGATAAAACATCCTCTAGCTGACTCACACTTAGAAATTCATTGGGCTCCATGCCATGATAGTAAAGTGCTCTTTCTGCACAGCCAGGGGCATACTCTACTAATGTGGTGCTGGTTGGCATCACTCACTTGTTGCGGCGGTAGAGAGCCATACACGCCACTCCGAGAAGACAGATCCCTGAGGCGATGCTGAAGATGGACAGCACCTGCCTCTGGTAAGTGTCACCACTCTCTGCAGAGGAGAGAATACAGTTCAGGCCATTGAATTTCTACCGTGACACAAAGGATATGCTGCGGCTGTGACTGAGCAGGGAGGAAGGAAAAAAACGCATCACGAATTAACATACTGAGCTCACACAAACAACGAAGGATGGACGTACACACTCGGCCACACACACACAGACATCCACCCACAATCTGCATTAGCATAAAGCGACCAATGCTGCTGTCAGTAAATGTCAGTGTTTGAGCATGGGATAGGGACATGGCAGACACAGGCCGGGCTCAGTGACATGTGCTAACTGAAGTGTGATAATCATTTCGTTCAGACAAACCCAGCAGGCAACACCGATGGACCGTCTGCACAGCGGGCGCCACGGCGAGTGTGTGCGTGTACTGTATGTGCGTCAGCATTCAGAGACTGATGGCGACAGGGAATTAGCAGCAAATGAATGCTCCCGGAGCTCCTTGTCAGACCCCTGCACATCAGCAGCGGAGGCTTAAGGTCACAAGCAGCTGGGACAAGCAGCAGTTGATCCCAGCAGATATCTGTCTGAGTGAGCAGCTGCATAGTGGAGCTGCACTACTTACCATAGTGCATAGTGCAGGGGGGGTGAAGGCGGGGACATGCACTGGCTTATCAAAAACAAATCATCTAGTGGTCAAAATGAGCACAGTTTAAAATCTGCAACTAGTAAATGGAGTACTGCAGGAGTGAGTCCCGGAAATGAGTTAGCATTTCAGCACTTCCTGTTCCCTCGATAATAAAGTATCTGGTTAACACAAGCTAAAAGGTACAGTACAGTGTGTAGGATCTGGCGGCATCTAGTGGTGTGGTTGCAGATTGCAACCAACCGAGTACCCTTCCGCTCACTCCTCCCTTTCCAAGATTGCAGTAACGTGAGCCGCAGAGTGCAAAACCGTGGTAACGCCGTTCACCTCGCTCAGACGCCATCCTTACCATAATAACACTACTTTAGGAGCAACAGAAGGCAGCTGGCGGCACAACGGTTTTGCACTCTGCAGCTCACGTTACCGCAGCTTTACAACCGTGTCGGAGAACTACGGTGGCCTTCAGGTAACGTAAAAATGCAAAAGGCCCTCTCTAGAGCTAACGTTTGGTTTGTCCGTTCTGGGCTACTGTAGAGACATGGCGGAGCATCATGGTGGACTCCGTGAAGAGAACCTGACTATGAAGATATGAAGGGCTCATTCTAAGCTAACGAAAACACAACGATTCTTATTTTCAGGTGATTATACACTAATGAAAACATAGTTGTGAATATTATATTCCATTTCTGCCAATAGATACCCCTAAATGTTACACACTGTTCTTTTAAGAGATTTTAATGTTTTGTTCTACCATATAAAATACGTCAGCAAATATCCCACTCGTGAATTTTGAAGCCTTTGTTTGTCTTAAAAAAGGCGGCTGCTAACAAGTGGCTAAATGAGACTGCTAAACGCCATCACGCCTACTCATCCGCCTTTACAGCCTCGTTGTGTTTACTCGCGTTCTTGCGACCGTGGTATAGATCATTTAAAAGCATAACGTTAGCTTTTTACTTCTGGCGATTGCATTCACACTTCAAAAATCATAAAAGCGGTGTTCGTTTGTGGAGATTATCTTGCTGAATAAAACGTGTAATTATCATAAACTTGTGTTTGCAGCACGGTTTATTTTCTGCAATAATCCAAAACCCAATGGAAAAATTTGCATTGGCTTTTTGTCGAGGGAACCCAGGGCGATGCCAACTTCCTGGTTGGCCTACAAAAATACGTCATCCCTGCAGCATTCTATATGTGACAAATCCACTGTGGAGAGTTGGAGAGGCTTTTCTGACCCACTGTCATCCATGACCTTGAACACAACCTCCTGTGACATTACTCATTCAATCAAAAACAGTAAATCCCCCTTGTGTCTGATCTCACCACCTTGACAACGGCAGGGTAAAGTGCAGAAAACATCACCACAACCTTTTCATGACCTTTCAGGGCTTGTCTGTGGCTTCTGATGCTGTCAACAGAGAACTGTCCTGGGAGGTCTTCTTCATCCGTGCTTGTCTATCCTGGTTTATCAACTTCCTCCAACTCTTGTTTTAAGGGCACAGTTGGAGAGCTTCTTGTGT
The DNA here is from genome assembly GCA_916701645.2 of Sebastolobus alascanus. Lineage (NCBI taxonomy): Eukaryota > Metazoa > Chordata > Actinopteri > Perciformes > Sebastidae > Sebastolobus > Sebastolobus alascanus. The sequence goes on along the minus strand of CAKAOJ020000159.1, from coordinate 939,899 downwards.
TTAAAGCTTACACTAGAGTGTAACCAAGCAAGTCTGTTTGCACCATTTCTTTTTCTTTTTTTCCTTCCTCTGCATTACATCAGTGCTGCATCAACACATTTAAGGGGTAGTATGGTGTAACTGAGTTCAAACTGGAGGGAAACCTTTTTAATATTAGACTGCTTCTGGCAAAAGATGGAGATACCATCTGAACACATCCTGGAGTTACAATATGTGGAGATGCACTGTGTATATATATATATATATATATATATATACATCAGAGGTCCAAACTGCCCACTCAGCTCCTGTGAAAAGGAGGCAGGATGAGTTGGAATTAAAATAGAGTCAGTCTAAAGAAATGCTGCAGGGGTGGCCAGCCGTGACACACTATTACTTATTTAACACTGGCAAACTGCTATGTGGATAATGTTGGTCATATGTTTGGTTATTTGGCAAATAATGGGTTGAAAGCATTACATTTTCAAGTGTAGTTGTTATTGCTGGTATGTTATCTTGAGAAGAGCAATTTGTTTGTTAGTTTAGTTAGTTTATATTGTGCATTATCGTCTGACTGGTACTGGATTTGTGATATTGACACCAATATTGATATTTGAGGATAATAAAAATTGGATAATATATAAATATACAACGTATCCTCATACAATAGTTCGTATGATATCTTACGAAAAGTTATTCCTCATTTGTGTGCATTTTCCTACGAAAATACTATGCATACAGTCTTTTCAAAATAAACTTCCACCTTCACAGGAAACAACTTGGTTAGGTTTAGGCAACAAACTACTTAGTTAGGTTTAGACAACAAAACTACTTAGTTTTAGGCAACAAAACTACTTAGCTAGGTTTAGGCAACACAATTACTTAGTTAGGTTTAGACAACACAATTACTTAGTTAGGTTTAGGCAACAAAACAACTTAGTAAGGTTTGGACAACAAAACTACTTAGTTAGGTTTAGGCAACAAAACTCCTTAGTTAGGGTTTAGGCAACAAAACTACTTAGGTTTAGGCAACAAAATTACTTAGTTAGGTTTAGGCAACAAAACTACTTAGGTTTAGGCAACAAAATTACTTAGTTAGGTTTAGGCAACAAAACTACTTAGGTTTTGAGACCAGCCTGAAATATATGCACTTAGATTTTTTTTTCATCGGATATTTTTTATAAAAGAGTTTGGGGAAGTATATTTTCCAGCAGAAAAATAAACAATTAGCAAAGTTGAAAGTAACTTTAAACATAAATGTGTATTCAAACAGTAAACCTTAAAGGAAATTAAATCAAGAGTAATATCTAAAAACACTTGACTTAAGCAAAAATATATTAATTTGAATTAAGATAAATTAAGGTAAAACCATATACATACAAATGCAGCGTATTTACTTTTTCTGTTGTAATTTAGTAAACTGAAATGTCTTTATCTGCCCTGGGATATATCTGTCAGGTTCTATTGTGCATAATAGAACATAATACTAGTGTCAAATATGCGGTTTGATTATAATACTTCAGATTGGTGGAGCTGTAAACAAGTTTTTGACTCGCAGATTCTTGACCCACCCTGTAATTTGTCAGGGACACAGCAGTGAATGTCTTCAAGATGCAATTTACAAATGAACAAGAGAAGTTGCCTCTGTTCTTTGTTTATAAGTAATGCGTCACTTGTATATGTGTGCCCCTGTAAACCCTGCAGCCTTTAACCATCAGTGAAATGACCTCACGACACTTCCATCTTTGAAATATATGGGAAATATCTTTCCCTGCTGCCACATCATCAGTGCTCATGTGCAGCACCACCTGAGACAAGCCTCTGCCTTTTTTTGGGTAGATGAAATAGGCCTTTTCAAAATCTGAACATAAAAACAGCTGTCTACAAAGCTCTGCTGAATGGCTGCGAGGAAAAACCAACATGCAGTCTGTACATAAAACCATTACAGGTCTTTCATGCCCGATGCCTACGAGGCATTCTTGAAATTAGATGCAAGAGCATGTTGGGAAACGGAACTAACCGCACAGCCTCAGCTGCGTTGGCAAAGCCATGTCATGTTGACACGAGGACAACACAATCCCATATGGCCGGCTATGCCACAGCAACCACGCTACACATGACCAGAAAAAAATGCTATAATAAAGAGCATGCTAAAGTATCCATGACGAAATGGGTAGGGGTATTCAGCCTGAAAATATTGTACATCAGGGCAAACTAGTGGGACACACAAAGCTTCAGCTGCTGGGCTGGGGAAAAAAAGCAAGATAATCAAAAGACAAGATCATATTTAGAGCACTCAATCCCACTTCAAACAGAGATTTGCTGTATTCTTCCGTCTCAGACGGTCACATATTGGATTTATATAACAGCTATCAAAAGATTCATTGCTAAAGCAAGAAGAAGAAGTCATAATGGAGCACAATGAATAAGCTGGTGAGCATGCTCAGTGCCCTCAAGAGCCACAAAAAAAAATACCTTCCGTCTGTCATCTGTCCAGCTATCAATCGATCAATCCAGCTCTCATTTTCTCTAATGCATCCGCCCACCTTGCAGAAGCATTCTGGACTAAATTAGTTCCCAGATTAAAACCACTGAACTGGTGAATGTTGTGTGCAGGGCAGGCTTCCACTTTCAAAGCGCCTTCTATTTCCCGGAGCAAGTGTGTGACGTGGCGGCAGTGTATGAAGCCACGCTAATGGAAAACTTCACAGCATGCAATGTTGGTTTTCATGTATGCACAAAAGGGAGCCGGAGAGCGGGGAAAGGACGGAGAAGAGGAAATGGGAAACGGTACGAGTGCGGTACTGTAGAGGCTGTGTGTGTGCGGAATGGGGGGTAATATTGCATATTCCCTCAAAGAACAGTGTGTCATTATTAATGAAAGAGGGGCTAGATAATTTGTTTTTTTAAAGATTTGTTACCCCCTGGAAGGTTGAAAGGTACCCAAAGAGGTTGAAATTGTATTTCTACTGCATTTGTACAGGCTGTTAGATAACTCAAAACACAGACAGATATTTTTTTTCCCCCACCATTCATAATACAACAGATCCAGAAGTTGAGCTGACTATACATGCACGTTGCAGACAAGTGGACACTCATTCATACATGAACTACTGCGGCGTGTCTTTATTGCTCCATCGTCTCTTAACAGCGCTGTTCTTCATGCAGACAGCATACACCTAATTCACCGCCACGGTGTTTCCATGGCGACTGGCCCGCATTAATTTACCAAGGTGAGTGGCCTTGTTGTGCTGGATTGTGTGTTTCGTATGTGGTATTTCACAGATGCAAGGCGCACGAACGATTGAGCGCTCCACACAGTCAATGAAAAGTTGTCTTACCCATGAACTCAATCCCGAGTTCATCCGCTGTTCCATTCAAGGCCAGATAGCATGAGAAAAGGGAGGGAATGGGTAAACAGAGGCACAGAGAGGGGGGGGAGAGAGAGAGAGAATAAAACAGTTACAACATGATGCGCCTCTATCTTACTCAGAATTCACCTTTGGGAGAAACACATGCTGCAACTAGACCATAAAGTTGGTTTGACGGCTTTCTCTGACATGCCTCTCCCTTGTGCACCAGGTAATGAGCCAGGCAGCCCCAGACGCTTGGTATGCTTTTCCGAGATACACTTTGAATTCACACAGCCCACAGTGGCTTTGAATGAAGAAAGAAAACAACAAAGATACGGGGGCTGAGAGGATTAGAGGAAGGATCATGAAAATAAAGTTGAAAATGACATATCATGTAGCTTTATGTCAGTGACGTTGCTTTGCACAGGGCTTATATATTGATTTGAGCCTGAGGCATTGCAGTAATTGTTCTCCTCTGTCTCCAAGCATAGCTTTTCAATATTCACTAGCTTGGTCACTGCAAGACTCACATGCGTGTGCACCCGTAGGCATACAGTACGTTGCACTCTTCTGTATGTCTTTGTCTAGTGCGCGCACACACACAGTCTTTCTTCATGCAGTTAGTCTTTCCCCTCAATCCCAGTACTGGGGAAACAGATAAAAAGGAGCACTCGTGTTCGTTCCATCCTGACAGTGCCCCTTTTTCATGTCACTGTAATGTAATCTCATTTAAATTAAAATGAAACCCTCACTAGTAATTGCTTTTTCTGACAGAGGTGGTCTGAGTTTTAAATAGAATGTGGCTTGCCAAGCTCCTGACAGATTAAGTAGTGGGCACTCTCCAAAAAAAAAAAAAAAAAGGCTAACAGAGAGAAAAAAACATCTGTTCTCGGATGCATTTTGATGGTGCCATGGGAAAATCTGTCAGTGCTCTGGCATTGTGAGTACGAGGGAAAAAATAAAAACACCCCAGAGAGCTGGAGTGAGATTCACATAAAAGACAAATGAACATTTGGATGAATGGATTTATAATAATTGCACGAGGTTATCACGCTCTATTAGGGGGTGTGATTTGAGGAAATAGGCCTTTTTAATGTGAATGATCAAATTTGAAATACAGTTAGCAAACTTAGGACATTTAGGGAAAGTTCCAGAGAGCATTTAGACCCGCAAATGTTAAAATAACGTCTTACATACAAAGCCAGGTTCTTCATATACTCTGTGACTGCCTGACAGACTGTTAATGAGGGACAGGGATTTCCATGATTCCAGTGATAACAAGAGAGTAACAAAGCCTGAAGAGCAGGTCTGAAATCCCCAAATTATCAATCAATAAAAAAAATTAATATGTGTTTGTAATTAAATAGGAAGTAAGTGTCATCATGTTAATACTGAGCTAGGGCTGTCAATTGATTAAAATATTTAATCATTATTAATCGCATAATTGTCCATGATTAATTGCAGATTAATTGCACATTTTTATCTGTTCAAAATGTATGTAAATAAAGGGAGATTTGTCAACTATTTAATACTCTTATCAACATGGGAGTGGGCAAATATGCTTGCTTTTGCAAATATATGTATATATTTATCATTGGAAATCAATTAATAACACAAAACAATGACAATTATTGTCCAGAAACCCTCACAGGTACTGCATTTAGCATAAACAATGTGCTCAAATCATAACATGGCAAACTGCAGCCCAACAGGCAACAACAGATGTCAGTGTGATTATCATAAAGTGGGCATGTCTGCAAAGAGGAGACTCGTGGGTACCCATAGAACTCACTTTCATCCACATATCTTGAGGTCAGAGGTCAAGGGACCCCTTTGAATATGGCCATGACAAGTTCTTCCTCGCAAAAATGTAGCGCAAGTCTATTTAACCTCCTTCGCGACGAGCTCGTATGACATGGTTGGTACCAATGGATTCCTTAGCCCGCTACAACCTCTGGAAGATTGATTAAGTTAATGCATTACAGAAATTAGTGGCGTTAAAACGAATTTGCGTTAACGTGTTATTATCACGTTAACTTTGACAGCCCAATACTGAACACAATGTAAGTTCATCATTTCTGGATTTATCTCTTGCAGCCTCTCTAACAACAACACACAAACTAATGATTAAAACCGTTAAGAGGAAGTCAATTGTGGCCGGCGGACATTATGCTTTCAGCTATGAGGAATTTTGAGATGTAATGGTTGACACTTTTGTTACTAGGCGCTTACTGTCACTGTGGAACAAACACTTGGCAAGGCCAAAGAAGTGAATGCAGTATCTCACTGATGTTGCCTGATCTGTATTATCCATTCAAGCCTCTCTCTGTGATTGCCCATGGCAACAGCCAACACTTTCTCCCCCGTCTAAATCGCCCCGACTGTCAAAGCCTGTGCAGATGATGTCATTACGACACTGATACACATCCCCTCGCTCTGGCATCGCCTCGTCTGGAGACATTCACCAATCATAATACGCGCGGGCTCCCAATCCGTCCCACTGGCAACTCAAAGCGCCCCCGGGAATCACTTACGCCGTCTTGAGGGAGACTTGAGCAAGCTTGGAGAATACCTGTGCATCATGTCAGATGCTCTTGGCCCGATTAAGAGGCAGAAATCTGGCGGGTGGGAGAGACAATGGCAGGAGTGAATCAAATCCTTAATCCCCTCCTTCATTTGGGTGAGCAGGGAACGGGGGAGCCAATGTGTGTGTGTCTGTGTGTGTATGTGTGAAGTCAATATCCTGTGCAGCTACTTACTCCAGACCTAATATCTACCAGAGATAAATAGTTCAAATTAGAGGCTTGCCTTCTTCCTCTTTGTTAATCAGCTGGGTAAAACCAAAAGCCGGCTCACCTCCCTCCCCCTCCTCTTCAACCTCCCACCAAACATCCCCTCTGTAGTCTCAAAGGTACAACTAGCTTAACTGAACCACCATTTGTGTCACGTCCTTAACTCTCTCACAGTTAAGACAGGAACTCATCCCGATGAGTTTTTTTTTACCGGATATAGACTCAATTGCAGCCTTCCTACACTCCCATGTTTCCAATTAAAGACCCTGCCACTTCCCCACTGTGCACCAATATCTAGGACCCGCAGCACCTTCTACCCACCTCATTTCCAAAGCTGAGCTCACAGCAGTGTAGCTGGAGTACCTGACAGGGAGCCTCTTTGTCCTTTTGTCCCTGGGCTTTTGAGATGTGCGAGACAGTCTCCGCTTCCCTTTCTACCTCTGTAAGGGCATATGACGGAGTGGCACTGTGTGCGCCATAGCCAGATCGGACTGCTCTGTTGAGTGGCTGCTTTGTGGCCAGTCAATACCAAGACAAAGCACGAGAGGCGATGGATGATTTGTGACTGTGAGGTGCACAGAGATTGATTTCAGGAAAAAAAAAAAAAAAAAGGTTAAAGAGAAAAGTGTGTAGCAGATGAAACTTGTCTCTCCCCAGTGTGTGATTTGCGTCTAACGCTGAAGATGTAGAATTAAACTGCATCCAAACACAAACTCGCTCATACACACACTGACACACACATACAATGAATTGAATTTCATCGGAGCTTGTCCCACTTGTTGTTGCTCGTAGTGTGTGCATGTATGCGTGCATGTTATTATATGATTTGGCTTTTGAAAGCAGGATAATCCTCAAAACCCTTGGTAATCTTGGTAAATTTAAATTACTTTGTATCAACAGAGATCGAAATAGGCTTCATTCCTCTCTCAAATCTTCCAGTGTACTCTTTATCTCTTATGGTGGTTAAACGATTGTGGTCAAAACACAGCTCTCTGTGGTGAACAGGTGCATGCGTGGAGTAGCGGTACTAGACAATTTGTATTCAGTTTTGTATTATCATTATTATTATTTTTTCTGATAAAAGATGTTTGGGATGAGTTCATGGCACAAAATTACTACTGAAGATTTCTTAAACATGGTTTGACAAAGCTTTAAGGAACATTTTGTCGTTTTTACAGGTATTTGATAGAAGCCTTGTCTTCCAAAAATTACGTTCCCATACAACGAAACTGCATCGTGAATTACGTTTCCAAGGAAATGGATTTTGTCGCGGATTATGGTTGCAGTTTTAAACAGTTTATTGCCATTATATGTACTCTTGAGATCTACGGGACATATTTATTAGTGTGTTATGTACACACCGTGTAGTGTATTGAGAGGGGACCCCTATTAACTGTTACACCGCCGAACGGCATGCTGGGTACAGCTCGCTCTCCGACGCTCGCTACATTCAAGAATAGATGGAGAAAGAGACCTTTTGCACCATAATGACGCATACTCCAGCATTGCTAGGGGATGCAACTATGTCACGGCAGGTGTATTGCTCAGGAAGCGCAGTGTTGAGTGGGAAGTTGTTTGGATGAGCAGTTTTCGAGAAAGCTGCAAGCAGCAATACCGGAGGTCGAGCAATCGGCCCGTTCCGAACAGGTACGTTTTGAATGGGGACTGCACTCGTGACCAATAAAAGATATTGGAAGGTCTTTCCTTACTTTCCATGATATCTTTACTTTCATGACAAGTCTGGCAAGGCTGCACTTTAGATCATATCATATAGCTGTATATGCCGGCTGTATATATGCATATGTATATAGAGTGTATACAGCGGGGGTGGATGGATGGAGAGGATTCTGGGCCACAAGTGTTCCATATGGAGCCTAATTTAATGAAACATCTGTGATGGAAGGTGTTTTGCATAGAGTATAGCTTTTTTTCCTGTAGCACCCAAGCAAGTTTTCGACCCACAGCATGTTTTTTCTCTCTCAAACTAGTACTGGAATATTGAGTACATTCAGTAAAAACTGTGACATGTGGAAATGTTGTTCCAAATATTTATTTGAATACATTTTTATTCCCCCCAAACTATTTTGAACTCTAAATAAACCCACATTTCTGTAGCTTTAGCTGGAGACAGGCATTGTTTACAGTTTTTCAAACTTTCCTATATTATAATTACATCAAAGTTAAGTTTTTTTTGCAGATTACTGAATATTTTTACCTCAGGTAACTTCAGGCCTCTAGAAATGATTCAAATCAATCTGTGAAGGAAAAATTACTCTTTTGGCTCATTGTCTACACCTCGTAACATAAGGAACCTGTGATGGGGGGGTGCTGATAGACATGGTTTTGTTTTAAGGGGTCATACGGTGAAAAGGTTGGGAATCACTGCCTTAAACTACTCTGGATATAACGCATGAGCAGTAGCAAGAGCAGCAACAGTGTAAATATAGCTTTGTAGCTTAGGAGTTAATGCTGTTATCTGGGAGATTCCTATTCTTATTGTGTTTTTCCACACGCTGATCAAACAGTTTCATGGGTTAATCTTCAGCAACTGTAAAAGACGCATGTCCCTGAAACACAGTTGTTTTTTTAGTCATCTGAAAGGTCTATTGTACTGTATGTTTAATCCACTGACAAAATCCATCCACTCTAATTTTCTGCTTCAATCCTGCTATATTTTGAAGTAGGGATCTTTTCCCAAGAATCATTTGATTGAAGTGCTTTCAGTAAGCCCAAACACTGCAGGAAATATACTTTCTAAATTTTTAAATAATAACAAATTTATATACAGTATATTTTACTGCAGAGTCTTAAAAAAATGTGCATAAAGCTGCACATAAAAAATGCATATAGCACATCAAACAAACCCTCTTTTAAAATGTGCCGTCTGGGGCTTATTGTCTTATACATTTTTAATAATAAATGCAAAGGTACTATAAATGTGTTGTAATCTGCTGTATGTGTTTCTTCAGGCGTCCGTTTTTTGTGCAACACACAATACCATTCAGCTTATCTCAAAGAGCAACATAAAATCTCCCGATCTGGACACACACGGAAATTGATGTCTGCCTATAGAAGATAAAATAAATCCCACTGTGAAAACTGGCTGCCATGAGGGAGAAAGAAACATGCCTCATGACACTGGCTTGTGACCCCATTAATGGTCTCTCAGTCGGCCTGGTGGCATCAAAGAGAAGGCAATAGGAGTTAAGTTTTCTCACTGACTCTTGGTGCAGAGGAGCCGAGTCACTCCATAAAACAGTGTGAATTTGTAAAGCCACTGTCTCATGGGAAAGGCTCTGGGCCTCCAATTTCTCTTCCGTGTACCTCTGACTTTTGCTTTATTTTTTAACTACACTACACAGCTGTCACGGGGATTCAAAGACTCCGGGGGAATTGTTTTTCACGAAGAATAGGAAACTGAAGACTTTCCTGCCTTTTAGCTAGACTAAAGCAAAGCAAGATTAAAGACTGTAATAAAAGATACAGGAGGTTTTATGCACAGGGTTTAATTCTAATATCTGCATGGTAGCGCTGTACCTATGCAGGCCAATAAAGAAACGCAGTCTCATGATACGCATTATGGCTGTCTAGTATCTAAATCATGTTTTTTATTGCTCTAATAATTTCCAAATTTAGATTCAAAATGAGAATCCCCACATTACGACACTATTAATCAAAATATCGCCACGTGTTATGGACAAAATGGACACAGAATGGAAATATTAAGCCTAAAGTAGATGATGCAGCAACTGAAAACATGCATGTTATTATGAATTAAATACTGTAATGCAGGTATCGTACCATTACCTGTCAGACTGTAAACTTTAGCCACAGCTTTATATGATCTGTTAATCATATTAGGTTAGAGACTTAAAGTTTTCTACATCACCAATCACCAAGACCATCAAATAGTTAACAAATCTCCCTTTAAGGTACATTTTGAACAGATAAAAAATGTGTGATTTATTTGTGATTTATCTCGATTAACTACGGACATTCATGCGATTAATCGCGACTAAATATTTTAATCGATTGACAGCCCTAGTTATGTTAAAAGTATTTTTGAGGTATTTTACGCCCTCATTAATGAGTTGACAGTAGAGAACTGAGAGGAAACGAGGGGAGAGAGAGATGGGAAGCGACATGCAACAAAGGTTCCCAGCTGGAATCGAAGCGGGGGACGTTGTGTTTCATGGTTTCTGAAGTCTTAGGGCCCAGAGGACTACACAGTGCTGTGCTGCAAGAGTTAACGTGAGGCTGATCTCACTTGATTTATATTTATCTTGTTGACTGACAGCGCAGTCAGAGATTCGCTCACGGGCATGTAACATGTTCTTGTTGTGAATTTGTTTTCATGTCGCAGATCAATACTCCGATGTTGTACTGTAGGAATAAAAAATAGAAAGGAGAGCGTACTTGGGTCTGACAAGATAGCATCTGTCTTGGGTACAAACTGGTCACAGCGTAGTCCATGGTAGCCCTCTTTACACCTGCGTTAGAGAGAGAGAGGAAAAGAGACAGAGAGCAAGATTAGAAGTAAGACAAACCAAGCAAAAAGTACCAGAGTACAGCATGAACTGTCAGCCGAGGAGACTTGCAGATAAGGAAAGTTGAGAGCGGGAGACCTGGAGAGAAGACTGAATGGACGGTAAAAAGTGGAGTGCTCACCGAGGACTGAGGTGGTGGAGGGAGATACACAGAAACTGTCGAGAGGGGTGCGGTGAGAAGAAAGAGAAAGGAAGGGGGAAGATAGTTGGGCCGGCCTAAGCAGCGCCTGCAGCCTCACAGATAGCACATGACTGACAGGAATGCCAGGTCCCAGTGGGAAAGGAATGGGGAACTGGGATGGAGAGTACTTGGCGTGATGCAGACGACTCAAGATCTACAGTGGAAGGGAAGCTGCCATACTTGGAACACTCATATAAACAACGTCCTGGCACAGTCCAGATATTTGCCTTCATCATCAAATAAATATCCCCTACTCTGTTGATGCCTGCAGATCCCTCAGCAACTGTCAGAAATATATCCACCGGAATTATGACATTTGAAGTTTGGCTGAGTGTGTTGCAATATCTCAGCAATACCCGCATCGTTAAACATTATTATCCGTGTATAATTCTTGTTAATGATTGGGGATTTTAACCAATCCTGTGCTGATCACTGACTTAATTGAAGAATAGGAAAAACACTTCAAAAACATACTTGTACTGTCAGAATAAAACATTTTTTTTTTTTTCTTACAAAAACTTGAAAAATGAGGTCACAAATATAAAGTTTGGAGTTGTTCCTCTGCACTCAGCCCTAGTTTGGCACAATCCTCAATCGTTTTTGCCTCAAAGAGGACTTAGGCATTTTTTATTCCTATCTTCAGTAGTGACCACACTGTGAGCACATTCAGTGGGCTGATCCATCCCTCTGCTCTTTCACGGCTTAGGGGAGACAATTGGGGGATTTGCTTTCATGTGTCTGTTTCAACATAAACTTGTACATGAGTGAGCGATATGTCAGTGTTGTCTATACTTTCTCCACTCCGTCGGTCGGTGACATATTGTATGAAACTGCGGGGATTTACGCCCGCGCATTATCCATCAATATCCGTCCACCACATTTCCACCAGTGTCACCGATCTCACATACAGTTTAATGTATTGGATGAGTGACAGGCAGAAGTGGACCATTCGGTCTCACTCAGCTTCGGCTCGACCTGATAGCTTGAAGGAAAATTAAAAAAAAGCAACAATGCCAACAACAACTGAGCTATGTAAAACAAACTGGGCAGCAGTGGAGATCACAAGTTGTTGGTTAAGGCTGGGATAAGAGTGAAAACTGCGAGGGACTGTCATCTTTCTTTGTTTTTACATCTCACATTTCAGTTTGCGCCTGTTTGGTTGATTTCGTGGCTCCAAAGGAAAAAGCTCCTGTCATGGTGGGTAGAGTGTCATGCAGATTATGTGGCACAGCGCAATTTCGGTACTTGTTTTGGAATAAAGATGTGCTTGCATTTCCACCAGTAGAAACCACCTCTTAGCACAAGATTCTTGATGAAGCTTTTAACCTGCATTGACTGAATTTTTGGCTACTTGGCGGCAGTGGAAACTCTCCGCGAACAAAACACTGACATATTATCCTCTTTTAAAATGATATGGCTAACTTGTTAGCAAACAGTTGCCTATTTACACATTCAGCAGACTCAGAGCAACATTAGCATTCATTTGGAATCGTGTTTTGTGTTTCTAATTTTTTTTTTTTTCTTTTTTTGCTCTCCATGAACCAAAAATATCTAGCTCTTTAACTGTTAAATGCTCCACTATGTTCACCAGCTAGTCTGTCTGTGTGTCTTGTGGTGCTGGAGAGGTAACAGTGGGTTTTTAGAGCTTTTTTTCCCGCTGAAAACAGCTGCCTCCTGCTGCTGGAAACTACAGAAAATGTAGAGTGTGGAGAGGGAACCAAAACAGTAAAATTGCATGCCATAAAACCAAAACAATGAGTTGAAAGACACTGTAATTTGTGTGTAAGTACATTGAGAGAGAAAACTGGAGTCAAATTCCTTCTATATATGTACTGAAGCTGATTCTGATTCTAATACTTCCTACAGCTGAGTGGAACTGCAGAGGTCGGGTTCTTCACTACAAGTGATCCCTTTCCCCTCCCATCACACATCGCCATTTGTTCCATTGTAATTATAAAAATACTGATTATAAAAAAATCGAATTGAAAGATGCACAAAACATTTTAAATGAAGTGTGTGCTACAAAGTGAGTTTGAGAAGCTTTTGAAATCTCAGTGCCGTTCACGGCGTTCAGCACCGCTGTCGAGCTGCAGGGCGTGATCGTTGAAACAGTCATTTTGTGTTATGTGGCAGTAAAAACTCTCTAACTGCACCTTTAAATAGTGGAACTCATTACCGTTCAACTGATGTGTGAAAAATGCCCTTGAAAAACCTCAAACTCTTTGTATCATTTCGTTTTCAAAGTAATAAGAAAAACACACAAAAACCTCTATAGTTACCGGCTCAGGCAGGCAAAGGAGGGGATAAAGCACTTGTTTCTCTCCCGTCATTGTCTCTCCCACAACCAGACTTCTACCTCTTAATCAGCAGGAAAGAAATGACAAATGCAATACCCTGGTATTGTCCAAACTCTCTCTCAACTCAGACACAAGATTATGTCGTCTTATAGAGCAGCACACAGAGCTACTAACAGACCAATAATACCTACCAATGCAGACATGACGACCAAACAAACTGAAGGATTCATTGTTGGCAAAATGGTATGATGTTATTGTCATGCAGATGGTAGTTCATTGTATTCATACAGTATATTAGTCCTTGATCACTGTGCATTTGTGAGCCAGGACTGATTCAGTTAATTATTTGCATAATACAGTACAGTACAATTCAAATGTCTGAGCTGAATAGCATCAGTTAGATTCTTATAGTCATTGCTCATAATGCACCTGTATGCATGTATGCATCTTACGGAGAAAAAAAAAAAGAATATAGACAAAAGCTAACATGATTTAATCGATCTAAAATAAACGTTTTGAGAAAATATATGAATGAGAATATCCATTTAAAAATCATCATTAATTACATAAGAGATACACCATTAAATCAGACCACACATTTTACAGTGAAATGGAATATGCAAAAGAACATGCCATGTGATGCGTAACTCACCAATCCAAATGACTAATGCAAAAATATCAGATTAATTACCAAATTAAAACTGCTTTTGTACGGGAGTAATTAATACGAGGCCACGGTGGGATTTCGGATAAGAGAGAGAATCCCAGGAGAAGCTGGAGTTTTGACACATATATTCATCTTACATCCAACGTTAACCTTTTGTTAGGAACGTTGGGAACCTCACTGATGCCGATACTTTCTGCGTGGACAGATATCAACTTTGGAGCATCCTTGATTTGATATGAAATACAAGCACTGTCCCTTTTTTGTCAGCGTGCCAATCAGAGTGAAACAGCCAATCGTGCGCCGTAAAAATTCAGGGAGGACCCCAAGGCGACCATTCAGATTTCAAGGGTAAATCGTCCCTCCCCTGCCATTGCTCGGCTCTGCCCTACATCACCTTCCCTCCCTGGGTGTGAGCTGAGACGCCTTGTTAGTATTCTGAATCACGAACCCCAAAGGCAGAATGCCTGTCTGGCTATCTGTTTACGTCTGGGCTTTGCTTTCTGTTTGTTTAAGTCTCCATCTCTCCCCTCCTACCATCTTTGTAGCACTGTGAAACAAGCTCAGCCGTCCCTCAATGAGATGCAAACAATGCTTTGTAAGTGTGTTTGTGTGAACACGGCGTCAAACGGATGACAAACAATGTGAGATAACGACGCGCTTTGAGTATGTGTGCATCTTCCAATGAGGGGAAATGGGGGAACAAAAGCTTGTGTTCATGTATGTGTGCGTCGGCGTGTTTCAAAAGGGGGGAAATATCTCAAAGAGAGCTCAGATGTGTGTGTGTGTGTATATCGGGGCACATGCGACAGCTTTCTTCTCGAGTGTGTGCGCGTGTTTATATCCTGTGTGTACGAGCAGCAGCTATAGACTCGGAGCATGTTTTCCCCCACTGCTCCGGAGCTGTCTGCGACTATCCAGCTGCCTTTAACACATGTTCGAGTCACGGAGAAAACACACCTCCGAGTCTGGAGGATGACGGAGGGGTGGGGAGCGCTGCCTCATAACTAATCACCACCCTGCCTGTTAATTAGCGTGAAGAAAAATGGAGGAGAGTTGGAGTGCAAGGGGAGGGAAAAGAGGTTCAAGGAGGAGAGGAGGGATGGGAATGTGAGCGTGTCAACCAAACTTTTCATTTAATCCCTGACGCCCGTGCATATTAGCTTCCACATGTCCTTTAAAAAAAATAAATAAATCCATATGAGCTATTACTGTGTAGTGTTAGGGCACTTACTGACCAGATTAACTCAGGCTTGTAGCTAACTTTTGGATGCACAATATCTGGTGGCCATTGATGGTTTTAACAAGATAAATTGCGACATACAGAATTCAAACGGGGATTAATCCCTCAATTTTACCAGCATCTGTTGACAGTTGCAATGACAAGGGCATTACTGTCGCACAGCTTATAGGGATATAATCAGGGTTGGAAATTAACTTTTTTGTCCACCTGCCACTGTGGCTGGTGGATTCCAAAATCTACCAGCCACTCAATAGATTACCATTGTTTTTTTTGGCTGGTGAGTGAATCAAATCTAGCAGGCATTCGCATATTTTAACAGCATTTGGCTGGTGGCTGGTGCTAATTTCCAACCCTGCATATAATACAGTAAAAGTTGTACAAGAAAATTGAGTAATTTAAGCAGAAGTTAAAAGTTTATTCTTGACCTTGGAAACAGTAGTTCCATGTACTTTCCATTTTTGTCTTAGCAACATTTTGATATTTTGGCAATTGCGCTTCTTCGCTTTCTTGCCAAGAAGATTGATGCCACTCACACGTCTGTACGGTAAATACTATATAAAGCTTAGTCTAGCATAAAGGTTGGAAACAGGGAAAAACTCTGCCAAGAAATAGTTGCACATATACAACCCATAAAGCCAAAACATGTAGCTTTTACACCTGGGTTTTTATAAGGATTAAACAAACAAGATATAAAGTGTTAGTGAGCTTTAGAGGTGCTGTTAGGCAGATTTTTTTTATGTCTGGACAGAGCCAGGCTAACTGTTTCCCCCTGTTTCCAGTCTTTATGCTAAGCTAAGCAGCTCCTGGCAGTAACTTCACATTTACGGTACAGACATGAGAGTCGTACGGAGGACTTAACCTGCCAAAAATAAATGAATAATAAATAAATGACTTGATAAATAAATAAATGTCATTAAATGTAGCAAAAATATTACAAATAAATGTAGCCATTAATTAATCGATAAAATGTGACATAAATTGATATTTCTGTTTTAATTTTCTTCTTTATTTATTGGACACGCATGTTTGAGCTGTGTCAATCTTCTCATCTAACTCGTGGCAAGAAAGCAAATAAGCCTATTTCCCAAAATGTCGAACTATTCCTTGAGAGACTTCTCATCCAATCTGGCTTAAAAGCTGAGGTTCAAAGTTCATTCTTGACGTTTGTGCTAAAAAAAAGAGGAAATTTTCTGCATCTGCTGATGAAGATCATGTGATCGAAAGCTCCAGAACAGATACTATATGGACCTTTGTTTTGAGAAAGTTTTCTCAATTGAGTAATTTATCTTAAAGCAATAATGATCCATCCAGAAGAATCTAACAAAGAGATAATAAGTCATCATTAAAATAAAATTGTAAAACTTCTTTGTTTTTGTCTTTTTGATATATATGTAAATTTTTGAAGGGTAAACGAATACACAAATATACAATGTTGCTCTGGTCAAATTATTACTATTCCAATAGGACTAAGAAATGCACTAATATTTCATTAAGTTCACATAATTAAGTACATACAGTATACTGATCAATTAAATACGGCAATAGTTGTTTTTCGTGGTGTCTATATTCTGAGCTACAGTTAGCTGAAATCAATTCTTCTAATTTAAGGTAAGTGGTTATCTAAGGAGTCTTGAAGCTGTGTAGAAAATTCCATCTTTGATTTGAACATTTGGCATCCCGTAGGGTTCAACATTATGGGGTAAGCACAGCCACAGCCTCCCTCTCAACATGAAAAGCTTTCCAACAGCATGTCTCGATTTATCTAGGATATATGACTGGGCTTTATGACTAGAGCTGGCTAACCCTGAACTGCAGGACATTGCTATCATCAGCTTGTTAGCCCTGGTTGCCAAAATTAAATGAATAACTTTCTTTATGCTGGCATGAACTCACGATTTAGAAATACTACTAAACCTAAGAAGAAGAGACACGGCATGCTACTTCAGCTTGGCACTTGATCTAATCTACGCATGATGATTGGGAAGTTAACAGAAAGTATCTACAAATAATTTGAAACCCAGATAATGTTGGACTGATTCCATTTCCCCTTAATTACCTGACTTCTTGGATGTGACTTTCTTCAGTCTCCCTATCAAAGGCAATCATTATTTGGCAGCAGGGGTTCTCGCCAAACTCAATAGACACATTCATCACACTGCACCAAGTCTTTTGACTCTCTGCCACATCTCATATTGCACACCAACTGGTGCAGTTGATGTTGTTAAGTATTACTGAATTGGGCGTTACCCCTAATTTCCATAAATTGACCTAAAAGTCATACATAATAAAATCTAGATTTGCATATGCGTTGGCAGCACAGATGCAATATGGTATTATGCTAATTGCTAAATATCTAAATAAATTATTTAAACTCCAGTCACTGTGTGGAGATGGTGAATACTGTGGTCTTTTAATTTGCTCATTTTTGAGATATAGCACCTGCTGGAGTGTATAAATACGGCATATATAAGATGAGGCTGAGGGCACGCAGTTGATTTAAGCTGCATTTCGCTTTTCACCGCAGCCTAATTTTTACCACTGGGAAAGTCGGGATGACTAACTAAAAATCCATTTTTTATGAGCAGAAAAAAAAAAAGTAGACCTCCAGTGATCTAATTTCTTTTATAATAAGAAATACGCACATAAACATATCACACACGCATGCATTCACACACACACACAGCCATCCCTGCTTCACTCTCAATATCAAAGCCTAATCAGTGGCTGACACTTCTCTCATTGTTATTGATGGGGTACGAGGGAAGAATAGGCTATGAGTTGGATGCAATCTGCTCAGATTGTTCTACGGTATAAAAAAACCCAAAACATGATACAAGGCCAGAATGCCTCCTATAAAGACAGTCTTCCACCTTTATCGCATAAGCCGTACATATCTCTATCTGTCTTTTGCAGCGGTTGCAGCGGGGAAGGTACGGAGGACAAGATTTACACCCCGAGCGAATTTGATGGATGTCTATTACTGCGTGCGAGCTGTTTACATACAAGAGTGATGTGCGGCTGCCAGGATGTGTCTGCGTTCAAAACTTTAATGCTACAGCGAGGAAGAGGCCATCGAGAGGTAAAGCTAGAAGGATGGCTGTCACCGAGCAGCGTCTCTTTCTGTTAAAATAACTGGGAATGCGTGGATGCAAACATTAATGCGGGCATAGCAGTTAAATAATTGGCATCATAAATTTAGGTGGACTTAATTACTTTGATGACAAAACAGAGCATTAATAAAGCTACTTCATTTGCTGGGGACATGAAAAGTATGATGTAGCGCCATAATACTGTGATTAAAATCTAGATTGTCAAGCAAGCAACTGTTTGTCTCAGATATTGCGCTCAACTCAACTACGGTTAATTAGAGCTTCATTAGGGTTCTGACCAATGAGCCACTTTACTGGTGTAGTAAAAGTATTGTGAATAAAGTTAAGTATACTGTCCTGATTCCTTTTACACGGTTTCACCACTTTTTGGATCTTATTCTGAATACATTTTGCTGCTGAATAGTGTTTACAGTATCTTCCATTTTCTTGCTATAATTGCTGCTGCAATGTCCCCATTTTGCTGCAGGGATCATTACATTTCCATCAGCTAAGACAGTAAACAAGGCCGCTGCAGCCATTTCATTCATCAAGATAAACACACACTTACGCAATCTCACTATCAAATGTCATTCGAAGAACTAGCAAAATCAAATATTTCAATAGGCACATGGCACAAAAAGAGCGACACGGCACACAATGTTCTGGTCTGGTGCGCCCTATCTGCCGTGCTCCAAGTAGTCATTAAGCTCTCGGAGGATGAAGACGTCCCGGCTTGTTTGCCTTGCACATCAGCAGGGCTGAGTGTGAAACGGGGAGCTGGCACTATATCACGCGGGAGTGCACACTACATCATGACGGTGCTCCCAAGCTGCGAGTCTGTAACAGGTGCTGTTTCAAAGGACTAGAGATAACAGAGGGGAAAGAAAAGGGTGAGGGGAGACGGACACAGTGAGAGAGGAGAGAGGGGGGGGGGGGATGCTGCTGAAGGGGATGTATTCCTCTTCATCTTCAGAGATTTCTTTTTGCTTCCTCTTTCTGGGTGTGTGTGTGTGTGTGTGTGTGTGTGTGTGTGTGTATGTGCGTGCGCGTGTGCACACAATTGCAAAAATATACTGGCAGTCTGGGAAATTCTATTCTGTTTTGAAGAGCATAATACTTTAAGCTACGCTCTTGAAAAATAAGGATGAATTTTACCAGCAGTCTGTATAGGTTAAATATTCATAAGATTTGCACTTCCAACCCCGTATAATACGAGACATCTGCATTGTGTACGATTAACTCCTGCAAGTAACCTTCTACTGGCTTCCCTCCCACTGATTCATAATTTACTGATGAGTACTTCCATACTGGTCTTTTCCCAGAATATTACTGCAAATGTGCTTTTTAATTTTTTTTTTTTAAAGAAATTACCAAGAGGGGACTTGTATCCTTGAGTGATCTACCTATCAAAGAGGGGACTTCCAGATACTGCAGTGGAACTGTCTGTCTACCCATTCTTTCACCTAATTAGTGTTTGTTAACCACAACAACTTTCTTTGTTTACTACTTTATTTATTACTTTAATGTTATCAATATTTAAACATTTCTCTGTGAAACAAATATTACCACTTTTATTACCAGATATGGCCACTTTAATAAATAATAATAATTTACCTGAAAATCAGAAGTAACTTTGCTGCATGCACTAACATCATGACTGCAATATAAGCAACAATTTCTTTTTACTTTATAGTCTTTAATTATATAAAATATATTATTGAAGTTACATTTTAAAGATTGATAACAACAGTGCATTATTTTCTTTTAGGGGAATTCATATTCTTCTGTTATTGTTGGTAATTTTTACGACCTGTGGGGAACACATACACCTGCACCGACGGAAAAGAGCCAAACTGAACGTGCCACAGACGTTTTTTACTAGCGCCTAGTGGTAACTTTACTACCAGGCAGTGCCTGCGACGGTAAAAACAAGGGAAAATATTTTTTTTAAGACAAGACGATAGAAGCCAAACATGTCGTCGCCGGTAAGGATGTTTTTTGCCGCTTCAGAGGACGACAACACGATTGCAATTAGCAATACAAGTTTTTTTGATGGACTTAACTAGAAAAACTAAATGAACATTTGAAGAGTCAGAACTGTTCTTTGTTTTTGTTGTGTTAACAATAGTGATGTCAGTTAGATCAGAGCGATGGAATATTAAATCATCCATCTTTGCTCACTACATCTTGGCATTTCTTGCCCTCAGGTGTGCATGAACTACCAGTTATTAACTTCTTTTTAAAATACAAAACAATGTGAAATTATCGGTTATCTTATCGGCATCAGCCATGAGAAGCAGGTAATTATCGGTTATCTGTATCGGCTGAAAAAAAAAATCATATTGTGCATCCCAAGAAAACAAAAAACAACAATAGATTTTCTTTGCTGTTTGGAACAAAAGACGTTTTCTTCATCATCTTTTTATCTGTAAATATAAGCACAGAGCACGACTAACACGGCACATGGGGGGGGAGGGGGGGGGGGGAGATAACGTTATCATCAATCAGCTCTGTTTGTGGTGGTGATCATCTGGTGTGTTTGCAGAGGACTTGCAAAACATCATCAATTAACATGGGTCTGTTAAAAGGTGCCACAACAAAAGAATCAACAGCTCATATTCCACAGAGTGAAGGCCACGTATAGATAACCGGCTATCACCGCAGCTGTGTTGTTATTTGCACCATGCTTCTGTTAACGATGTTACGTGAGTCATGCCTCGTGGCCATGAGTAATATCTTCAGGTGCTGCCACGAATGTATGAGTTCTAACTGATGTTTTTACTGAGGTGAAACTGCATTTGTTTTGGCCAGAGAAGAAAATGAAGGCCCGAGCGGCTTCTGATTTACATGATCTGATATAAATCTTACGTGCTCAATGGACATGCTAAAGAGACAAGAAGACAAGCCGGGATACCTATAAATAAGAGTAACACATTTCTCCATCAAGTGGTTTCAACAGGGAGAATTATGATGTATCTATCCCACTTTCTCACCATTCGGCATGATGTGCTGCTAACTGAAAAATGGAAGAATTTGAGTGAATACAGGGCTCACAACTTCTTGTTAAATAGCAAATTTACTTTTAGATTCCCACGTTTTAGCTGCCATCACACTAATCAAAGCAATTAAGGTTTTTGTGTGTTAATCAAATGATGACTTGTTTGAGGCTGAGGCATCGCTAACACTATGATATTAACTGCTCTTGTTAATACTGCACGCTTTCTAAGCTGATAAGAGAGATAACCGCCTGAATATTTTGACTCATCCTGACAATCTTAACGCTTATGAGAGGCATCAAAACAATATCTACCTGAATCACCGGAGACATTTCTGTGACTTTTATTATTCATTAGACCTCTCCTCCTTTTGCAAGGGACTGCCAGCGCCAGACAGGCGCAACATCGACTGTTGGCCGCCTCCACTGTGATGCAGTACATTACGAATTTAGAAAGGGGTGTTTGAACTGTACCTTGAGAGAACATAATGTGATTATTAAACAGTAATAAAGAAAGATGGCAAGGGAGCGGTGGGGAAAAAAAAAAACCACACACAAGAGCCCCGGCTTGTCAACGAGGTGTGTAAAAGCTTATCTTCTTTGATACCATCTACATGCCCCTTTAGGACGGGCGCCAATGAAAAAGTAATTAAGTTCAACTGTGTTGTTTGGAAGCCTGACAATAAATAGAAACTACAGTCCTGACATGAGTCATTACTTGTGAGTGATTGAGTTTAATTGTTATTTGCTAACAGCCTGTTTGACTCAACGTCGCTAAAGAGTGCCAAGAATCGCAGTAGATGCGGCAGATGACATCACGACGGCAGGCGCATGAGAGTGACCTGAATAATTCACCCCCTGCTGGCGACGGGTAAGTGGAGATGTATGTAGCGTCGTAGCCTTGTCTGCACACATTGTATAAATGGGGGCTTGTGTCTTTGAGACGGTGATCCTCTCAGAGTAACGCAGATCACTTGCATGTTACACGGAGGCAACACGACTTGAGTGCATTTAAATCTTGAATGGATTTAAAAAGGTGTCATCTCTTCCGGAGCTGAGAGAGAACTCATGTACAATTTACATGCATTTGCTTTACATGCCTTCAAACATTTATACGGGGCAAATCACCTCTCTGAAAAAACAGCGCTGCATGACTACTACTTATATATGTGAAATCATTTCAGAAAGTAATTTGAACAAAGTAAACACCTGTCCTTTGTAGAAGCATGAAATTGTGCTCATTATTTGCTTTTGCCACCTTATCAGTCTTTATTAATCTCCATTTCCCCGCATTTTCTCTTAACACGAACAGTAACGGTGCCGTGGACAGAAAACTGAGAAGAAATGACCTTTATCTAAACAAGTGCTTCAGTTTGTAAATAAGCGTAGCATTAAATGCAGACGTCTCTTGAATATCATAGGGTTTGCTGTAGACTAGCAATTTAGTTTTAAAGGAGAAGGCATTAAAACATGATTATACTGTGATTACAGGGTGAGAGACTGTGGGGAGGCAAACTGAAATATATATTTTTTTACAGTACACTTGACACAAAGTATCAACACTAGTGGAAACCCTGTCATTATGTCTCCTCGGGAGCAAAAGCATCATCCTCCAGGAATGTCACCTTATTTTGGAGTTTACCTTTGTTTTATATGAGAGTCACAGTAACACATGGCAGGTCCATCTATCTTATCCGACAGCTGTAAGGAGCGCTGCCTCTCTCTGTTTCTTGTCTGTGTAAATTACAGTAAATGTCTTTGGGTTTTGTGCCATTCGTTGGACGAAACAAACAAGTGAGACGGAAGACTGCGGTGGGCATTTTTCACTATTTTACCACACAACTAAATATTAATCAAGCAAGTAGTCAGTCATATCACAATGTGGTCAATCTAAAATAACATGAAATAATGTTTAGTGCATGAACTACGTTACATGAGACCAAATTCTTTAAATGTGTCAAAAACTTTAAATTTGTTAAATTTTAATGAGAGCATAAGATGATGTCATCATTATATGACTGCTCCCGAATTAACAACGAAACTATCTCGACCTCTCCAAGATTAATTATATAATAATATGAATAATATAATAATAATGTTTATTTATTAAGCACTTATCAAAATCTAGGATTACAAAGTGCTTTACAAAAACCAAACACAAATTTCCATGTTCACTTATTGTTCTCATCTAGAGACCCCCCAGGGGTCCGTGGCACTCTGTCAGGGGTCCGCAAAATAATTTGCTATAAATTATCATTAGTCATTATCATTAAATCATTAAAAAGTGCATATCTACAGATGGCGACTATATTTGCGCCAATAAAACAAGCATATTGTGTCCCTTACTCCCACCCACATTAGCTTTGGACCAGTAGAAACTCTGATATGATTGTAACAACAGCAATAAGTTTGTTATTTTTAAGTTGAAGCACTAACTGTGCTAAATCAGCTTAGGCTGGTAAGTTAAAACATCTGCATTTAAGCTTTTAAGATCACTTACTTGAAATGTAGGCAATACATGCTGTCAAGTTGAGTCCAAATGCAATTCGTTTAAAAATTCACCCTTTGTTTAAAGGTATATAAGTGGTATTAACGTTCAATAACACTGCAAATGTCCCCGCTGCGGGACTAATGAAGGATTATCTCATCTTATCTTAACATGATTCAAATTGAAATGTTCATCTGTTTATCACTATGAAACAGGTCTGAAGTATTTAGATTAAAAAGTTTTAGAATACACATAGTTTCAATGAAATCTAAGAGTACGAATGTAAGTAAGCATATGTTTAATCAGTGTTACGATTAAGAGGGGGTCTTTGGAAAATATTCTCCCCTGTAAGGGGTCCCTGGCCCCGAAAAGTTTGAGAATCCCTGATATATAGTATATACTGAATATAAATGTACACACACAGACAGACACACACACATATATGTATGAATAAATGTTAAAAAAGTTAAAACAAACAATATAATCAAAATCTAAACTAGCTCATATACAACTTTATAACTTTCCTGTTTGTGTTGACCACTGTGCCACATGGATTTTTACACTAATAGCCACATTTTCAGTCAATAGAATAAACACAATGATTGGCCAACATAGTGCCGCAGTCAATGATTTTTACATTAGAAATGGGTGGAAAACATTGACACTGCGAAACGCCCTCGAGTGCCGCGAGTAAATACTACTATCAACGCGCGCAGGATTAAGCCGTTGTTTTCTCCACAAACATCAATGATATTAGTTATGCCCATTTCCTCGCCTCCCGTCTTGCCCTACATAGTACAAATCTGCCTCTGGTTCCTATGTATCTGGGGGATCATTCTGCTCTGTGATGCATAGCAGAGTGCAAAAGCCACGGCGCCACGCGGCTCCAGGTGTTTCCACTGATCTGCATTCATATCAGGAGCTCATCAAAGAGGTCGAGTCGGGTTAACTTTCTGTCTGCCAATAGCTGAGCTGTTGCTCCCCCCCCCCCCAGGCCCACCCACTGCACAGTAGGGACACAGCAAGTTTTTTTTTCTTTTTTAGCTGTTTAAAAATTATTTTCTATAAAGAAAGAAAGAGGACACTGCTGCCTTTTGTGCCCAATGTTTTGGATGCCGCTAACATCTGCCTCTGCAACCTTAATCCTGTCTGCGACATTCAGCATGATTGAGCTTGAATCATTGTAAATGCTAATAGACCTATACATACACACATACACACACCGAGTGAACAACACAGTCAAGACAGAGCTTTGTCTGTAGATGAACTGTCTTGGAGCCAAACCCTCTGGTTAAGCGACAGTATCAGCTGTAAAAGATGGATTAGGCTCCTCTATAACTACTCTCACACTGAGGCACAATATAGTAATAAGGTGAGTGTGCGTTTGTGTGTGTGCGCGAGAGGAGAGAGGGCAGATCTTAAAGTGACTGCCTGCAACACAGCTACTGTGCCTTCCGTGTGTTGAATGTGGTATGTTTGCTCCTGCGCGAGAGGTTTAGAGCAAGTGTGCTCTGATAGAGACGACTGGAACAGCTTACACTGCTCTCTCTCTCTCACAGAACCCAAACAAGAGTCTGGGGGAAAAAAGAGATTGCTCCCATTGTGATCAATCTGACTGCCTTAGCCAACCAGCCTTGAATAGATGGTCACATTTCTGTACCCTGCAGGCAGACGCCGCTACGCAGTACACTGTCAAACACAATGAATGACATCTTAGCCCAGCTTAAAATCAAATTGTGCACATTGTTCCCGCTGTCTTTATAATTATGTCCATACAATATATGCCAGTATAATACTGGCTGAATGCATCCTTGATGCTTCCAATCACAAGTGGGTGTAAGTGTTTAGAAGACCTTGTTGATTTTTTGTGTTGTCTGTTTGGTTATTACACCTGTGCTGGGTAAAGTTCATACCGATGTTCGAGAAGGGAAAACACTGTCAAACTCGAAATGATTGATTGCTGTAACCATACAGCGAGAGCTGTGGTTATCACAAAGTGAGACCTTTATAGAAAGCTGTAAGAGCCTTAGCAACGAGAACATTACCGACAGTTTGAAGCAGCCACACAAATGTTTTTTTTCATGCCATGAAACTGCAGTTTGGTAACATCACTATGGTCACACAAAACAAAGGAACACTGCCCATTCACAATAGATGCACGGGATCCCTGGACAAAAAGCCAATGGGATTTTTCCATTGGATTTTGGATTATTGCTGTAAATAAACTCTGGCAAGCAAACGTTTATGATACATACACGTTTTGTTCCGTAAAATAATCTCCACAAATGAACCACTTTTATGATTTTTTGATTTTTAGGCTATAAACGAACTACAGCACGGTCGCATGAGCGCGAGTATTATACAAAACGAGGCTGTAAAGGCAGACGAGTCGGCGTGATGACGTTTAGTAGTCTCATTTAGCCACTTGTTAGCAACCGCCTTTTTTAAGACACGTAAAAGCTTCAAAATTCACTGATTGGAATATTTACTGATGTATTTTATATCGTAGAATAAATAAATAAATAAAATATCTTCCGCTTGTGTTAACCACAGACCTTCATTCAAACCAAAAGCCCAATCAAAAAAAAACATTGACTTCCATACGAGGGAACTGGAAGTGCTAAAATGCCAACACATTTCTGGGTTTTAGGACTCATTCCTGCACAACTCTATTCTCTTCTTTAACAATTTGAATATGCTAAACATGTTGTAGCTGCAATCTGGATCTAATTGTAACAATTTGAATCAGTTGATAACAGTCAGTTAGCAACTGTAGGATGTTTTCAACATGAGTGGCTTTGAAACTGTACTCATGACTAACTTTAATAACATATAAACATCTGCTGTCAGACTCATTTCACCTCATCTCATTTTGCTTGCCAGAAAATCACTCTGTGAGCCCTTTCTGCATTTCATATCCTCTTTGGAACACCAGGTCCCCCTGAAATAGTTTATAATACTAACAGATATGCAGTCAAACAGTTAATATTAACAACACTGTACGTAGGTCAATGCTTCGACACAGCACACATCTGAGCCCCGAGATCCAGCTGGAGCACAAAACAAATATAGTCCTCAGGCAGTGAGAAAACAAAATCCCCCCCCTAAAAGATTTAAGGAATGGATTTCACATTTAGAAATGAAAAATGAGGCTGCATAACAAACTTATAGCCGCGATGCTAATTGGAAGAGAATTGAGCTGGAGAAATAACTTCACTGTCTCACTGCAGATGCCAACCATATAGATTTTCCCTGTGATCTATATTTACTATACACCCTGTAAATACACCAATATTTTATGATTTACCTATCGGTGAGTTTTTCATGTGAGTAAAGGCTATTTTTTAAACTCGTGGACAGCTATGAATTGGTATTGATTAAATTCTAATTCAGTTCCCCTAGTTTCGCTGTTATTGCCAGCAGAAGCTGAGATGTACCGCCTGTCTAAGCAAATGTAGCTCCAGCACAGAAATAGATGACCTCTGTTGCTTTAATTACCCTTGATCCCATGCAGCGTGGTCAGTGTGGTCTTTCTCACTTGCTGGACTACACTATTTACATTCATTAGTGTACAGGATGGAGAAACGCTATATTTATCAGCAAAAAAAGTCTGTTTTTAGTAGAAATACTATGTGACTTAGCACTTAGCATATGTTTCACAGCTGACTTGAGCCAGTTTTCAGTGAAATGACAGCATTTTAAAAGGGGTGCATAATGCTGCAAGGCGATCAAGATGATTCTGCCCTCATTTGTTTCACTGCCCAAAGGCGCAAAACAAAATAAAAATCGTGCATCCGTTTGAGGTGAGCAGAGCTCCAACTACGCAGTCATCAGCGGATACGCTTCCATGTTTAGCCCCTTGGTTAAATCCAGTATATCTATCCGTGTCACACTTTAGAATCACAGCTAAAAGGATGAACACGAAAGTGATGGGCAAGAGAAATGAAACTGAAGGGTGGGTGAGTCTGGGAATTATAAGACGGAAACCGTCAACGTGGAGTGCATCGATGTCAGTCAAGCTCCATCCCCAATGATGGTGGCTAATTAGATTTTCCCATGCTCAACAAATCATGCTGATAGGGAGAAACATTTCGCAACTCAATAGCCAGCTGACATGTACTGATAGCATTGTCAACAGAGTCAGCTGTGCTCCCCGCTAACATGGCTCGAGTGGAGAATTATGGTTGATATTACAGATGCATGTTGTGTTTACAGGCAGTGACAGGTACTGAGGAGGAGAAAATCTGCCATAATTAGAAATGGATGCGTGAAGGAATGAATGAATGACCTCAAAATAAATGTTACAAATAAATGCATGGAAATCCAGACGTGAATAACGGCGACCATCAATTAAACAAACATGCCAAAATATTGACAAGAGTAATGATCTACTGTATAGAAACAATTATTTCCCATTTGCCTATTTTTTAAATTCCAATTAAAGTCACGATCCTAAAGATTTTCATGAAAGCAAACCCCATTATGATACTATTTATGGCAAACAGTTTTTCCACAATAGCCATTCATTGTATTTACATCCAGCAATTATACATATACATAGTAGCTTTTACTGGTAGTGGCGGAGTACGCCATTGCCTACCTACCTATGAGGGATCCACAGGAAATGATGCAGCATGTAATCAAGTGCAATTTTATCTCATTAGCCGCGTTTCCATTCACGTGTTATTATTTTGAAGTATTGCATTATAAAAGCTATATAGAAATGGCAAAATTATGTTTGCCTGGGGTGGTTTTTGCCTTTATCGAAAAAGAGCTGATGCGCTAAATGAATCTATGGAAACGCCTTCTTTCACCGAATACATTCTGGTCTAGCAAACATTTAACTCACATGACTAATCAGCTGTTTCCGTCATCTCTGATATTACCATAATGTGCCAATGCTTGTCTTTGTCTCCGGACAACATGAAACATGGCCAATACTAGACATGAAAGAACAATTAAAACTTGGCCAATTTAAACAAATCCCTGAAGACCACTTTCCAGATGTATTTGTTTCCGGTTCGCAACCTCTACTTCTTCTATTCTGTTTACTGGTGGATTACAGCCGCACATAGCCTATAGCGCCAACTTCTGACCAAACTATGCTATAGTCGACCTTATTCGCTTCAAACCAGTTGATGGAAATGCGCCTAATTTGCATTTTTCTCAAAAGCTCACTTAAAATTGAATGGCTATTGATAGCAGCCTCACTGTTTACTGTGCACTCTATTAACACCATGTCAGAGCTGTATTCATTTTCACATTAAAAGCGTTCAACTGGTGAAACACGCGGTGGCTTTTATTGTGAAGCAATAATATTTGTAATTTTTTCATCAGTGGATCATTCATAATTTATGCAACGGAGTAATAGACCAAGAAGGATCAGCCATGGTGAGCTGTAGGTGACAATCTGCACACCATCTCAGTAACTTCTCAGTAATGTAACCAACTTTACTGTTACCCTGCTTTTGTTTGCAGCATGAAATCTGATTACGGCTGCAATTGTTATTGACTAACTTCTTTATTAAGACAACCTGAGTCTGTTTGGCAGCACTGTAATCAGATACATCAGTGGCTCTTCTGTTGTATTTCTGACAAAGCAGCTATTCTAGGAGTGATTCCTGTAGTATTATACCGCGCTTGCTGTTACCACGGTTGCCACAGGTAACGCCAAATCAACCAGGATTGAAATCTGAAAGGATCATTTTAATTGCTGTAGCTGCCCTGCTAGAATAATAGGGCTTTCTCATTCACATGTATGCAGTTGGTGTAGGTCAGTGTCATTCAGTAATGTGTTACTTGATAGCTTTACTTGGCAGACAACAAAACTTTCTCGTGAAGTAAACTGAAAATCCAGCAGAATGACACGGCAAAGGACAACAATAACTCCCCTGATTATCTGCTATTCAGTGAACTCCTGGTTTGATTGCCGCGCCTGTCTGAATGTCAGACACGACACCCACATACAGTAAAAAGACATTATTTAGCATCTTGTGCAGCAGCAAATACAGAGATACTTAAATATTTAAGGAATAAATGGACAAGGAAATTTATTTTATCAGAATCTATCTATCTATCTATCTATCTATCTATCTATCTATTTATCTATCTATCTATCTATCTATCTATCTATCTCTTGATTTCCATCTCCTCACTAATCACTAGTGTTTTAAACGTTTTAAAGAAATTGAGTTAAAAATGAGCTCTAAACCCTTTAATAATCTGTCATGTTGGATGCACCATATGCTGTTGCTCCCAGCCTCTCTTACAGTCTTCCAACCAATCACTAGCGCTGCATTGTGGAGTTGTGAAAAATCTTCAATTGTGGTCCTCTTGGCATAGACCGAATTCTCATTTGGAATCCAAGATGCGGCAACTCAGCGCAGATACTTGGCTCGCTCTTTATAGTTACATTAATGAGGACAAATAAAAATAACAAAGACACTGAAACGGTGAAATTCAAACAAGCCAAATGTGGAGGGTGGATATCTCCTTCATGTGTTCAAACATGGTTTTGTTTCACAGTTGATGGTATTTTTTGCAGAAAAGAGCCGGATTATTCATTTTTTCTTCACTTGTACCTGTCAATATTTAGCGCACATTTTCTCCTCCGAATTGTTCATCTTGCACGTGAGGTGCTGCTTTAGCTACTAATTACTTTCTTACACGCTGCTGATTAGCTTTGCCTGGATCTCAAAGCTCCTGGTGTGTGTGTGTGCACGTACATGCAAGGATCTTAATCACTTCTGTTGCCTCTAAAATAACAACACGTCTGCAAAATCAATTTGATTGCACCCAGTAAATGCCCATTTTTAATGAAGAAAAATCAAGGATTGTTTTCAGCTATGAAGCCAACAAATCCCCGATGCCTGACCGCGTGTCATTTCAGGATAACCGATTGTGCATCTGCTGAATTAGCAAGAGGTGGCTCAGGATCCCTCACTCCATCCTTTCACTTTGAAGATGATAAGATTACATCTTGGAGTGATCAAGGATAACCTTCAGTGTTTTATCTCTACAGATCCACCCGTTTGTCCACATCTCTGGCACCGACATATTCACCTGGAACAGAGCGCTGCCAGATGTCTGAGCTTATTAGCACCCACACCATTTCAAGAGAAGAGTCGTTTCTGCGGATTGGTTCGAGTATTTCTCTCATATATTTCTAAGTAAAGCACTTTCTCTGCTTTATTACTGGCAGTGCATTTGCTACATTGAGGTTTAGATTTAAGAGTAGAGTCAAGTAGATTACATCGTCCTTGTAGGCTAACTTGCTTGCTTGGAGGAAGGCCAAATAATACAGTACTTCTCAGTGAAGTAAAATCACTGACATATTTGCTGTGAAATCTAAACTTGATCAAATCCATGAAAAGATAACTTCCTTTCAGATCTGTAGTGGTTTGGGCAGCTGCTGCTGCGGTATATCTGCTAAATGGGCCCAACATGAAGGGACCTGAGTTTCCTTTTCATTTTGTGCTTTCATATTTTCTCTTTCATATGAACACCTACAGGAGGTGAAAACTATGCAATCACTTTCACAATCATTTAGATGGAACTTGTGTTTTGTTGGAATTGGCTTCACTTCCCCGTTGTTTGAGGATTCACAGACTCCACTGCTGTACTTGTAAAAATAATAATTGCAGAGATAGACACTAATATTTTTAAGCACTGGCCCAACGGGCCACTAAGCCCATAAATTTGGTGGCCAAAATACATTTTTGGTGGCCCAAATGTAAGCCTATGTAAAAACATTACAGAAAAGGCAATTTAACACAACTTAACACAGCCTTTCTTAACTGTGACATTAACAGAATGAAAATATGTAATTATGTTTTTTAAATTGAAAACACAAGTTCTTTGTTCTCTCACAGTCTCTTAGTGTACACATTACAAAAGTTACAGTCTATCTTTTTCCACATAAAAGCACACAGTTGAAATGAATGTATTATTATATGCATTATTATGTAAATATATGCTTTAATTAATTAATTGGCATCAGTAGATTTAATGATGCATTATAAGCTGCTTAGGGCTAGTGTTAGGAAGATAAACAGGTCATAATTTCCTCTCTAATATCAATTTTATATTGCTGAGAAAACAAACTGGATTTATTCAAGTTTCTCGGTCAAAAACAAAATTTTACAAGATTACATTTGAACACATCATGATAACGTTATAATTTACTGTCGCTCAATAATCACTTTTAACTGAACAGAGCTTGAACGTATCATAATGTTACTCAATGTGACCTCCGTTAATGTTAGCAGGACTGTGCTGTCCATCGACTGCTAACAGCTAACGGCGAAAAGCATTAATACCGATCTCCCGATCACATCCCTAAAGATAACTTCTCATTTCAACTTCACAAATCAGACGATCCTCGTACATTGTGGCGCTTTCAAAGAGAATGACAGGAATAAATAGAAACAGGGAAATTCAGTCGCGCAGTGCAGCGCTGCGTCGCTCGTGGTCAGTTAGGACACTCCAATGGAAAACAATGCAAACAAACTGACACAGACACTGTAATGTCATTGAGACACGCAGTCTCATTGTCAAGAGAGACCTGATAAAACTTGGTGGCCAAGACGCGCCACCGACAGTGGATATTTGGTGGCCACAGAGGTACTTTTTGTGGCCCCGGGCCATGGTTAATGTCAAACCCTGAATTGCAAGATTAACTAATTTATTTCCTTTAAATACTTTTCTGCTTTTATTCTGACCTCATTAACACCTAATATGTAGAAAAGTACTGAAGTGGCAACCCTGCCTTTTGTAACAAACTGGACTTGCACATTTGATGAAGGTGGAAAATATAGAAATGACCATAAAATATTACCCCAACTAAGGGAAATATTTCATGTTTTATACGTTATATGGGCTATGCATGAAGAAATATATATTCCTTTTTGTTTGTAAAAAGTCCCTGACAAAGAAATGTACAGTACAGTTATCCAGCATAATGATGTACTTCTGTTTAGGGTCAATTAGACCCTGGACAGGTCTAACCTCCCTGTTGGACCTCTTACGAACAAACTGTTACAAAATTCCATTAACAGAAATCCCAATTCACTAGGCAATTTATTTTAGAAACATTTTTTGCTCTATTTGTTGAAATTCTCTTTACATCCCGACAACAATCAATAAATCAAAAGCTCTGACCAAAAAAGAGAAAAAAAATCTGGTAGCTGTGGCCGTTGCAAGATTGTAATAAACCCGTCCAATCATTTCATTCGGATCGGTGAAATGATTGGACGGCCTACCTGCACGCACCTATGCAGGTTAACAGTGCACTCGTTGCAGAGGTCTTCCACAAGGCTGGGCAGACAAATTGTCCCAATGCTAACATGCTAGCTCTACAGCACCAAACAGAACATTGCACTTGAGCTACGAAAGTATTCAAAATAGAAACACACGATTATCCCTGAGAGTATTCAACAGCCTCAGTTAAACAGGTGAGCAAAATAACAAAGAACGCGCTCTATCAAGGCAATTATCTGAGCTGAACTGCGCCGCTGAATGTATTCCACCCTTGACTTCCCTCCGATGAAAGCAGCAGGAGCCTTCTCACTCCCTCCTTCTTATCGCACTGTCAAGCCAGCTTGCCTGCTCCCACACTGCGCTTGCCAGCAGAAAGGGCACTGCTCGTTAATGCCAGTGAGCTGGAAATGAGTCACAGCAGCTTGTCACGTGGCTGATCTGTACCCTGACGGCGCCCTCTGCTCAGGAACTAAAGAACACGGTTTTCCCCGCTCGTTGACATTCAGTGCTGCTATCATGACTGCTGTTCCCGTCAAGTTGAGGGAAAAGAGCAAATGCGCGCCTTGAGTAAGATGTGGTGAATTGAACTGCAAGGTCTTGCCTTGTGGATACTAGATCCTCTGCTGGTTGTAGGGTTTGATGTTTATTTTATATACTATAGTCTCCTCTGTGAATATATTGAACTTTGAGGTCATGGCTGGCTTGAAATGACTGTAATTAATGACACTGCCATGAAAATAAAAAAGACTATTCTGTAGCTTTAAAGTGTACTACAAAGAGCTCCGACAACTGTGGTCTTCAAAGGTCCAATAGATCCCATACAAAACTATCTATTTCTCCTCTATATTGCCATTATTTACTTCGACTTATAATATGTGTGATAATAACGCGCCAAAGGTGAAAAAATAAAAAAAATGTTCTAGTATATCCAAGCTTATGCACGCTACAGACACCGGGGAGTCGTGCAAAACAACTTCAGTTGTGCGTTGGTGTGCTGAGATTATATAAACATGCATTCTATCACAATTGATTTGCTTCAACCAGCTCTGTGTTTTCAAGTGGGAAATATTTGATATAATGAGGTTATATTCCACAGTTTCCCAGTTGCTTTGTGAGGAAGATTGAGATAGTTTTGTAAGTGACTTCAAACTGTCACATTAGTATTATACTAGGGTCTGGCCCAGAGAAAAAGAAATGCTTGGCTACCCTTGGATCCTACAAGCTAATTAGTTGGATAATAGATGCTAATTAATAAACGGCTACTTACACAGTTCCACATTGTATCACCAATTTGTGATTTTTGTTCACTGCTTTCCAGAAGTTAATTTGTGGTGAAATGTAGTCATTTAGGCTTTTGGTGTAGCCACTTCCCTTCAGTCTAACTGATTTCTTTCTACTTCACTGGGTTCGTATTCAGAATGGAGATAAGCACTTTACTTCAGCTGAGTCAATGCACCAAAGCTGTTGTTAAGCACCACTCGAGCAGATATGTATCCGGGTGGAGATTACCCAAAAGGAGCTGACATCACTGAGGTTCACACCTCAACAAAATGTCTCTTGTATTGTGCAGAGTCTGCTCTGGGGAATAGGTGGCCTAAATATAAAGTGACGGCCTCACATACAGCTGAGCGCTACCTTTCATGAGCTGTTAAGAGTATTATTATGTAATTGTTAAGATAATGTGTGCATATGAGTCATTTTGTGACTGATGTGTGGTCAAGAGGAACATGGGAGGTTTGTAAGACTGACACATTGATATGAAATATGTTTGAAATGTATTACCATTTATATATTGTCTCTCCTAGAATTTCCCCGAAGCTCCTGAAATAAAATACATATGTATGCCACATTTAAAAAGGGGTCATAGGCCATAAAATGTTGCTAATGTCAATCCATCTGATATTTCACTCAAAACCACAAATGTCAACCTCACGTTGGAGCTGTAGGGAAAAGTCAGCAGATCGCCAAGGTCATTTGGATCCCTCCTCTGGGGACCATGAATGTCGATACCAAATTTCACCTTAATCCAATAGTTGTTGAGATATTTCAGTCTGGAGCAAATTGGTGGATAACTGACCACCAACACACCGACGTTGTCATCCCTAGAGCCCTGCTAGCAGCATCGCTGACAATTCTGATTGATTTTTACAGCCTGACAACAACAGCCAAGTTGAAACCATGATTTTCACAGCTCCTTGGTGGTCGATTCAGCCCGGGTCCTCAGAAAAAAGTACAACGAGCACTGGCTGTGTTTCAGCACTGTTTCCATTTTTTCTGGGTTGACTTTGTCTGTGATCTTTCCCTCTCTTTTCCCTTTTAAATCACCTTACTACATGCAGCAGATGAAATATAGAAAGCACAGTGGGCTTGCTTTAAGTGAAGTGAAGAGAAATCCTTTCCCCACTTGAATAGCTTATTCTTCTGGGCCAGGAAATAAGTTTTCTTTTTTTTTTTTTAGATATAAGATACAGAATTGGCTGTAAAATGTAGCACAATCCTCTGGTCATTTAAACATAATTTTCAGCCTGTCTGAATGTCAACATTCACGCAAGGGATTACATGATCTTCTAAGACATGAGAGCAGAGTTTAAATCAATCTGCAAGCACCGATAAACCGATGAGAAATCTGTTTTTTAGGTCCAGTTTAAAAAAGAAATCGGAGTGCTGTTTAAAGGATAAACCAAAAAGAGGTAATCTGGCATGCCTTTATTTACAAACTGACTTTACATAGTGGCATTACTCAAAGCAGCGGCCCTGATGAAGTTATATGTCCTCACTCTACTGGAGTGACTGAAGGATGAAGGCTTAGAAATCTGAAAGGGCTGATTGTTGGAAACAAATTCACTGTTCATGGTCAAAGTGAGCTGCTTGTCTCAATTCATTTTTTTTTCTCCCTTCAAAATCTGCAGCACTTAAAAAATACTGGTATTATTATCGTTATTATAGGTGTGCACTAAAAGCTTCTAAATCCACTGTACTGTGATTGGTTGCATTGGAACTCATAGGCTGCAGCAGCACTACAGTAGTTTGAGTACTGCTGTCAGGAAAACTAAAGACATCACATTTGGGTTACTGCCTGGTAGTCTGAGCCTTTTCAGTGATTCATTCATTTTGCGTCAGAACCTCTAAATGAGTCAACCGTTTCCTGTTTTTGAGTTTTGCCTGAATGAGCTCTCTGGTCCTCGTCAAGTTACTGCAAGGTCCTTGTGTTCTTTAGACATGCTGTCTAATAAAGTGTTGCACACCTTTGGGGTTAAATGGAAAGTGCAAAATACAAAGTGTTTTTTTTAATTGAATCGATTATCATTTTCAATTGAATTAATTTGTGATTCATATGAGCAGACATGGAATGGAAAAGTTGGGGTGGTTTGTTTCGATCCATTCAAATTCTAGCTTACATATAAGTTAGAACATGTGAGTAGAAGTGAACAGCACGACCACAACCACTGGTACCACTCGACAGCCTACAGTAGCTGCAGCAGATGGGGAAAAATTCTTTGCTCACGCTGTTTTTTCAGGCACAAAGGAAACCTCACATATTCATTTCTCCCATCTACACTACATGTTCCAACCCTGTACAACTGGAGCCAGTCTCATAGTGTGAACAAGTTTCTCTAATCATTGTGTTTCCAGCCAAGAGGTCAGGAAACTGAGAAAGGAGAGAAATAGCATTAGCTAACCACGGTGCAAAACGAACACGACAGAACACTCTTCATGCACTTTTTTTCTCTCTCTGCTAATACTGGCCAAAGCATACGGACCTAACAAGCCAAAAAAAACGGAGAGCTAACTTATTGAATATGTACTATATGCTTCTCCGGACAAAAACGACATACCGGGTTGCACTGAAATTATTTATTTGACGTTAAAAGAACGTAGCACATGCTGCCTTTGTGTAGTGCAACAAAGTCGCACACACATGGCGCGCACATCATTAACACTGCTGGGCTGCTAATAGATCGCCTGCAACACTGTTTACACAGCTAATACATGAATCCCTGAGGCATCTAAACCTGCCTTCACTGTCCAAGAGAAAGTGTTTCAAAGCCTAATTGGTCAATGAACAAAAATAGATCTGTTGTTGAGTAATGAAAGTAGGTACCCTTCTTTTACTGTGCCACTGTAATAAATATAGACTAGGTTGTTTATACAGTTTTATCCTTTATTTATTTGAGACCAAAAAAAAAAAGATTAACTGCAATGACAATCTAAAGGTGCAAAAGCACAACTTTGAACAAATGGTAATGAAACGGGTCAGTGGTAATTAACTGATGATTGCTGAGTTAATCAATTATTCAATTTCATTCTGTTTTCCATGACTTAATTATCCAATTCATTCAATAACTTGCTAAACTGATTGTGAAAAGAAATTCAATATCTCTGTTTGGTTTCTAATTTCATCTGTTGTCAGTAGACAATATTATTTCAAATGTGCATTTACAAGACTGCGGGGGCATGTTTGATATAAACAATGTCTTAGAAAGACCACATGACACAAAATGCTGAGTATGTTTGTGCTAATATTTGTTGTTGTTGCAACATGTCAACAATGCATACCTAGCTGAAAGTCAACTTGAAATTCACAGTAATCACATCGGATCCATATCAGAGAGATGTCGGAGATAATGAGCAGGTTGGAGTAAAGTGCTTGATCAACACTACGTGTCAGGAAATGGAGATGAGCTTTGTGCAAATTACTGATGTTAAGTTTTCGGAGCTGCTAATGATCAGATTAATAGATGCAAACTGGGGATCCCTCTGGCATGGTTTGAAACCTAGGGATTGGTGGCATGAAAGTAGATTAAACCTCATTTAAGCAGTGAGGCGATTATTCATGGGTTAACTTAGCTGAATGTGATGCAAGCAAATAATGCTCAGCTAATTCAGATGACCCAAAAATATCCTCCTTTACACAGGAGAATAACACAGTTCAAACAAACTAGGCTAACACTACACTGCCAAAAGAGAAAGTCAGAAACAAGATGTAAGATGTACAGTAATCTTTTATTGTGTGTATCAGGACTACACAAACCCCCTTCACAAGAAAACACTGCTACAGTATTTTACCTTGGCACTTGATATTAGCTGAAGTTCTTATTGAGATGTGCATATTTATTACAGGGAAGCGAGTGTCTCCCTCAAAATCTCAGGAGTCTCATTCTACAATAAACACAGGCTCATTTTAGTCATATTCATCACTGATTTTAATTACGAAAGAAAATAAATTATGAACAGTATACAATTTGACATCTTAACTCCACATATTTCAAAGGTGATGATTTGGCCTCCTTAATTACACAAATACAAGCCTGTAGACTTAATTGTGGTTGTATTGGATGAGACCGCATAGAGTGAAAAAGTAGCCTGATTGATGATTTTACCTGTGTTTAATGAGCCCGTAAGGCAAACATGGACATAGCCTATGAATCATTACTAAGAATACGAGGTAGCCCCGTGTGTTACATGCGTGTGTTTAGACTGAAAATAATGAGGGAAGCCGTCTTGATGTATGTTTTGGACTTCAGAACACACCCTTCTCATTAGAGACTCTTAATCTCCATACTACATTGTTTGTGGAATCAGTCAATCATGCTACCAACTACGTTGACTTTTGGGGTAATTCAGTCATTTTGTTTAAGCAGCACCAATCAATATTTTTACATGAACAATGAGTCAAACGACATACTGTGTGTAAAGGGGTCGCCAATAGTGACAAACTCAGAGAATTATCACCCGATTTAGCGGTTCCCCTTAGCTGTATGGAGATTTTTAGCATCTTTCAGCTCATTGTTTCGGTTTTACAGTCTACAAATACTACAGCAGGCATTTGTTTTTAGCAAGAAAGCTTTGATAAAAAACAATGTACACTTGCCTGCCCAACACCAAACAGACGTTGCAAGTAGCTTAGGCAACATGATGAGATTATCGTTTAACACGATATTGGTTGGCCATGACAATGGTCCTCGTGTCGATATTCAATTATGCAACCCCTGTTATGAATTTTGCACTATATTCAGTCTCTCTCTTTCTCTTGCTTTCTTTATGCTTCACCACATTGTTGTAGCGTATCAAAAAAAAAGTGACAACATGCTCGCTAGCATACGTCTGATATTGTGTTATTGTGGTTATATACAGTAGATGTAATTTATGGTGCTGTTAGATTGCTGCTAGACCGGCCCGTTATTACAGGTGCGTGCAGGACAGCAAAAGGTTTTTGACTGCAGTGAAAATGTCGTTTTTGAAAGGCT
Source organism: Sebastolobus alascanus (assembly GCA_916701645.2). Classification (NCBI taxonomy): domain Eukaryota; kingdom Metazoa; phylum Chordata; class Actinopteri; order Perciformes; family Sebastidae; genus Sebastolobus; species Sebastolobus alascanus. Next base: position 900,765 of record CAKAOJ020000159.1, on the reverse strand, counting down.
AAACGCCAACACATATGGATTGAAGCAGAATTTTTTGTTAGATAAAAACATGTTGTGAATTTTAGAAATGATTACTTCAATCGTTTTTTAATACATTTTGACTTTTGGATTAAAGACTGAGACAATTACAGAGAGATGTGGAAGCCGGTGGACGATTCCTTGTAATGTTTCTGTATGTTTTTAATAACAATAATTTGATTGTCAAGGTTATGAACGAAGCTTTGAAGCTTCAAACTATTCGGTTCAGCCCTATTAATTACCCATGTAGCCCTAACTCCAGCAGGAAAGATGTTCGCTCTCGTTTGCCGATTATTTGGTTTTAAACCAAACGAAAGCAAGAGAGACAGAGAACGTGAACGAAGGGATTTGTAAGCTGTGTGATAAACAAGTCAGGACTAAAGATGGAAACACCACAAATCGCCGCTCCTATCTTAAAACTCACCATCCAGAATAAGCAAGTCTGCCGCCGACTCCATCCACAAAGAGCGGCCGGACAAAAACTCCTACCACAGCGAGCAATCAACCCTCAATGATCAGGGCTTTCGCAAAGGCAACAAAACATAAACGTCAACGGTAGCAAGACTGTACGAGGGAAGTTACTATATCTATGAGCGTCTCTCCTCCGCTTTTTTTGGACAATAATTTTATATATAGTTGTCTTTCTTGAAGCAATATCGTCAGTAGGGGAATTTCAGTATCGCCCAAAACTCAAGGAGCTACAGTGAAGAATCTAGCAAGCTAAAGAACCAGAGAGCCTACAAGCCTAGAAAGAGATCCTATGTCTCTTACCCGAATGAGTCAGTACTACAGTGTTACATTTCTTTTTTATGTTTTTACACTGTAAAATTCACAAAGGAGATTTTCTTTTGTTTGAGATATGACCATTATGTTGACGACAGTGGAGAGATTCATGACGCACCGATATAACAGTATTCCATCTTGAAAAATCTGTGACCTGTTAATTAGAGCTGACACGTGAAGCTATCACGCATGACAACTCGATGATCCACGTCAGGTATCTCTATTCAGAGGCAGAGCACAGGCAATAGCCAAGAAATAATTATGCAAATTCAGCGTTGCATGTTAAACACCCACAGAACTGATTGCCTATACACCTGACTAAAGTCAAGCAGACTGCATTCTGGATGTCAGACCAGTGGAAAGAGAAAAACAATCTTGCCTATATTTACTTGTGAGAACATGTTCCGGGCGAAAGTGTTTAAATATTGACCATAACAGGTTATATCGCTCCAATGCAAAAAAGAAAATTCAATACCATGTGAGACACAAAATCACGCAAAATGAAGAAAGCCGTGAAAATGGAAGCTTCCAACAGCAATCAGGACTCCCTCTACATATAGGCTCGAGGATGTGAAGGGAAATTAACGAGATAAGAGGAAACCTTATTAAGTGCAACACCAGTGGAGAATGTCAAGGGATTGCGTGGTATCTCTGCAAAATATTTGTTCCACGTCTTCAGGTCAAAGCTTATAAATGTTTAGTTTTATCCTGACAGAGTGATAGCATTGATGTGATGTCCGTATTTTGGAGCACAGGTTTATTTTGCTAATTTTGTCCTGCTGTGAGAACAAAATTTAAACCCTGAGATAATTCATCTTATCCTCCAGGCGCCACACAAATGCCCCCTCTATCAACTCAATGTGCAGAGGGTGTCCCAGGTAGCTCTTATCATTACTCTAACACATCCCCTTGCCAGCCTCGACTATGGATGCAAAGCCCTCAGTCACCTCACCAGACATGGCACACTGCCCACAGTGTCATCGGGCATTCAACCCAGAAAGTAAATACACAGGGAGAGGCCAAGAAACCATCATTTGTCCAACTGACTGATTAATAAATAGAAATGGGTCTGATTAAAATTGTACATCACATGATTTAAGGACAAACTGTATTTAATATTTTTTCCACATATGAACTCGACAATGGCGTCACTGACTACTGCAACTGAAAGAGAATAGTGTTCAGCTCAAACAACAAGAGGAAAAGTTTTTTTTTAAGCCATTAATCATTCTTTGAAGTGCAAAGCAAACTCTAAGATCAAGTACTCCATAATGAAAAAATAGTGTTACTTTAATCTACATCTAATGTTAATTAGAGGAAGGGTTCTTTTGGAAGACCAAATGTTACACTGTGTGTTTCTAAGTTAATTAGTTCTCTGCGTTAAAGTCATATTAGTAACCATAAACTATATATTCTGAATAACAGCATCTTCCTAATGTTGTAAATGTATATAGATGGACAACCATGACTTTTAATTATCTATTTCTATACGTAGCCTATGTGTGTATTTATAGATCGAGAAAACATAAGCAATTATCAAGAAATATTAATAATAGTCTAGTGATAGCCTAGATTGTTTGTTATTGTCAACCAATTCCAAAAGAAAAGACCTGCTAACAAGTCACATACAGTTTCCTGCTGCTGTAAATACTTAGCAGAGCACTAAAGGTGTATTAATCCACTACTGAAAATAGTCCCCGACAAATGCACTATTTGCACCTGTCTGAGTAACGTTTGCAAAGAACTACAGTGCCAAGCTGTTTTAGGAAATTGAACGCTATCTTTTGAAAATTCAGCCGATTAGACTGTTATCAGACCATTAAATTGGCATTATCAGTTGCTGTAAGCACCATAGATGTGGATAAATACGGGCTTACTACACCCACTAGTAGGTTTTTATCATCTATTCACATGGTAGATCACCGAAAGTACCGTAGTAGTTATGACAGGAGCAGAAGCGTAAGTCAGACGCTGTAGTATAGACAGCCTGAAACTATATAGGGTGGGGACCGGGGGCGATGGATGTGAAATCAACAACGGGTGGTTGTACTTGTGTTCACAAGCCTTAAGTTTCACTTTCACTTTTGAAACAGTTATTTCAGACCAAACCCCAATGTTTTTCCCTAAACTTAACTAGGTGGTTTTGTTGCCTAAACCTAAATAAGTTGTAGTTTTGTTGCCTAAACCTAGAGAAGCCGCTCTGTTTGTGTTCAAAATGTAACATTTCATTCAATTTTACGTGAGAACGTGTTGCTTTCAAATCGCTTTCACTTTCACAATATAGTAGGCGTAGCAGGCCCCTAATGACCCACATGTATGGTGCTTATAGCGACCGATAAGTATTGAAAGGTGAAAGGAGAACACATTGTGTGTTTTGGTCTTCTTATGGGATGTGTTAACAAAAGCAAAAATCTAGAATAATGCCAGGCTTATCCTTTAAGCCTTGATATTATGAAATTGAAATGAATAAGTCATCAAATTATTTATTAATGGAGCAAGCAGAAAAAAAAAGGAATAATTATTAAACACATGACTGACCGATTGATATATAATTCATATATCTCTACATGTCAACCAAACCACATGAAATGCACACATCAGAAATCATCCAAACATATCTGGCCAGGTAACAACACCATGGGATGTATGTTGCAGCCCTGAAATCAAGCGTTAACGTGGATCTGGTTCTGCTTGGCCAAAATTGTATGCATACAAGTGACTTTGTGCATGTTTATTACTGGGTGCTAATGTGCCCATGCCCATCATGACTGATCTCTTCCTTTTTCACAACCTCCTTTTCACTGGCAGACAACCTACTAATGAATAATTTACGCTGCTGCTAACGTCCTCAGATTAGACAGAGAAAATTGTTTCGGGAACACATGAATGTTTAAAGACGAGTCACTGAACCTCTGTGGCGTCTGGAGGGGCCTCACTGGTGTCATTAATTTGTGCCCAAACTGCTATCAGAGGATTGAAGCGACAGCATGAGGCTCCATGCAAATTCAGCAGGAAAAAACCTTTGACTTGGTGCGAGGAACCGTTTGTTTCTGTGCTGATACCTTTCCAGACCGATACAAATGAGTGAGAAGCTTTACATTTCAGTGCAAAATGCCAGGCTGCTGTCATCCTTGGAGGGGAGGGGTGGGTAGGCGGGTGAATTTTAAGCCGACTCTTAGCATTGTTGGCAGTGTATCTGCATGTTTTGGCAATATTCCCCGTAAGCTCTGCATACAAGGATTCACTGTGCATGTCCGCACTGTGCATGTGCACACAAACACAAACCCTTATCTCTGCCGCAGTCCTGTGCAGAATATTTACGTCAAAATTACGTGAAATGAGGAATGAAATTAGAAAATAAACGAGTGTTTTCATGCCTCATGTGCTAACATGCTGCATATGATTCTCCTTGATGATGAGTCAGTCTGTCTGTTAGGGTAGGCTGCCTTTTATTGCATAATTAAGTTTCATACAAATCAGATGTTTGAGATGGGAAATGTAGTTCTGTTACACTATTACATAAAAGACTGAACAAGGAGCAGTGAGCTGTGTCCATGTGTCCCATTTAAGTGCTTTACTATTGCTCTTACAGCTCCATCCAACACCAATGCTGAATCATTTTACACTTACTCTAGGTCTCTATTTTTCTAAAAAACATGTGTAAACACTTAAAAATCCATGCATATCATTACCTCATTTAATAGCTGTATTTTGGTGTAGCCAGCCTTCCTATTTACAACAGGAGGTTTCAAGTAACATTTCTCAATCATTGGAAAAGCTTTAGTCTCATCCTTCTTTGATTCTTTCCAAATATTTGAGCTTTTACTGTAGGCCTTGCCTTCTGAATTCTGGAGAAAGGAGCAGTTTTTTTTTGTGCAATTTTCTAACCACAAGTACACCAACCCACACCCGGGCCTCATTTCCTGGAAGCATCCTAAAGCTGAGACGATCGAAAATCCCTGCGAATCTTCTTAGATTTTTGGGCTGTTTTCAGGAGTGCCTCGTACCAACTCACCGTAGGTTAAGAACATCAAAAGCTCAAACTCCTGCAGGAGGAACTACTGTATATGTTTTATTTAAAAACTGTATTGCTTGCGTTCATTGCATATTTTAGTTTATACTTTTTAACCGACCACTGATGCTCTCTGTAAATAAAAATGGTGTTTGTGGCAACATTAGTGATGATGCATAAGCAATAACATATATCTGACACACACAGGAAAAACGATTAGAGGTAACACTTCATTTTACAGGTCCGCATTCACCTATTTGAAATTTCTTTGGAATTACTGCCAAATTACCCCAATATTTACCTAAATTTATCGAAAATGACTTTATTATAAAGAAGCGGCTGTGCGCTGCTCTTCCTCGGAGGTGGAAAACCAAAACTAATAGAAGACACTTCTGATCTCACCATTGTGTGACTTATTGTCTACACAAATGTAACCTGGTAGCTAATGTAATGATTCAGGGAGTTTCTTTTTAGAAATTTCAAATAAGTTATTTGCTAATTATTATTTATTTATCAGCAGATAATGGAAATAAAGCCCATCAATTAACTCTGTATTCTTTTCCTGGAAATGTATTAAATAAATGACCAGCTATTGGGAAATAGTGGAATACAATTATTACAATTTTTGTTATAATAAAGTAATTTTCGATAGGTTACTTGCTAATTATCGTCTAATTACCAGGAAATTTGCGGACCTGTAAAATGAAGTGTTACCGATTATGATTCTGTTGCACTTTGACAGAAAGAGGAATAAGATACTGGGTTTTTGGCAGAGTTGTTATGTAATTTAATTGAATCTTTATTGGTGCAGCCTTGAATTAAAAGGCTTTCTATCTATACCTCAGATATTATTTTCCTCTCTGAAATGCTGCTTTTCCTGATCTTTTGTTCCCATATCTCCTCTGTTGTACTCTAGTGTCTGTAAGTAGTTATTTGTCTCACCAACTGTAACCTTAACCCTGCTTAAGAGCGTTCAAAGCTCTTAAAACATTCTTGACATGTAAACACTCTTATCCTCACAGATCACCCTTTATTGGTCCAATATAAAGGGCCACGGGGCACCACTGCTCAGGTGTGAGTGTTTCTCATCCACACCCACTGGTTTTCCTTTGAGTGAGCACAATTGAAACTCCGTTGAAATTGTTTTCAAATATATGATTACCGGCAGACCTACTGAGCAGCATTAATTCCACTATTTTTCCCCTGTGCGTCTCTATTTTCACACCACGTCAAGAAACCTCTGCGGAGAGAAATTGTATTCTATTCTTATTCTCGGAGACAAGAGACGAGATATTTCATATTCTAGCAAATCTTATTCATACTGGTTATTTCCAGTTATTTAATATTTCTTGGTGTAAGAGGAAGTGTGAAACGAGTGCTTGAATAAAAGAATGTTACAAGAATCTTTGTGCTAAATTCATAATGATAACAAAAATCTTTAATCTTTGCTTACTCTTCTTTGCTTTTGGCAACGCACCACTGATTTTTGATACAGTCTTAACAGCTACAACTCTATTTTTCCTCATATGTATTGTTATAATTTAAAAGTAAACATGAAGACACTGATTTGGTTGTTCTGTATTGTAGTAAAGCATTTTCCCCCTCTTTGTGTAAAAGATTATTAAATTCCCAGCTGTAACACTGTGTGCTCTGTTGTTGTCTAGTCCAGACAATAATGGAAAGTAATTCCATCTGACCACGGTCGCCTTCTAAAAAACTAATTTCTTCTCTATTTTCCATTTGGTCTCAGTTAAAATATTCATTATGAGCGAACATCCCAATGATAGCTTTCTGGCTTTGATCTCGCAACAAAAGTCAACTACAATAAATCATTGATATAGAAACTTTCTCTGTAAAACACATAATCGCTGGGTGGGCTGCGCATATGAATGAAAGTTGTTTGTTGAATACGTTCCATAGCTTCGACCTCATATTTCATCACTTAATATATTGTAATTATCTGTAAAATTGATATATTTCATTATTTTTTGCTTCCATATTTTGAAGCATTGTGAATGGTTTCTGCTTGAAACATAAGCACTACAGTAGTATAGGCACAAACGGAGGACACGTTGATGATAGCGTACTGGAAGATAATATTCTCACTGGCAAACATTCGTGGGTCTTGGTGGTAAAGCCAGGTCAAGGATGATGATCTGGGCAAGTCAGGTACTTTCACTTAGAAACACTGATGATTTAGATAGAAAAGCTTGTCTATCTGGTTTGAGGGGTAAAAGCCTTTTGAGCAAACTACTCAGAGCAAACTGATGTGCAATTACGGCGCTTACTGCTTCCAAAGGCTAGATTGAGAGCAACCCAAAAATACGACCCCATTTGCTGCTCAGCGGATGATTCTATAAACTGCTGCAGACACACAGTCATGTTCCGTCTTCATTTATGAAACAGACACAGCAACTCACACGAGTAAACGGACTCACCTGAGCGGGTCACAATGCAGGATCCCATTATTTAAAAAAGCAAAATTGAGAATTCATTTTCAAGACAATCATTAACTTCTTTTATACAATAAGAATATTAATGTTAGCATTAATCTAACATAATAGGACCTTCTTCCTTCAAAAACATCATTCATCTAAGTACAAAGATGTAACTGTTGCTTAGAAAACATAATGTATTTTGCGAGTCGAAATGTTGAAAGACTTTCAATGATCAGTTAAAGGTTTGTTTATTGAGTGAGGATTTGATAATAGGGAACATTAATAGAGACTGTTAACAGACTGTACAGTTAATTAATATTGCTTGTTTGTTTGTGTGTGCTTCACTATCTTTATATAAATATTGTGCACAAACAGCCCACTGCTCCACACTGTGGACTATTTGTTTGCTATTAACTCCAAGTTTGACCTCAGATCAACAAGGCTCTATGAATTGTAACAGGTAGACAGTAAACACTAGTTTACAGGACATGACTTAAAGGTAAGGGTGCTCTGGAAGCAGATTCGGACAATCCGATCACCGATAGTTGTCGGTCTCAGAGCGAATAAAAGAGTAGGTGAGAAAGCAGGCAAATGAGTATTGAAAACGTTTCAATTCAGAATCGATGCCTCATCTGATCGGTCTTTACAGAGACCACCGATGAAACTACTTTTGGTTGGCGGCCGATCGATTGCAGCACTATTACTTAAAGGTACACAGTGGAGTTTCTGACCACTAGTGGCGCTGTAGAGCAACGACTAGTGTGAGTTTTGAAGGGTGTATTCCCATACTGTTTGTATCTTCAGCTCAACCAACACAGGGGTAATGTGATTTGATTATGTGATGTCATTTTTGCAGACTGCAGAGGCAGCACCGCAAATGCATCATGGGATGTATATAGCAAAAGATTGAAAAATGTACAAAATGATCAATTTGCATTCTGTGTTGAAGATTTGTCACTGAACATTTCCGGCTGCTGCAGCTTCACATTAAAAGCATTTAACTGGCGAAAGATGAGTTAATTTTTTATCATGAAGTCGTCAGAGGAAAAGGTAATGTGTTTGTCAGTGAGCTTGAGACTGACCGCTATCGTTCATCAAAAATGCATGTCCAAAACAAGACAACGGTCATTTTGGGCATTTTTTTGACAGCGGATCAGTTTGAAATATTGCAGGAGTAATGGAACACGAAGTAGCAGCCACAGTGAGCTGTTAGATGAAGAGCTGCAGGCGACAGGCTGCACACCTCCAACTTCTCAACGAGGTAACCAACTACTTTCACTTTCGTTGTTCGCAGACTCATACAGTGTGCAGCACAAAATCAGGTCACAGTTGCTCACAGAATGATGGACAAAGACCAATTATTGCCTGACTTCTAAAACGACAATAGTTTGTTTTGCTGCCCTCCTCTGTACTGGGACCTGTAGTATTAAACCGCATTTGCTGTTGCCAACAGTAAATAGGGTGTCAACAAATCTTAAGGACTTAAATCTTAAGGATTGATACTTTAATGTTTTTAAAAAATGCTTACTCTGGCTGGAAACCTCATTCCAAATTAACTGACGTGTTAAGACTATCAAATAAAAATGGCTTTATGAAGTAACCCAGTTTCAATGCAGGATTCCAACTTTCCAAAAAGCAGTTTTGAAAATCTTTTCTGAGGAAGGAAGTGCATTAACATGTTAGGCTACATTGGGTAATAATCTTAGTACACCTTTAACCCTCATCCTACCGACTGGGGTCCCCGCAGACCCCAGAGGTTTAACTTTGTCATATCTCAAAGGTGCTTATCACAGGTGGTGTTTTCCGTTTTAATTAGTGCTTTTTGAAAAGACCAATGTATTGGGGTCCTGGGGGACCGCAGTAAAAAGCACCCAATTGCAGCCTATGTAGTTTAAATAGACACTATCAGGAGGGTAGGGGCAATCTGTCAGTCTTTTGAAGGACACACACACACAGTTCCTCATGTGCTCTGCCTATTTTCGTTTCACACAATGTGCAAATTACCTGTAACTTTCCTAAAATAATAGTAATAGGCTATTTTCCTTCAGATGACATTAATTACATACAGTAACTAATTAGGTTTTGGGAAGAGATAAGTTAACATTTTTCTATGATGGTGTTTCTTACAGCAGTTTATTCTTGGGTCCCCAGGGAACCCCCGTCGGTAGTCCTTGTATGTTAAATAGTTTGGTAGGATGAGGGTTAAATTAAGTGTAAATGAGCCTCCACTCAACACTGTGCATCTTGCGTCACGCATAAAATACCGGGCTGGAAAGTGCAGAGATGACCATCTGCTTCCCACTAGACTGTCCAAAAAACATGTTTTGATGGTCACAGAGAAGGCCAACAAGCTTTCAGCTGAAGGGGGTGAATATGATTAGAAGCACCATTTTCTTGTCATTTTGGAAAATCTAGCAACTCTGGTTTCTACAGAAAGTGGCTCAAGGAAAAGTCACGGAGAGACATTTTAAAAAGATGACGTGTTTCAGCCGTCAAGTCGAGGTGGCTTCTAGTTACAGCAAAAGGCTAATTACACACACTAAATTAAGGGCTATTATGTGCCCATTTTGGAAATAGATAATACAAATTAAACGCAATTATTATGAATGAATCATCGCAACAAAAAAATAAACTGCAATGCCATAATTAGCTTATTGTGTGATGGTGTTTCCAAACGACTATCGCTCAAAAAGGACGACAAAGCAGTGGTACACCTAACTGAAATGCAACAAATCTTTCAGGTGACACATATAGAAGACTCTTCCGCCTGAAAATAGCACTTCCAGGTGCAGTCCGCACTCCATGGTACATTAACAGCAGAGTGTCTTGTCAATCCCATACCCAGGCAGAGGCTCAGAGAGGCAGACTATGGGACAAGGATAAGTGGATATCCGGAGGTAGGCTCCTGCCAGATTACATAACAATGGAGGATGAACTCTGGCAAGGACGTTACACGAGGACATATACCCATGGTGAATATTTTCTCCTGCACGTGTGGAAGGTTTTTTTAATCTTTAAAGATCACCCCCCAACTTTGGTGTCTTAAGTCCCTGTGATCCATCTCACATCATTACCAGCCACGGGGTAATGAGCGAAGCATCGCCGTTGCGGTGATGTGTCACCGAGTAATTCTGCTCAGTTGTACTACAAAGGGATCCCGTCACAAATGTGACTTTGGAGCTATAGATTTTTGGGTCAATTTCCAATGCAGTCGGAAACTCTGCTCTACTTTAATACTTCCTCGGAGCAGATTAAGATAAGCATCTCCCTTCCTGTCCTAAATTCAATGAAATGACGAGCCCTCCTGTTCCCCCTGCTTCTGACAAGAGAGAAAAGCCGGGCTGGGAAATGTCTTGCTTAAGCAAACTGGCGCTGAATTTTCAATAAGTTTGACCCAGGTCAGACTTAGCTGAGCCTAACCTCAATCCCAGACTTCCAAGCACAGAGCAGAAACCCCTGCTGAATAACCTCACAATGGATGAGGATAATTAGGATGACTGGAAGTGTTTTTCACGAGGCCGTTGTTACCCTGCAGTTCCACCACTCATTGACACATCTAGACATATCTGATTTTGCTTGCAGTCTTACTGCACCGTCGATATCAGAAATGAATGTCGCCGAGCTGTCACCGTGATTAGTATCCTAGATTGTCTGCTTCAATCCAGGAAAAACGCACATGCGGGTATGATATGTGTCGAGATATTGTGAGAGACGGCAGGAAAAAGTAATGAAGGCGCAGATCTACGCACAACAATAACAGCCGTTAGCAGACCAAGGGAGATAATGTAGAATATGAAATCACAATCTTCGGAATCAGTTATCCATAATCACATATGAATCGTCAAACTGTAGCCCGAATGGCATTCAATAGGACAGAATACCCACTGTGATCCAAATGATATTGTGTTTATAGCATCAATTGTGAGCAATAAAGGGTCGGCAGGAGGGCCCGCTGAGGTTACCGTTTGGTTGCTCATTTTGTGGTCTGAAATATTATGCAGTGGTTTTAGTGGCTAAAGTGAGCGGCGTCAGCCTCTCCACGTCACACACATTTTATAGGAAGAGTCAAGGAGCTCCCCGTGGCCAATTCAAGCTCCCCTGCATCGTATTGATCTGCCACTGACATGGCTGTAATGCAGGACACTGGCGCTAATGGAGGGTGATAAAGTAACTATAAACCGTCTGCAACTCGCCAGTTCATCACTGTAAAGAGTGATAGCAGCGAACAAGAGCGGCGGAGGCAAGAAGACTAACAAATAGGATTTCTACATTTTTATTTTTTTATACTCCCTCCATAAACACAAAGAGGCCTTTTATGGATCCTTTGTTAGGATGACAATAAGAAAGCATTTCACCACAGAGAGCAACAAATGTAAAGTGTACAATTTGGGGGGGCTTTTATGGTCTTCGGAGACCGCGAGCTCAATGTAGTGGTTGCTTTCCACTTGAGCCTTAAATATGCCTGTGCTGGCTGAGAGCTTGGTGGGGGGGGGGGAAAGAGTTGGCCTTTTTGTTTGTTTACCATGTCTCAGGGGAATTTTTGTAAAATGGCTGAAGAAAGCTAATTGCCTTTTTTGTTACTCCTAACCTTTCACATTTGGATGCATGTAACTTCCTGCAATTACATTGTGTGCCAAAGGATATGTGATTTTCCCCATTAGATTTCAGTAATCTGCTCCCTTTGGAGCAAACGTACAGTTATGTGCGGTGCACAGGCCCAGCAGTATTAAACAACGCTGTAATCTGAAGAGTTCCCTTGTCTTTGCCAAATCTTATTGCTGTGGGGGGGGTTCAGTTACCGCCATGCATCAAACATGTGAAATAGTAGTGTGATATTTATTGATTGCCACGGAGGAAGTCAAATGTCTAATTCACTCTCTTGCTGCGGGGTCGAGTCTCGCTCGCGGACAGCTCAGTTCTGGTTTGTCCAGTTGAACGATCATGTCTCTAACCCTCTGGCTGTCTTATAGAAATGTCACCACGCATTTATTGCTTATTACGAGTACATCAGTGAACTTTTAACTTGTTATTGACCAAAAAAGGCCTTTCAGATCTGCTAGTTTAAGCCTGCTAGCTATTCCAGAGTCCAGGTTACGGTCAAAGGGTGTTCGAGCGTGTGCTGTACTGGCACCTCAGCTTTTGAAGAGTCTTCCAGCTAGTATTCGATCTGCTGACACTGTTTCTGCTTTTAAATCCTGTCTGCAAATTTCCCCACTGTGGGACTAATAAAGGAATATCATATCTTAAGACACATTTTTATTGACTTGCCTTTTCGTCTAGCAACTAGTCTTATTTTTTGGTAAAGGAGATTGTGCCTCAACAATGGTGTTCACAGTTGAGTGCTAGACCAAAAGTCCAATAAACATAAACATGTGAAAGGGTAGCACATCCCAGATTTCAAAATCAAGGAGGACAAAATACTAACATTTCACTTGGTTCACAGTGGTTCACATCAGTGAAATGCTAGTATTTTGTCCTCCATGATGAAATCTGGGATGTGCTACCCTAACACATTTTTAAACTAGCTTGAAAAGTGCTATACAAATAAAGTTATTATTATTATTATTATTATTATTATTATGGCAGGGGAGAGCCACGTAAGAGGAAACACTTGTATGTCACTTCCATTGAGTCGGGAAAGAGTCAAAATTGAAACAGCAGAGGCCAGAATATCTTTTTTTTTTAGTCCCTAGAATGGGTAAAGCTCCAAAAATGCTGGATCCTACATTTTCCATAATGCAACTCAACAGCGTTTTTCATTAAACACTCCCTGTCATTAAATGGCCACTTCTTTCAAATCCCACTCCTCCAGATTGTATCACAGGCTTTCTGTTGGATTTGATTGTTAGTTTGGGTATAAAAAAAGACAGCAGACATAAAAACATCCGTGGATGCTTAGTCAGACCCAGAGGTTAGCACATATAAGCTTAATGCAACACTTATTACCAATGTGGACCTTGACAATATATGAACAAGTCTCAAGCCCAAGCCATACTTTACTTTTTATTAACTTTGTCTGCTTTCAGAGCCAAAGAAGACATTATTAAATTGTTTTTACAGGCTGAAAAGTGCCTTTTTAAACCCCAAATATGCATTGAAAAATAGTCCTAAGAGTGTAAAGCAACAACTGTTGAGTGAGCATTGACACAAGTTTATTACTCAGGGATAATTACACCACATCAGCAGGTAAACATATGTGTCAGGAGACTCGTTAGCAAAAGTAGCATCACAGCTACAGACGTTTTTTTTAGACAGACACATATTTTGGGGGATGCAAATGCGTCACAGTTCTTTCAGTGAGGTAAACTAAGCTCTGAAACATTTTGAAGACAGAGCAAATAGATAATTATTAACAGGAAGCAGTAAGTATGATTCCAGTGTTTTTATAGTATGTAGCCAACAGAAGCAGAAATTGAGAAAAAAAAAAAATTCTTTTAGCATTCGGAAGATGTATAAGCTGCTTTTTAACCTTGCGGCGAGCAAGAATTTCATTTTTACAAGAGCTTTAATTTGTTTGAGGTTATCTACAATTATTCAAAGGTTACAGCAGTTCATATAGTATTAACGCAACAAAAACCAATGGTGTCCTTGAAGCGTGGTTCTTAACAGAAAGGGTCCCGTGTAACAAGCTTTTCATCACTCTGAGTGACGGCTGAATTAGAATTAGTGCCGTCATCGGTTGGATAGAGTCACGGCGGATGGTAGAGAGCTTTGACAGAAGACTTATACGTTTGCTTTAGCTCACAGTGAGAAGACAACATACTGTACGTTCGGTATGCATGATGCATTATAAACAGATACCGTATGGGTGTGTACAATAAGCTCGTCGACGGAGCATTGGAGTGAGAAAGACAGATTTGGCTCGTGAGCGTTTAGAAATCAATTAATATGCAAACTATCGAGAAAATCAAACCGTTAGTTCGAGTTTTAATTAACCTCAAACTAATTAGCCACAATTTAATTCATCATAGGACAGTCAGCTGTTAAAGGGACAAGGTGTATTCATCATTCTAGGGCTAAGGATCTAACGGTTTTCTCTGCACATGAAGCTACAGGACATGATAACACTGCAAATGATGCTGGCTGAAAAAAGCTTTTTAAAACTCAAACATTGACTGAGCTGTACTTGAGCATCGAAATAACATATGAATCCTTAAATTGTCTGCTGTTCCCCCCTTTTCTGTGGCGCGCTATCGATACCGCTCGTTTCTCGTAGACTTTCTGCAGCGTTAAATGGATGGCTGATATAGATTTCTATTAAGATGGTGTAGTGAATTTTTATTTTTCCTCTAAACTGTCCTGTCAGACTCTTTCAGAGCATTGTAACATTCGGTATAGTGTCTATTTTTTGCTCCATTTAACTCCCAAGATGCTCAGGTTCAATATATTTCATGCTTCTCGCTATCACCAACTGGCAAAATAGCCAGTGGCATCTTTCCATCCTTCTTACCTCTTGTTCATCCCACTGTCATTTCCTCAACTTGACACCCTTTCTCTCTGAGCCGACTGCACTAAATTCGTAACGTCTATCTGGCCCTCTGCCTCCTTTGACCTTCTCCGTTCACTTTCTTCTTGACTCCCCTGTCAATCCGCCTGCCTCTTCTCTGTCTGAAAGCCTTGCAAATTGAGCGAACACGAGGTCAGGTTGCGGGAAGAACGTGGCTGAAATCTTGCTTGTCTGATGACCTCTCTCACTTTCCGTTGCTTCACACCTTCTTATCAGCATTTATTTCAGCTGCTACTTCAACCCTCCTCGTCTAAATCCAATCCTGCGCTTCTAACCTCGGCAAATAATTCTCTGTATATCTCTCCTCACCCCCATCCTGTTATGTCTCCCTATTCTCCTCCCCCCTGAGGGTTCTCTCACCTGCCTTGACGAGAAGTTAGACAATATTCGAAGCTCTTTCTCTTAACTACTCACTGGCCCCTTTCCTCAATTCCCCCCCCCCCCACCCCCCCCCCCCAGTACCTCCTCCGCTGACCTAACTGACTTTGGTTTAAATTATCTCCTTTCTCCCCAGATGAGTTCCTCAATCTGATCCACAGTCTTGCCACTTTTCCTGTTTGCTATCATCAGCATCTCTCTGACGGCACACCGATTACAATCTGCCTTCAAGTCGGGTGAAGGGCTACTGTGGGAGCACTTCATAACAATAGAACTTTACTGGCCTTAAAAAAGTTAATCAATATCAAAAATATGCTTATTATACTGCAACATTTGAAGTAGTACATCATTAGTATTGAGAGTTTATACGAGTCATAAGAGAGGAAAAGCATTGATGGTACATCATTTAAACTCCATCATCTAGTCTCACTTCTGTATGTGGTGAGACTTACATAATCTTCTTTAGGAACACAGAAAGTTAGAAATATTTTCCTAATCATATACAAATATGAATCACGCACAAGCTGCATCCATTTACTGCCTTTAAATGGGCTTTAAGCAGCCATTATATACAGAAGTTATGCTTCTATTCTTAATAATACTTTTCTTATAGACAAGTGCTGCCCAGCTACAGTACTCTATCGTAAACAACTTTGGACATGCAAAACTTAACTATATTTTGCCAGATGATGCAACAGACTGACATATGCATAATGATTTGTGCTAAATGATAACCAAACCTCTGTGTGTTAGCTTGCAGCATATTGTAAATCAGCATCAGCTGCATTGATGTATGGTCCTTTGCTATGGTGACAGATCTCATTTTATGAGTATTGGGGTCCAAGATATGCTGGTTGATATGTGCAGCGGACCCTAGCCTTATCAATATTTCTATTTATTACACGGCTTTGTTGAATACTCGATTCTGATTGGTCAATCACAGCGTTCTACAGTCTGTTATTTCTTTACTGTATAGCAGACCAATTGCTATGTATAACAGACTGTTGCTATGGGTGCAGTTCTGGAGGACCGTTTTTGTGTCAAAGCTGGCAGCTGTTTTCGGCAAAAAAGCTCAGACATTGGAGGAGACCAAAACGGGGTTAGAACCTGAGTGAATATTGAACGTACATTCACCAAGTGGACACAAACGCGACTCCAAATGAATGATAATGGGGCTCAGCGTCCGCTGGATGTGTAATAGGCAACTGTTTTTGCTAACGTGTTTACAGTAATTACTTTATAAAGTGATATTATAATTGTTCCACTGCCCTCTAGTGGCCAAAAAGAAAAACAAAAAGGCTGCTTTAAAGGGACTATTTGTAACTTATCACGCGCATAAATCTTAACGGGTCGGTATCCCATGCGCGCTCGCGTGTGGGTACGCGAGCGCGCAGCATCTCTGCTCCTGCTGTCTGCTCCTGCCTGTTTGCACACCGCGCTCTTTCTCCCCCGCTCGGCTCGCTCCACCTCCACGTGAACGCGCGCACACTACACACTGCAGAAGAGTTAGTTTAGCTCTGAGAATATCTGGTGAATGTGCAGTGGACGTTTTTGCAGAAATAACTGCTGCAGCTCCTCCAGACCAACAGAGGTTTCCCGTGTCTTGTGAAGTGACGGGGCTCCGCAGCGAGTTACGTTATCGTCCCGACCGGGTGTCGGTGTCTCTTTTTTATATAAAAAAAATATAACAATTGCTTAATTCTCAAAATGACAGTACTCTAAGAGAGTTCATTTTAAGGGCCAGCTTAAAAAAAAGAAAAGAAAACATACACATGGAGCAATGGCAGATTGAGGTGGAATGTTTTCTATCAGTGAAACGCCTGAGAGAGGGAGAAACATTGCTTATATAAGACATGGTAAGCAAATCATACACCCATCCAAGCAGAAGTCTACAGGGAATGTCAGTGGCCTACGGTAACCATGGACCAAACCATAACCAACAACTCTTACAGTGAACACCAGGAGCTACTGGTGCCAGTTTATCTGGCTGGCGGGAGGGGACTGCATGCCCATACACAAACACAAAAACACCACATTGTTTATCTTGAAGACTGCAATGGCTTGAATCAAAAATGGTCTTGATTTACTAGAATTGGAACAGAGGCCACTGAGCTTTGTTCAACTTAATCATACTCATCATTTAGAAATACTTGCTCACTGATGCAATTCGCGAAAGATAAAGATTCAAAACTGTTGCAGATTGCGTAATTCAATACAATCTTTATTACAACACTATAAGGTTTTTTTAGGTGAACTGCAAAATGGTAGTAGATGCCTAAATTATAATTACATATGACATACATTACTCTGAAAGTAGGAATGCACCGATACTAATACCTAGTATCGGGTCCGATACTGTGCTCATGTGCTCGTACTTGTAAAACTACACTACAACTAGGGCTGTGTATTGGCAAGAATGTGGCGATACGATACGTATCATGACACTGGGGTAACGATTCAATATATTGTGATATATTGCAATACTGTAAGCAAGGTGATATATTGTGATGTTTTAAATTAGTTTTAGGAAAACTGTCATAGTATAAAGAACACAACAGAAATACAACATTTTAGAATAGGCAAAAACAACAAATGTACACTGCATGCAAAAAAATATTTTTTTTGCCCCAAACTGCATGTGATTATCATAAAGTGGGCATGTCTGTAAAGGGGAGACTCCCTGACATGCTGCTCAGCACTTGTCATGTGAAACTTATAGTTCTGGCTTTTGAAAATCCTCCAAACATCCAAAATTAATTAGGGAAAAAAACACCTAGTCAATATTTTCTACAGCTTTCTAGCCTAAGAGAAGCACTGCACAGCCTAAAATGGACTGTAAAGTCACCTCACCTTGTGATAAACAGCATTAGGTGATTTTCCACTTCATACTTGTTTCCCCTCTTCCCTATCCGCCCTGCCTCATCTCCGCTCAAACAGACGATGCTTTCATAAGAGGCATAACTGCTGTCAGTTTAATGTCTTGAACGCCTTCTTTGTTGGTGATATCCATTTCCTACTCTGACAGAGTCCCTTCTCCTTGCATGTGATAAATTTGATAATCATAAAAATATGACTTTAGTCATCATATAGGGCCTTTCAGAATGGTCCTAACTTTTCCCCCCACACTGCATTCAGTTGCATGATGGAAAAACAAGCATTATCAAACAATATAGTGATGGAGGCTGCAGCCATTTACATGAATGAAAGTGCACAGAACCTACACATATTCACACTAGCATGCAAATCCATGCTCTTTACCACACTCTCTTCACCTATAATTTCACTAATCCCCATCATTTTATGTCCATTTTAATGTCATTTATATTGCCAAACACATGTTATCCAATTTAACTGTTCTTTCTTGTTTTTTAAATTAGTTTGAGGTGCTGTTAGAAGTCACTTGCAGTTGTTTCTCATCTGTCTCATCACTGTATTTTAAGACATAGATGTTGACTGTATTGTTATCACTTTAGTTCACATTTATCAGATGCTAAACTACAAGTGTCTAATCCGATGTCAGAGAGCAGACAGTTATTTATTCCTCATTTCTTAAACTCGCGAGTGTGAATTCAACACAAAACAACGGGCAACAAACATGACGGTCACATGTGCATGAAAAAAAGGAGATGTAACAAATGTATGACAAGCTCGAACAAATGGGGCCAGAGCAAGTGTCTGCGCGCATAACCATGGAAACTGTGCACTGCACTGTGGAAAACTGGGACCATCTGTAGAGGGAAGTGAAAAATACACTGCATGGCAGTACATAAAAGAGACTGGCTGACAAGGTGGGAGTTAAGGTGGGCTGTATGCTGCGCTGAATTAATGGAGTCTGGACTTAAATACTGAGACAGCGTCTGGTTACTTAACAATGGTGGGAAGCTTGTCCACATATAGTGGGGTTCCCATTGTCAAAGCTTTTTTGTTCCCAAGCTGTTTATTTCGAATGCAGGCATGAGTAATCCTGCAAGTCCATAATCAATATGTCCATTTGCAGAAAAGTCAGTGAAGAGAGACTAAGAGAGACTGGATTATGTCTGTGTTTTCTGGTTTATGTGGATATTAGGGCTGCTTATTTGTGGATGGCTGCGTGTGTGTGTTTGTGCGTGTTTGTGTGTGTGTGTGTGTGTGTGTGTGTGTGGAGTTGCAGAGGCCTTTTCTCACTTGCTAAAGATAGAATAAGTAACCCAGACAATTTAAGATGTAAACAGACTTTTTTCGGATAATAAAAAGTGGGTGCAGTTGGCAAACTATCAACGTTTGGGGTAACTGTTTTTGGATGCTCTAAATCTTTATTATTATTATTCCACCGCCTGTTTTGTCATTCAAATCCTTCCACATTTTTAAATGTAGAAACTTCATTGAAACATCAACATGTTGAGCTCAATTAAGAGGTTATTGCTATTATTCAGTCTTAAGAGTACAAGAGGGGACCTTCTAGTCAAATCTAAACTGTGCATAATAGAAACACGCCGGACAATACACATTATGTGGACAAAATCTTGCATAGCTGGAATTCTATCTTGACGAGAATAACTATTCTATTTTGATATGAATCACAGATCCCATAATTGTGTCAGAAATGTTTACTCAACATGTATAGTTTAAAAGAAATAGGCACTGACATTCTAATAATGGAGTTACCTGCAGCCTATCTCAGAAAGAGCAGCATGAAAGGATCTTTAAAGATTTTAGAGCCCTTTAAAGAGGGTTTATTTTTTGCTTTCTCTTTAATAGTTGAGATAATAATGCTACATTTGTAGTGCGCCTTCCACTTTATGCAAACTCTCAGTTCCATTGTTGCAATGCTGCATCATTAGACAGACATACAGTACGTTCCATCAGCACATTTACAAAAGAACGCTAAGCAATTATTTTCTGTTAAATTTTGTCACATTACTACTGACAATGAAATTGGATTTTCTGCCCTAATGTATACGTCCGTGCAGGAGTGTGTGTCGCTCCATACCATTTAACAGGGGACCAGTGTCATTTTGCTCAAACAATAAGGGGACTTCTGTACAATACAAGCGGGGACCATCTTTTCTGTTTTAGAGCACAAAGTACAAAACAAAATTCTACACATAAAGCCCACTTTAAATGTCTGCATCCTTCAGAAATTGCCTTCTCTAGTTTAATATCATGTATACTATCTTCATTACAGGGAAAAAGAGTACTGTTCTTGCATAACAGAACAGAAAAGATCTTTTGAAGCCCATGTATAAAAATGATTTATTAGGTCAGGTATTAGCAAAACCAGCTGAGAACAGGAGGAGAGATACCAACAAGCCGAAGGATACAAAGACCAAGAGCATCAAAGGCTACACTTGAGTCAGAGAAAACAAGGACTAATGCAGAGCCCTGGTCAAAATAGCAGGCCATTTGTTACTTTCATTAGAGCTGTCTCAGTGCTACTGTACACTGCAGTCGGAGGCAGATTCGTGGAGGTGATAGATACAGAGCAAGTAAGTGGGTTCAAGATAGCAAATTGGTCTGTCAGGCTACAGTGTTGCTGATGAGCTTTTTTAATAGTGGTTGGAAAACTTTGTCAATCCCAAACAAAAAAAATAGGAAAGAGGAACTATTTAGAATATTTTATTTTAGTTGAATAAAGGTTTTCTTCTGGTAAGTTTCTGGGAATTGTGTCTATAAAGCACTGGAAGATCATTTTCATATCATAATTTGCAAAAGTCCTGATTGAAATGGAATACACCCTTAATTGATTGGCTAAGAATTATATATTAAAATGTCACATAAAGTTGTTTTACTATGGGCTGGCAGTGGCAAAATCACAAAAATGTAGCATTTTACATCAGCACAGTATGTATTTGGTATCTACGATATGAAGACCCAGCGAGAGATTAGAAAACTTTGGCCCTTTAAAACACTTCAATTACAGTCACAGTAATGGTAATGGACAAGTAATGGAAAAAAATATTCAAAGATAGTGACATTCAAAGAGCTTTGCGGCAGATTACAAGATGCATGTGCAGTGCACTTTACAGGAGCTGTCTGTTCAGCACCACAACACAAGCCAAAGACCAGCAACATAATAATAGTATTATTGTCATCCGGCTGCTGTCTCTCATTTTTGTTGACAATTAGTGGCTTAGTGCTTGTCCGGTCCAGCGCAAGAAGCAAGCATTCATGTTTCATATTGGATTTTGGAAAATCTGTTTATACCATTAACCTTGTCAAAGGAGAGTATTTTATTCTAACGTGTTTAAAGGTATTAACAAGCACCAAAAATCTCCTCAATCGGACATAGTTCCAAGAGACCACTTCAATTCAGCCAGTGACCTTTGCGATGGACAAACACCATTATTGAACTACTATTAGCTCACATAAGGTTTTCCTTCTCGCAGAAAAACAAGATATAAAACAGGTTTATTGGTGTCTTTTTGCATTTTGAAAAACATTGTTTTCGAGAAATGTCCAAGAGCCATTTCGAATAGTCCAGCAGCCGCAGTGATCATCTTTGTTGTTGATTTTTCATTCCAGAAGAAGTGGAAAAAAAAAAGGCAAAGTAAAGTACCAGCATGTGGTGACATTTAGAATTGTTGTTTGAAACAATAATAAATAAGCTCATCTTGCTGCAGGTAAGAGATGCAGATTGTCTGTGAAAATGATTCTTCCAGGCTTTCGATGGACTTCTAATTCATAAAATGTTTAAATGTTAGATACACTCTCAATATCAACAATATTTTTTACTATTAATACTGACACGGGCAAACTATTTAACTTGTATTTATCTATTAAAGCTCTATAATACATTTGATATTAACATAAGGTCAAAGGTTGCTAGTATACCCAAACTCAGATTCTGCAGCTTTTTTGCAGATTTGAAGTTTCAATTCATTGTTTTCACTGACTCCCAGTGGTTCTCATCAACACCCCCAGATATTCTGTGTATAGCATACCATATAACACCAAGTGCTTCTTGTACGACCTGATGGTATTGCTCTTGTGTAGCTTGAAATGGCAGAGAGCCAAAGTGAAGAAAGTCAAGGGGTTGAGTGAGTTTAAGAGGCAGATAACTTTTCAAGAGCTTTATGCCAGTGAATACTTGACATGCATTCATCAGGTTGTTTCAAATGCGCAGGTCATTTGTTTACAGGTAGATAGTATACCAAGGCTTTTTTTTTTGCTGTACAATCTACTGACAACACAACTACTTGGACACAGCAGCAAGAATCATAAAAAAACTATCTTCTTGCTTTCAAAGAATTAAATACAGAAATTCATGTTGACTGAATTAGTACGAAGCAGAAATGTGTTTTTTTTTTTCCAAGAGAATCACCAGTTTTGACAAAATATGTAGCAGCTGAACTGAAGAAACACATGTTTTAATTTATTTCACAGACTAGCTTGTAAGATTGCAACCTGCTAAGCTTCAAGGCAGCTCACTCTACTTATTGTCTACTCCTTGCTGCTGCCAAGGCACTCCACTCGCAAGGGCCGCCCGCTTTTGTCGCCCCGGCCTTACACTGACTTCGCAGTTGTAGAAGTAATGTTACACTGACATCTAATTGTTAACTACAGCTGGAAACTCACCAAAGCTTTAAGGGGCCTGTGTACCCCATCAGGAGTGCTTGTCTGATGGTCGAATAGCTTCGGAAACCCCGTCCCCCCCCCCACATACATTTTCGACGTCGGATTAGAGAGGGCAGACCATACAGATGTTTCATTTGACGGGATTGCCGGTGCGTTATCACACCGATGTCCCGGCGGTAAAACACTTGATAACAGTAACTGTATTAATCTGTAACTTTCCGAAATCCAACATTTTCAACCACTTCACGCCGTGATTGGCCGGGTGTGCAGAGGTGAGAAAGGTTTGAGCTCTATTTACACAGTTGCACAACTGTTTCTGTCACTTTTCATGTGAACAACCAAGCGCAACACTATGAGACCGCGCTGAAAATGATACGGCGTACAAACTAGTTCTGATTGAGTCTACCCGGGACCCTATATTGAGCCACTTCCACCAGATTTATCCACCCCAACAATCAAATGGGAAATCCCCATTAGAGGCTTGGTTGGGAGTGACGGTTAGGACAGATTATCTGGTAGTGTGAAGGCTTTACAGATTTATCCATCCATCTTAATCACTCTAATTGACTTGCGGACCGTTCTGAGCCATCCTGATAATAAGGCAACCGTTACGTATCAGCGACTGCACGAGTCCTTTAAAGGGGATCAATGTTTCTCACCTGCCAGGGCAAATTCTGCTCTGTAGGTTTTCCTTTTTATCTCTGCATATTATGCATCAATATGCATATTAATGCATGTGCGATCACACGGCATGCTGTGAGATTAGAGGCCTTGACGTAAGTGACATATCGGGAGTCGGGAGGATCATCTCGGCTACATCGTTGTGTGCGTGATACTGCTTTTCTTAATCGTCTGTAAAGGAGTGAGACAAAAAAAATGTGAGACTTTTGTGCTTTGAGCCATTTTGAAAATGTCTAAGGATTTTAAAAGTTTTCTCGTGGGAAATCAACTGCTGTTCTCAATCTACCATGACGTTCTTGCACTCTCTCTGTGCTCCAGCTCTTCCTGTGCGGAACCATAACTCATACTATCTCTCATTTTTATGCCAAACAGTTGCTAATTGTTTTGTTTCACTAGAAACTTTTATTAAAGTTGTTAACTGCTGCGAAATGGATTAGTGTGCCATCTTTCTCCGCGCCGTCTATGGATCTGTGTGTCAGCTAAGGTAATTGGATCATTGATCGGTTCATTCATCCCTTTATTTGTCTTGTCACATGTGGAAAAAACGGCTCTCTTTTGAAAGTTGAGTTGCATTATACAGTTGGTGTTCTGTGTAATTAAGTTCAGCCTCAACAAGCTCAATCCCAAATCTCAAACCTCACATATAGACAGATTATCAGTATAACTCAATTCAACTTTATATCAACAAATTACTATGAACTAGGGATGCACCGATACCGATACCGGATCGGATATCGGGCCGATTCTGACTCAAATAGCTGGATCGGATATCGGTGACAATGGGGCCGATCTATTCAATTCAATTCTATATTTATATACTATATACAGTATCTGTTTTACAAAGTTATGAGTCAAGCCTGATGTTGCCTTACACATAAAAGAATGATCCCAGTCACGTCCACACAGTGAGGCATACAGATTATTAATTATACACTGGTATCGGATGATACTCGGTATCAGCCGATATCCAAAGCCCAGGTATCGCTATCGAGACTGAACAAGTCGGCTCGTTACATCCCTACTATTAACTTCATAAATGTATTTATGCATCCATTTTTTTCCTGCACACTGATGGCATGTTGGTCACAAAACCATTTTGCTAATCAAATAATTAATCTATAAAGTGAAACACATTTGTTGACAAATGGCTAAAGATGCTAAACAGCTAAACATGTTCGTCCAATTTCCACTGATTTGGACTATGGCTAGTTGAAAACAATCCCCAAACTTTCACCAGTATTTATAGACAAACACCGGCCCAGAATTTCACTCAGCTTCAAGTACACGCCAAGAGTTGTAGGGGGTGCGCGCTCATTTACACACATTTGCATGTCATTAGCACTTCAAACCTACAAACTTGAAAGGCTTTCCTTGTCAAGACACTCTAATCTCCCTCTCTCTCTCTCTCTCTCTCTCTCTCTCTCTCTCTCTCTCTCTCTCTCTCTCTCTCTCTCTCTCTTTCTCACTGTCGCACTCTTTCCCAGGTCTCTGCTCTCTCACACAAGCGGTGATTAAGGAAGCTCAGGACATCAATTAGAAAGTTTAACCTTCTGTGCAGACTTATGACAGCTTCCCGAGTATTGAAATCTATGATGTGCTTTTGTTTGTGCGAGTGTGTTTACCGCTTGTGCCACGCTCTTGACAAACACTACAGAAAATGCCTCAATTCACTCAAATACGCAAACAAAAAAAGGAGAAAATCATCCCCGTCCCAAACACACCGGACCGCTGCAGCAGCGTCTTTGTCTCTTTATTAGTGTTTGTAACCTGCCGTGCAAATTAACTCAATTGATTGGATTGAATGATGTTTTAAAAGATGGCTTTCAAATAATCTCTCTCTCTATCTGCGTGTCAGAAAACACACTGTAGTATTACTTAACAATCAAGCATTCAGGGCCGCCTGATTACTTTTAATTTGTTGTATCCAGCAGTCTCATACAACTCTGATTAACTCCTTCAGCTATGTTAATACAATACAAATTTAATTAAGCCTTTCAATTATTAAAAAAAAAAAACTCTGAACCCCATCAAACATTAAATCGGGGCAGACTTACTGTAGTTGTGATTAATTATACAACTTAGGACTATATGAGTGAATTCTAGTTAGTCTGATATTGGCTGTGAAAACAAGTACGAGTAACTTGGAACATGTAAAAACTCTGCTGCTCGAAATATCATAATATTATACCGACTTTGGTTTTTGACACACTGACAACATCTAATTAGAGATGGCAGGACCTTTCATAAACCGAGTTCTACTGAGATTAATAAGAAACTGCGGTGACGAGCAGTAAGACTGGCACACTACGAAAATATCAACAAAGCTTCAGTGCCATCAACATCCCAAAAAAACCCAAAGGCATTTCAAAACATGTAATCACTGTCACGCTCTCCTGTAAAATGTTCGTATCCACTGAACTGTTTGGAAAACGCAGACTTTGACAACACTGCTCCGTATCTTGTCACAAGTTTAGACAGCTTCCTCAACTGAAAAGAACTTCTTGGTGCAGACAAAAAGAGAATATAGCAGTGTTTGGTGACATCCATCAAGGACTTTATGTGGCATCAGCTGAAAACACAGAAGCACGGTTCTTTATATATTGTGGTTTGTTATGAAGACAGATATAACTTATACATAATATAACTTTTTGTAAACAGTAAGTACTTTGAAGTATTTTATGAATCTTTCATCAACTTTTTCCCCTCTGTGTTTCGCTTTTACGTCTGAGCGTGGCGATCACGAAGACCAGCGAGTCTTTTAATGTTGATAAAATGATGGGATGAGCTTTCTGAAAGTGCAATCTAACTTCTCTGATTAAGACATGATGTAGGGTTAAGAGAGCTAGAGAGATAGTTAGATAGATAGTTGAGATGAAATGACGTGAGAGCCAGTGACAAGGACTTCAGTGTCTCCCTGCATTTAGCTCAAGGAGATTTGATAGATACTGCAGTATTTCCATAGCAATGAAAGTAAGCTTGTGGCTCATCGCACATACTAAATTAAGCAGAAGTAACACGATCACCGATAAAAACCAAAAACATACTGACAGATAACCAGTGCGGGGCTGTCCCACAGATGACAAGGCAATTCCCCAGTTCATTATTTACCATGCCAAAGGTGGTGCAGAGGTCAAGCGTAGCACGGAGCATTAGAGACAATGTCCATCTCAGCAGAGATCATTTGTACCAGGGGGAATATTTGGGATCAATTCTGAGTTGCTTTACATTAATGAGGTCAGAATTCCCCACTGTAAACAAGTAAAATCAAATAAACATACATGTCTGCCCTCACAGTCGGCGCTATACAGGTATTACTTAAATAAGCATGGAGGTTTTTCAAACCATTTTTATGTTTGTTTTCCGCCATGTCATGCTTTCATTTTAATCACAATGTCAATTCAATAAAGTTCGTTGGTTAAAGCTGTACAGTAAAAACATTCTGGGGGCCAGGCATAAGGAGAAAAAAAACGAGAGGATAAAATGTTTTTTTTTATTTTGCATATTGAGAATAAAGTTGAGTTTGATTTATTCTCAAAAGTTCAACGTTTAATCTCGACATTTCGTCTTCACTCTCAAAATGATATTTCATCTTTATTCTCAACATTTCGGCTTTATTCTTGAGAAGGTTTTTCAACTTTATTCTCAACACTTTGGCTTTATTCTCAAAATGCAAAAACATAACATGTACGGTCACCGGCTAGAAATGAGAAGCCTACTTTTGTCTCCCTCTGTCTGAAATCAATGACATTTTGTTTACAAAAAAATAAGCAGCATTTTGAGTGGTAAATCTTCCACCGTTATCATTGTAAAACTGCTTATGTGGCATGCGAGCGTGGAAAACTTGACAGGCAACAGTAACTAAGGGGGACGAGACTTAGAAAACAGTCAATTAATTGCTGCTGCCCTTGTTATTCCCAACCTGACAGCTACAGCGCCTGAAGTTACCCTACGACCTGTTTTCTGCTGACTTTCAAAAAGCACATACATTGTTTAGCTTTCTATAAAGGGCTCCATGAATGCCGATAGCAACTGAGATTTGCACATAGATAAGATGGCTTAGCTTCTAACTGGGCGCACACATGACATGCTTACATTATAAATTCAGTGTGGTCACATCAAATGTGTGTGAATCAGCAGTCCTGGCTGCTGGTTGCCAGGTAATCTTCGTCATGTAATCGTTTGGTTTCTAAGAAGAAAAAGATCAAATCTTTAAGATCTAACAGTAAATATGATCAATATAAAGAGAATGGTGTGTGTTTTTCTTCACACGAGTCAACCCAATGGTACAGCCCGCCCCAGTATATAAGGGATGTTGCAGTACTACTATGTGGTGTATGATTCTTTTCAACACTTCTTAAACCCTATACTTATAATTTTTTATCAATATATTAAATGAGAAAATAAAAAAGTTTAAAGAAACAAGGCCTGCGTATCAACAGGTCGTGTGTATAATTGAATTAGGTTTGTTTTTCTCCAGGTACAAATAAGCCACATGGAAACCCCATTATTTCTTGTTTAAATTAGAATTCAAATTAGCTTTACTGTTCGTTACTGCTCTTTCATCCTAGCTCTGTTAATCAGCATCTATCTGTATTGACAAATGAATATTTATCCCCAGTTTGCTTGTTGCTTCCCAGAGAACATGGATTAAACTAGTCTGTCGCTTGATAATTGATCTCAGCCTGAGACAGGTTGAGGTGGAACAAAGGGATTTCCCTCTGCCTCTCTTCTGTCTCCTTTCATTTGCTACTTTACTTAATTAAATTCTAGCTCAATTCCGGAGCGATCTATCAATAAACATGGACACTCTTCTCCCGGTGCCAGAATACCAAAGCAGACCCTTTTGTGAAAACATGCCAAGCAGAACGAAGATATCAGGAAAAATAAAGAATCCCGTCAGATCATTTGATGATGAAATATCGCCCCGGTTAAGCGCCGCCAACTGCACCTATTCCTTTCTTATGTTTTCTATCTCTTCTTCGAGTGGCCTCTTCTTTCCTGATTTCGCTGAATCCTCTGGCTTGTGTTTCCCAACTAAGTGATCTGTTTATGGTATTTGACACCTTTCTGAGGATAAAATGTACAAGCTGCAGCTCAGATGAAGCCGGTAAAGATGCCACAAAGAAGGCCTGACGGTACACAACTTCTGACAGAGACACAAAATGAGGAAGACGAGTGAGAAAATAGCGAAAGCAATATTATGGAAGGAGAGGCTCATTATTTTCATTTTCCCCTGGAAAAAGGTTCATTAGTTGATCTTTGATTTCACAGTTATTCCATGAAAAAAAAAAAATCTTTACACGTAAATACAATTTGCCTATAAGCACACACATTAGCATTAACACCTCAGCTTTATGACCTCCTTACTGATATGCTCCAACAGAGCAGCAGCCAAAAAGCTCCTAGGGGCTGAATATAAAAATATCTCTTTTCTCATGAAGTTTCTACCTGTAATGATGAAATCAGTGCGGCTCCCTCTGGTGGAATACAGATGTCAATCCAGTTCTAGCACATGTTTCAAGGTCTACACTGCACCTGAACTGAAAGATTTTGACCGTCTGATTCCCCCCGAGATGGGAGGCAGCTACTGTACATCCTCCACTGTTTTCCTATTAACAAAAAATTACATTTAATTATCCCAAACCACCTGTCCCTCGTCTTATCCTCCTCTATCTGGTCCTGATGACAGGCGCAGTAGGCAGTCCTTGAGTAAACCTCCAGAGACCCCATCTGCATGTGTTGGCTAGAGATATCAAAGTCTGCTGTCTAAGTGTTTTCTGTGCTCAAACATGATGATGTAGCTATACGGTCTCTATTCTATGTCCACTGCTGAAAACCGTTTAGACTAAACATCAGTAATGAGAAGCAGCTGTTCTCCTTCGCCAGCTGGGATCAAAATGAAATGACGAGTACAGTGCTGCAGGCAACTAACTACGGGGCCGCACAACCGCCTTCAAACCCCGACGCAGCGTCTTCTCGGCGAGTACATCCAAACGCTTTGTCGTTTACTTTATTGAAAGTCTTAGTGGGCATTTGATGTGGGGAAGAGAGAGTGGAGAGAGAGATGCTGTTTGTCGAGTGGGTCTGTCATTACGTTTGTGATCTTCTTAAGCTCCGCAACTGTGATTGTGCACAGTTCTCTCCAGAAGTGTGACTTTGTAGATGTGGAAACACACACTGATAACCGGTTTACACTCTGTGACGGTTAAATGAAAAAAAACAAAAATCAAGTCGCATGCGTTTATGAGGCGGGTAATATGAACTGAAAGAAATATTTTTCAATTTTTTTGTCTGATTTCATTATCAGAAGCTGTAAAACGAGTATTTGTGCTTAGTCCTTTGGTAAAATCTTAACGTCAAACTGAAATTTGAATTCCCCTCATTTTGTTTCTATAATGATATTGCAGCTATTGAGCTTATTTCTTCCATTTTTCAAAACAGGCATATTTGTGGAAACTGCCTCCATCTTCAGGTGTCTGGGTGGGCATTTCTCATGGCAGTTTGTGACTGACATTTGAGAGCCAGCTTCTCTAGGAGACCATGGATGTATTAGTGTAAAGCCCCTTTCCCACTGAACAAAAAACCCACTTACACCCACTAATATCTGGTGTTTGTCTTCAGTGGGAAAGGTTACAGTCGGCATTCATTCCAGCGACAAATAACTCTGCAGTAGTCACGGCTATTTATCGGCTCCAGCTCCGATCGGCAGTGACGGAAACATGACACCCGTGTGGACGCGCTAATTTTCCAAACGCGCTAAACACGTGACGTGAATATATAACAAATGAAATTAACAGGGATTTGGACAATTATTGTATATTATTTACGTAAAAACATATTATTAATGTGCTCTCCTCAAAGCCACCAGACTCCATTCAGACAACAGTCATTTTACCTCACTAACTCTGGTTTGAGAGTTTGAAACAGAGACTGAATAAGTAACATATATATAAAAAAAAAAAGAAGAAGGAACCACCGTAACATTTTCAGCGTTTACAGGGTGAGAAATATTCGAAGCTTTGGGACAGCGCACTACTGTACACACACACACACCTCTACACATAACAAACAGTGATATCTGTCTGAGAATAACTAATAATAATTCATGTTGAATATAAATAATGAATAATGTTGTGGGGTTATTCCTTATTTCATGGGCTATTTGGGGATTTATACATTATTATTACATACTTATATATAAAAAACAAAAACCGAAGCATTTAAATACTGATTTGAGTGTCGATTACCATGGCAACGGTCGAAGCTTTCGAAGCTCTGAAGCATTCAGGTCAGCCCTACTGTTTACTAACCCTGCTTCCGGAGCTGGCCACCACGTTCGTGGTGTTGAATTTGACAAATCAGGAACAAAAACTGAAAGGCCAGTTCAACGGCATCGGCATACTCTCAATGGGAAAGGAGTCTATCGCCTATTTTAGAGTTTTTTCCCGTGTTTAAAAAAACCTCGTATTTGTCCCAGTGGCCACTCACAGTACTGCAACGGAAACAATCAAAACTCGTATGTCACCCTGTGATTCAAATCACGTTTGAAATAGTAAGTCTACAAGTCGGAAAACAAACACCAAGTACATCTGATTCTGTAGCAAAAATATATTGAATTTCAGTTATCATTTATGGGCACTACGGCACTTTGTAATAAAGTATTTAACAACACGTGTTGCTTGCCAATGGAATCAAAAAAGCAAATTAATATAGTTCAAAAAGAAGCTGATATGCAAAACAGTAAATCATAGGCCAACACCTTGCGAAAGTTTTAATTGTCTGCAGGCACGGTGGGTTTTCTTGACAACATGCTCCTTGTGTCTTGTAGCTTGAAAAACAAGGCAGCCTTAATTAGCTTCACATGGAGACGTGATTCTTTCATCTGCAGTGTTTGTGACGAGCCTACAGAATGTAAAATATCACGCTGAAAGAACCGATACGGAGGCATGGATGAAGCAATTAGTCATGTGGTTACAGTAATATGCGTGTTATTAGTAGCTCCTATATAAGAGGTAATGTTGTCTTCTTGTTGCCGGTCAGAAAAGGAGGAGATGCACTATTATCTTTTTTTTTTTTTTTTTTTTTTAATAATTTTTCTTTCCATTCATTTTCTTGAATTAGAATCTTAATGTGCCAACTATACTCATATAGGCAAGATGATGGGTCTGCTATGGGATGTAGCCAACAGGTAAATCTGCTCCCACGTTTATAATTGTGTTGCTTTAATACAGGAGCTGGGTGGGGTAGTGGGGGGGGGGGGACATGGCCCATTGGTTTTAAGCCTGGAGAACGTCCTCCCTAGCAGGATGGATCAGCAGAGCAGCGACAGCATCGTGGATTAGTGCAGCCTGTCAAGGTCTGACGGTGCAGTGACAATTTAATCGCTGAACAGGCTCCCCATAGAAAAGGGAAGATGAGAGGTAGAAAAACAGGAAGGGGAAGTTAAGAGGCTGTGGTCTTCATTTATATGATTCATTTTGTCATATACGATTCTGTTAATACTGCTGTCAACGTCTCCCGGGTCCTTGGGAAAAAAAAAACATAAACAGGCTCACCGAGACACAGACAAACGCACGCAGGCAGTCTCAGCCTATCCTTAAGCTTAACCCTACAGCAGACGAGAGCTCTTTTCCTCGTGGGGACCAGACAAATGCGAAAGTCTTTTTTTTTTTTTATTCCTTTTGTGAGATTTCATGTGCTTCCTCATCAGGGTAGATGAACATGTCCCCCAAGGCATCCGGTTTGACACACCCCCCCACACACACGGTGTAAGCACTTTGCTTATGAAATACTGGTTTCACTAGTTATCCATCTGCACAGATGGGTTTTGAGGGAACAGACGTAAAACAAATCAATGTGTTCATTTCAATATGATCTAATATCTTGTGTCAGCATGGCTGTGGGTGAAGCAATCAAATGTGCAAATTTTGTCGTGAATTATTCACGACGGCGTGCCATTCATATCATTAGGTGGCAATTATTTTAATGTCTGATCAATCAGAATCAATGCACAACATATATAATGCAAAGGATGAGTGGCGATGGAGCATTTGAATGTAACTGCCGTGGCAGGCGCACTATAAGTGAGTCAACAACTATTCTTTTTTCTGCTTCTGGCCTCACACTAATGAGGGAAGAAGTTACCATGGTAATAGCAGACACGAGCTACCTTGAGCTTTGCCAGGCTTTTAATGCACACACATCCACAAAGACACACACACACACACACACACAATCACTGAGAGGATAGTGTTTCATCCTCTATGCTGAGGAGAATAAAAGCGAAACTATTAAAAATGCACGGATATCCAAAGGCATGGTTAAACATGAAGAAACCAATGGGCGAGGCTGACTTTTTCTTCTACTGTATAATCATCATTATTAAAGGCAGCAACACGTCTCTTTTGCTGATTGAATGTCCACCTCTATTGTCATTAATAGGTGAGGATCTGCACTGACAGAAAAGGCAGGGCAATTCCATTTGCTTTGACTTTAAATAAACCTATAATTAATGCCAAATTTGCACTGATAACACACATCAAAAGCAAACAGGTTTTATCACAGCATCATTACATCTGCATTTAAACTTTTCTATAATGGTTGCAATTTTAGACCATCTCTTAAAGGGACTGTATGCAACTTTTTACATGTATAAATCGCTTTTTATTGCAAATGAGGGAACAGGTTGTAACCTAACCTAAAAAATTAGACCTTCCGCGACTTGCTGTGTTTCCTCTATCAGCCTATAGACTGCTTTTAATGTGAAAGACTCGGGCCTGTGTCGCTCGCGTGTGGCTACTCTCTTCAGTGCAGCTACAGGATTAGCTTACAATAGCTAACGGCTGGTTAGAAATGGAGTCCTGCTTAACAGCCACAGTTGTCACTGTTAACAAGCAATTTGAGATTCCTACATTGAGTCCCTTTAAGATGTTACCAATCTCATGTACAGGCCACTAAATCCTTGATACCGGCAATATCACCAGATTAGAACAAAGGCATTCATATGCTGATATTAAGATGGTAAACCGTCTGTAAAAATCACTTCTTAAAATGCGAAATGCATCCTGTTTGATTCTTATGTAACCCTCTTCACAACTTCGTCTGGAATAGTAATTTTTTTTCATTTTCATATTAATACTATGGATTTACATATCAATGGAAAAATATTCAAAACCCATAATAATGGGTTGTGAAAAAATAGTGCCGATACACACAATGCAAGGTCCAATTCATGTTTTTCCTCTTTATGTTTCTCTTTGGCAAGGTGGCATCAAGCTGCTTCAACTATAAAGCCAACTTGCAACAGCTTTGCATCATCTGTGCAACACAAGCGAGCCTCTGTGTAGCGTGCTGTTGATACAATATTAGGAAACAGCCTGTTGAAAGGAGGCCCGTATTTCAGTGAAGACAGGCCATTTTCCTACTGATTTCTGAAAGACAAATCTTTCCCATTTAAGTCAGAAAAAAGGCTTTCTGTAAATAAGTAGGTTATGTGTGTACATAAAGAGTGAAAAAAGAGCATGCACGTCATGCAAATCCACATACAACGACCGAGAATTTACATCCTTCCTGCGTCGCATGCCCTGAGTAAAGCACGCACAGCTTCTCAATGCCTGAATGTTAAAACCTTCGCTGCGTGTCACCAAAAACACAACACAATGCTGCAGTGCCGCCTCATTCGGAGTAATATATTCTACAACATCCTCCACCCATGGCTAACTGCATGCTTTTGGTTTGCTGAGCACATGTCAGACCGATACTGCTGAGCCCTCACATCAAAGTCAAAAACCTGCATCGCTGAACAGGTCCCATATTTTTTAAACTACAACCTGCTAGAAATAATTGTATTGAAAAATGCAGAAAGAGCGTTACTTGGGCCGGGGCGTATCGTCAATAAGTGCTGAGCTGAATCACGGGCGTCCATGCAGAATGATCAATTACAACACAGTTATTTCCATAAGATATTATCAGGGGCTTGTCTTGGGCTCTGGGAGGGACTGTAAGTAGCTCTGGCTTTCGCTGAATTACACACATGCCCTCCTGTAATTCACAGACCTCACACCAACGCTCTTTGCTCCACCAATTAACCCTCCTAACAACTCGACATGGAACTGTCGCCATTTTTACAAACATGCTGAAACGAAACACACATATTGTGCTGATTCCCTGCCATGAACGTGGCTGTGCTTAAGTGGAAGGAAAGGAACAATACAGCTCGTGTCGGAAGCGATTACGCGGCACTGCAATTCTGGTGTTGATAATTACCATAATTCACTCTTGTACCGCCCCATGTACACACATCATTTCAAAAGCGCATGGTGCAAGGCACAGTCATATGCCATATTTCTTTTAAAAAAATAAATACATAAATTAGGGCTGGGTGAAATGGCCAAAATCTTCTATCATGATATAGGTCACATCTCGATAATGATATATATCACGGTTTTATGATTATGCAATAAATAAATAGTCTTTATGAAATAACCGCATGATAAAGCCTATTTTTACAGTATATACTCCTGTGTGAATGAAATACTTGACAAATGAAAAGTACTGAGTATGTTCTCATTTTAAGTACTTGAGTACAAAATGAATAAGAGTTTTAAGTGAAATTATAGCCAAAAAAAGAAATAAATATAGACATAGCCTATATCGCGATAGAAACAATATAGAAAAATATATATGATAGACATTTTTATATCGTTTTGACAATATATATTGACATATTGCCCAGCCCTAACATAAATCAGGCAGGTCTCAGACACTGTTCGTAGCTATACCTACGAAAAGTAATGCACTGTAATTGGTGTATATCCCACAAAATCAATTTTCGTGCAATCATGAACCAGGAAGTTGTTTCCTGTGAAGACGGAAGTTTATTTTGAAAAGACTGTATGCATGTAACAAGCATTCGTAGGAAAACGAACGAAAAAGGAGGAATAACTTTTTCGTAAGATACCATACAAACTGTTGTATGAGAATATAAATATATGAACAAATCCTTTTCAAAGTTTTTGCAAATGATATGTGACATGAACAATTTTAACTTGAATCCCTCATCTGGAGAAAAAATACTCGTTTTCATAGCATAATACACTTGTGGCTGTGCGTTGTGATTGTTATTCAGCCCAGAACTATCAGTGTGCACCATTACACATGGAGGGACAGTAGTAGAGCCTGCTGTATCCTCTATGGCACTGTCAGCCAAAGTGTCCAAACAGTCTGCCGCAGGTTCTATACGTCTCTTCACGTATTGGATTCTTACACTGGGTACTCGTAGGACCACAGGAACATGTGTTATCTCTTCCAATGTAAATTTAATTTAAAGTGCCGTATATTCGCCCGTGGTGATTCTCCACCTCAGGCACATATTTTGCCCTTGGGAAGAAGCTTTAGTGGCGGGTTTTATTCCAGACTCGCCATCGCAAAACTGTCTGAGTGCTGTGGAGCTGAACACAAGAATAGGAAAACAGGTGACATGATCGGGTATGACGGCCAGCTCTGCTACACCTCCTGATAATGTATTCCTCTACCTTTGACTTTTTCATATTTTCATAGAATATGTGCATTCTACTTTTGCGCGCTCAGTGAGTCTGACATCTCGGAGCCAAAGATAAGCGTGCCATCCTCTTAGTCTCTCCTTCGCTATCAGAAATGCACCTCGAAATTATGATCCTCCTCCTCCTGGGGGCAGATATGATATCGATCTGCATCTACACAGGAGTAATATTGAGGTTTACAGCTCTTCATGATTCGTGCCGCATGACAACTGATGCTTAATATTTCAAATGAGACCAGTTCTTGATTTTCCAACAGGAGCTTGACTCATATTGTACTCGTGATGGAGACTTTGGGGACAATGGAGGCAAATATGTGTCATATTGCTAAATATTTTAAACCTTTGTACTTTCACTCATTTAGGGATCCACCGCATGAGATTGTATTCACAAATCTGTGCATTTACAGGAAATACTGAGTAAACTGCTACACATTCATTTGGGAATTTAAAGACAGTTTAAAGAACATTTTATTAACGTTATGCATCTTCATATAATACACACGGTCCAAAATAATTTTAACATATTCGAGTATATTTATCTGTGTCACTGAATCAAGTGTAATTTCTGGTCTTTAAGTTATTTTACTGCCATTTTCTACTTATCAAACTTGGGAATTTGTTAGGGCTTAAAAATCCTTGATCGAGAACGGTGTAATTTCTACTGTAGTTATCGGGAAAGTGATAATTCTATATATGACCCCAGTTACCACAAGACCTTTTCTTGTACATATTTTTGTATTTAGTTTATAAGAAGCCACAGCACTGATGTGGAAGTAGGTCTTAAACTCACATTTGCATGTTTATTTTGGGAGCCTTATTAGCATTGGCAAACATGAATATCCGGCAGGAGGGGGGGAGGGGGTTATGATTCAAAATTGTGTTCTCATCCAATGATTTAAGTGTTTAAAGATTGTTCTGACATCTTTACTTGTGTAATGTTGGCAAACATCCAACCATCTATTATGCTCTTTGCACCGTGGCCTGGAGGAGGAGATGACGTCAAAGGAAGCAGCGATCGTTTAAACCTTTACTTTTCTGCGCTTTAGGACAAACTGAAGAGATCAGCAGTTATTGTCAAGAGGACGCTGACCCGGCATTGCTTGGAGGGATGATTGATCAACGGCAGGATCTCCACCCAAGACCTCGCTGTAATCATCTGCCGTATATTTCGTCAAGTAACAACTTTTTTCCCTGTTAGCTGTATCCATAAATGTGGATGGACAATATCTGGGTTTATCACCAAGCACAGTATCTCTGACAGGAAGAAGAACAGAGGATAACATTGTGCACTGGATGAGTAAAGTAATGGCCCAGCAGCAACCCTACTGCTGTTTGTAGCCTTCAGCTCTTTGTTTTGGTCTGTTGGTCCATATGGTTAAATCCCCCCCAAAAATAAGACCGTGGGCAGCGATTTTCAGCAAACAACCTCACACAAGCTGACTGTATGCTACCTGCTCAGCATGAAACAGCGAAGATCCGACGAGTCAAACATTTAGCGAACCCAAAAGAGACAAATAGTTTCATCAGGAGTGGGTGGACTAAATTAGAGGAAAAAGACAAGTAAAGACTTAAATTCGACAGGTAGATAGAAAGAATGTGATGTTCATCTAGTAAAGGTGTTAGTAGATAACTGTTTACTAAGTTATTAGAACTTGATAAGTTATTTGTTTATCAGGGGAAAGTACAACTAAAGCTGGGCATACACTACGATTTTAGCCGTTTCTGGCCCGAATTTTGAGCCGCACGACTCATTTTAGAGTCGGACCAAATGTCAGTTTCATCGGGCGTAGTTTGCCGTGCAGTGCCCAACCCTAACCCGGCCGTCGGACAGTCGGATGAATTTCTGACATGTCAGAAATTTTGGTCGGCCGTCCACAGGCTCTCGCACTACAAGCACATCTCGAGTTCCACCTAGTAGCGATGACATTAAACAACATCAGCATGGCGGTGAGATTTGAGTGAAATGATAATATATTTCTGACTTACTGCCTGTACTTCTTTCAGGCAAAAGAAACCCCCAACCTTTTGCTGAAAGTACTCACAAACCTGTAATCATTCTTTCACACAAACAGGCACTCAGTTCAGGAGAAGTTGGCGGACAGTACCTCTTGGTTAGGCCCTCCAGTCTTTCCTGAGTCCTACAGTATATGCAGTCATTCAACTGTCAATAATTATAGCCCAGAGGGCTATACAAGTCTTGCAACGAGTCTTCGGGGTTTCTTGATGCTGCGGTCGCACAGGTAGGACGTTCCAAATTGTTGTGCCGGCCATCGTAATATGACATGAATCACACATTGAGTCTCCATCCTATCATTGAATTATTCCCAGAGTCTCCATTCAGTGAGATTATCATTAACCTCATATTATCAAAGTGTTGGGAGTATTAATACTTAAGTCAGTATTGTTTTCTGCCATGCAAACTAATATTTTCTTCTTTTTTTTTTATACCTAGTTACGACTAAAACTGTGTTTCTCCATTTATCAAACAAAAATCTTCAGAAAAAAACATTCAAAGACCTTTAAAATATTTGTTAAATACATTAAAAACGTTTAAAAAAAAAAAGTATAATCCGATACGATCCATTATCTTAAACTATCTGTCAACAACTGTCATTGAGGTAGAGGCTACGTTGAGTGTTGAGTTATATCCAGTATTTTACACTGGAATTATAATTCCTTAGTTTTCAGGGGTTAAATTGGGGCTGAAGAAGTACTCGGATCTCTACTTTAGTAATACTATAAGTTACAACTAAAAGTCCTGCATTCAAAATATTATTCAAGTAAAAGTACAAAAGTGTTAGCATCAAAATATTCTTAAAATACCAAAAGTAAAAGTACTCATTATGCAGAATGGCCGATTTCAGAATAATATATATTATATTATTGGATTATAAATATTGATGCATTAATGTGTTCATCACTTTAATGCTGCAGCTGGTAAAGGTGGTGCTTGGTTTTTTTTACTTTATATACTGCTGGGTAGTTTAATCTATAAAAATACATCATCATTTATTAGTTGATTATATTTTGTCTTAATAATCTTTATCTGCAAAATCATTTAAGTTATTTAATGAAAAGGTAAATAAAAAGGTTGCGGTATCTGTATCGGACATGAAAAAGTGGTATCGAGCCATCCCCAGCTTTAATCAAATGCACCATTTCCTGACTGATTTTCAACTTTCTTTTGCTCAGCATTTACTTTTCTAAGAAGCTTGACTCATGCTCATGTGTCATTTATAATGCACCATTTTTTTTTTTTTTTTTTAGATGAAGATTTAGGCCCTTTAATTCCAGGTAGGTGTACTAATGAGCTGGAGCAATTCAGCACCATTCAGCACAACTCTTCCCTCAAATAAAATATCTTATCATGTATTTTTAAAGTGGTGTATCAGAGTGAGCTGAAGTGGATGGAGCATCAGGTCGCGAGGGGAAGCAGACATGCGGGAACATCCAAAGAAGAGTGAAGCTGGAGGAGCAGTAACTTAACTAACCCACTAATGAACTGTATGCACATAAATCTGCAATGCACATTACAATCACTTGCACATTAGTAATAAGCATGCTTTCCTAGTGTACTGTTCCATGTGTGCGGTGTATGCAGTAAACACAAACCTACAGTCTTTATCGGCTAAAACCACAGAGATGAAAGCTAATATTACAGAATAACGCTGCTCAAAAAGATTGATTATTACCATTTAATTTCTACTGTCTTCATAAATTCCTCCTTCTCTTTTATTCCTCCTGTAAATCACTTTGTATCGTCTGTTTTGAGTGCTACATAAACAAAGTTTGCTTGCTCTCTATGACAAACATGAAGAAACACAACCAGCTGGGAGATAAACGATATTGTCTTCCTAATGCAGGCAAATAGGTTGTCAAAGGCATTAGAAAGGATTAGATTTGTGCCTTCGATAAATTTAATCTAGGTAATTGACAACATTTTAGTTATGCCTGCCACATTATGAGTTGTGTCAAAGTCAGCTAAGGGTATATTCAGAGGCGGTGCCTCTGTTTATTCTGTTCAGGGTGTGAGTGACTGCCTGAGGAAAAAAGAAATGGAGTGAAATAAAAAGGAAAAAAAATCTGTTGCTTTTAAGTAAGATCAAAGAAGGATCTTGCAAGAGTCCCTTCTTTACACCTACCATTAAAATGTATTTCATACCAGAGAAAAAAAGACCACTATCACTATTAAAAGTTTTGTCAGACCAAATTATAAACACAGTTAGATCAAATTTGCTCCCCATGGGCTTCCTAATTGGATCTGCATGGAAACGGCTCTTTCCAATTTGTGTGGTTTGATTGTGTGGATCGGGAGAATCAGCTGCAACTACTGCGACCAAAGCATCTCTGATTCCCTCGGTCAGTGGTCCGAGTGGTTCTAGATAATTTGGTGCAATTTAGGTGCATTTTGCACAACAATTTTCTCGTGTTTCATCACTCTAACAACACAGTCCGTCAGGCAGAGCGGCTTGATTGAAAATGACCCGAAGGTTAGTGATTGAAGGGGAAGGGCAAAGAGAGGAAACGCCAATGCTGAGAAAGAAACCAAATGCCTCGCGTGCACACACACACACACACACACACACACACACACACACACACACACACACAAACACACACACACACACACACACTCACCTGCAGTGTCTGTGAACCCCGGCCACGGTTTCAATGATGGAGCACTCTCCCTCGTTTAGACAAAAGGCCAGGTCCTTGTCTTCCACACATGGCTTGAAGACCTCTGAACGTAGACTAGGAAGAGTGGGGGCCACTGCTGTAGACAGGAAAAGACAGAGAGGACAGGTTAAGTTACTATTGGATAGTAAATTTCTCTCATTTTTTCAATTTATATCATATCAAATTTGCACAGGAACACTTCTCGTTTCTAAAATGCCTTTGATCTGCACATGGCATACCGTTACGGTTCTAAAAGTTAAGTTTTTCTTCTGTTTTTACACTGAAATGACCCCTCTGCTCAGACTGGAGGAGAAGACTTTATATATGTTCAGTAATTTCTCATTGGGCTAAGGGCAAGATAGCCCTCGGAAATTGCTTTCGTCATTACTGACTACAGAATTTGCATTTTTGGCTTGAAGGTCTCCGACGTTGCCCTGATGCAACAGGGAAAGTAATGGTGTAACGCACGTTATTGACTGCAATAACACGCTTTAGTATTACTATCGTTCGTATTGTACTGGTGTATTTGTTGCTTTTATTACACATATGTACTGCACTCCTGGTGTCTGTTTATTGCTGTTTGTTTCAAATGAAGCAGTTTAACCACAATTCCTTGGTGAGTTCCCTTGGTCTGTAGCTTTAGTAAACACAGTTGGAAAACACAGAAATACATTACAGCTGTAAGCTTGAAGTTTGATGATAATATGCTACACTACACAGAGGCAGAGCAGAGAGAGATGGGCCTTGGCGATGTAGCTTTAATTCTCCTCTTCTAGTCTGACCCTGAGCCGCTCTCGCACAAAGAGCATGGCTGCCATGTACGAGCACTGCAATGCAGGGTTCTCCACCCTGTGAAATATGCACAGCTGTCAGCTACGTATAAATATTGTGAGCTAGCATGGGCAAGCACCATCTGTATGCAGATATTCATGCAAGTAGACACATGTGTTGCTGGCATACACACACATACACACATGCATACAACAACGTGGAAATGATCACTCGGAAGCTCTTTGACTCCATCATGTAGCCAAGCATTGAAAATTGGATTGACTGGTATTACGCTCAATACCTTGCCAATACAATTGGATTACACAACGGATTCTGCTTTCATCCATTTATGTCGTGCACACAGACACACCGTTTAAATGCACACACACACGCACATATTCTTCTTATTGTCATTCTGTGCCTATTTCCATCCTTTCATTTGAGTTTGCCACATCTGCTTTGTGCGCCGCAGTCCTGCCGGCCAACGGCCTTTTTTCAGCCGAGGCTCTAGTGCCCAATCGCGAGTGGAGGAATAAAAAGTCAGTAATCCGTTTGTTGTGCCCCCAGTGTCCAGTTCAATCTATGTTTTGTTTACGGCCATTGATCGATAAATCCGGGGGGCTCTTCATGTAAGGCCCAAGAGATGATGAGAGATCAGAGGGAACACAAAAAGAGATATGTGGCGTTCCTGGGACCGGCCAAGACTCTTCTCCGTCAGAGTAAAAACTCTGGGAGCTATCATTTAAACCACTTACTGTAGTGACTCATATAATATCTTCAGATTTTTTTCTTTTTTTTTTAAAAAGAAAAGAGAGGCGGTAACACTTTATATTAACCATTATTTATAAATGGTAAATTGATAGTTAATTAAACTTAGTTAATAGTTACTTTACTGTTAACAAACAATGGAATGATAATTAATATGCTTAATACTTATTAGTCATGCTATAATTCATAATTTTATAAATTAAATTAACTTAATTTTATCATTAGTTTGTGTAATATGAAATAGTTAGTTTTCTAAATGATATATTGTATTATGGCGTATAAGAGATGATAACAATTGCATTCTGATTACTTCAGTAAAGTATATATTTAGTAGGTTATTGTTGTATACATTATAACATTTTATATACTATATTAAGTATTTGTTAAGGATTACCAGATGATTTGTAAACCTTCACCTAAACATTACATAGATAGATGGACCATAAACCAATTATTAACCATTGAGAAAGTATTAACTATCTATCTAAATATTGTTTATAGATGCTTTACAAAGTATTTATTAACCATTTAATAAGGTATTATTATCATCAGTTGCAACTTTATAACAACTAAGGCAACTTTAAGGTTTACAAATAATATCTTAATCATAAACAAATACTTATATATATATAGTATATAAA
Organism: Sebastolobus alascanus; assembly: GCA_916701645.2. Classification (NCBI taxonomy): domain Eukaryota; kingdom Metazoa; phylum Chordata; class Actinopteri; order Perciformes; family Sebastidae; genus Sebastolobus; species Sebastolobus alascanus. The sequence continues at coordinate 857,978 of CAKAOJ020000159.1, read as the reverse complement.
AGGTTATTTTGTGTGCAACAATAAACAGTTAAAATAACATAAATTATAGCATTACTAATAATTAGTAAAAATTATTAATTATCATGTAGTTGTTTGTGAACACTAAAATACCTATTAAGTTTAATTAACTATCAATTTACCATTTATAAATGATGGTTATTATAAACCAGAAAGGCAATACATTCACGTTCTGCATCTGTTGAACGTCTCATTTTTTGATTGCTAGTTAGAATAATTTTTGGATCAGTTCTTTTATACATCAGTCCCAAGAGTGTGATGCATATGAAAGTAGGTTTGAACCCGAGCTGACTCTCTCACTTTCTAGGCTTTAAAAGACACAGATTACATCTTATATTATTAATTCCGCAAATTCCCAGAGTGTAATGTTCAAAAGGTTATCTATTCCAAGATGCGACTTTAATAATAGAAAATAGAACACAACGTCCCCCTGTGGTACGCATGTCCCTGGTAATAACTATCATGGCGTTTAAAGTCCCTCGTATCTATTATTCAGACAGCGGCAGTGACCACGTGTGAGAAGAAGCACGTTTGATATACAAAGACAACGTTAGGTCAGTAGTTTAGGTTTGAGCACATGAGGCAGAGCTTTTGTGACAAAAGAGGAAATTGATTTTGCGCTGTGAGCCTAACCATTGAAGTATTTACATCAAAAAACCCAAGGTCAGGCAGATACCCAACACCCTTCTAGTACCTGCGTTGTAAGTAATATTATCTGTGCTAGAACGTTTCAAAAACTTTTATATTTTCACCTGTCACCTTATCTTATTTCAAAGAACCGGTGAAGAAAGCTTTTGTTGATCCACTATCGCTGTACATTCCTTTCTGTGTAAAAAGTGGTTCAAGTGCAGCAATCCTTTCATTTGTCACACTGCTGTTGACAGAGCAGAGGGGTAGGATGTGAACCACACAAGGCCACCGTGGAACCCATGACACGGCACTTTGGGAATCGATGATGATGTATGACGTGTCCATATATTTCTTTCATGAAGGACAGAGCTCCCACAAACCTCCCAGGCAGATTACATTAGCACCTTTTTGTATATTGGCTTTCTTTTTTTTCAGACAGTGAATGTGCCGACCCGGAGAGAGGCGGGCTGACATGAGTGGTCTTAAATTAAATGTATTATGGCATGCTTTACCTCTATGAAATTCCCTGTGGTTTTTAACATTGCACCTATACCGGTACCCAATGAATCATTTGACCTGTAAAACACGCTCAGCATGTTCTCTATTTCATTAAAACAGGCTGAAAAGTGCTAAGTCTCTAACCTGTCTTTCTACGAAGTAAAGGCTCTACTTTTCCTCACCAGGTGCGAGGTCTAAAAACAAAAAGACTGTAGTGATTACCTCTCAAAAATCTGCAAAAAAAAGAACTCCTAAGTCTTAAAGGATTGCCTCCACTCTTTTAGCCCTGTTGGCCACATCAAGGAACAAGCCATCCTCAGATATGTTTGGCCTTGAGCAATACAAGCTGTCAATTTCTTATGGGTTCCCGTTTCATCACCGTGACAGGCAAGAAATGGTAAAAAATCTGCAGCACACAGCAAGCACAACTCGGGCACTTTTGAACGAGCACCTGTCAGACAGGATCCCGTTGAAAATGCTCCGTTCTTTAAATATTCCCCCCGTCAGAAATAGAGCGAGTTAATAAAGCAATTAGTGCTTCTTGAACGTGTCGGAGCAAACTGGTGATAATGTGTGCCGTATGTTTTGATGTGATACTTTCTGTGTTGTCATTTCTTGACTATCAAGGGACTGACCCTGAATAGATCAGTTTGAAGCAATTTATTTTTTTTAGAGAAGACAGATTTTTTAAATCAAACCAGTACTGCAAGCATATCACCCTTTATTAAAAAAACGAATCTTCATCTTCATTATTGAGGTAATAGCTGATAAATGATGTGTCCCTTGCTCTTAGGTAATATTAAGATGTAGTGTCATGACTAATTATGATAAACATACAAGTTGCCATTCGGTTCATTTATCAACACTTTTAATGAAGCCTTTTTACAGAGTAAAACCCTCGCATTGCAAGCCTCTAGCTAACTACGAAACTCAGACTCTGAGGTAACTATGAAGAAAAAAAAACAAACATGGTGGAAAATGTGCTAATAAATGGCAGCTGCAGTTTGAGCGTGATTCATCCCGGGGTCTTTGAAATCATTTTCACGTCTCTCACTCTCCCCGCTGCACAAAGGCAATCCAGATTGCCGATTCCCTTGGTAACTTTCAAGGAATCAACCGGCTGGGGATCACAGACTCGGATGATGCTTGAGAGATCAGAGTTATCTGAGAGGAATACTGAGGCTAGTACTCCTTCCCAGTCACTACTACTCAATCACTCACAATCAATATCTTAGAAAATAGCTTAAACTAAATATAGGATTTATTTCACTTTCATATGTACAAATTACTGTTACTAATGGGGGGAACATCACTACATGCAGATCTGTTATTGTAACATGAGGGTGACAACAAAAGCAACGTTTATTTTTTTATATTTAGGAAAAAGTCCCAGTACTACATGTTCTTCTCTATGAATACATAAAGATACAGCCAATCAAAGTGCACGAAAAGTGGGCCAGCGTCTGCAGTCAGATATTATGCTGTACAGTTCAATGTGGATCTGAAGGGTTTTTGTGGTAAACACTGAAACATTTTCAATGTTTGCCTACTGCTAGAAACTTTGATCATTTGGTGGTGGTATGTAACAAACTCCTCTTTAAACCATACAGTATTTATACCACTTAAACAAGACATAAATCCATAAAACAAACTAAAATGGAAGGAGTCTCTGTCTGTATGTCAGTCCTTCGATTTTCTCGACAACCGTTCATCCGGTCGACTTCACACTTGGCGGGTGTGTTGCTGAGGACCCAAGGAAGTGTAGTAATGAGTGCGAGCGCTTGAGATCTACGGGACATATTTATTACAACCCTGTCTCCTACAAAATCACGTTCCCATATAACTACTACTACTACTACTACTACTGCACTCTCAATTACGTTTCGCAATTACGGTCGCAGTTTTAAACATGTGGTTAATGTTGTAAATTGACAAAAAAAAACGCAACAAAACTACTTGGTGAGATTTAGTAAAAAACATGGTTTGGCTTAAAATAACAATAAAATTGAAACAAAACAAAACAAAACAAAACTACTTGGTTATGTTTCGGCAACAAAACTACTTGGTTATGTTTAAGCAACGAAACTACTTGGTTATGTTTAAGCAACAAAACTACTTGGTTATGTTTAGGCAACAAAACTCCTTGGTTATGTTTAGGCAACAAAACTACTTGATTATGTTTAGGCAACAAAAACTACTTGATTATGTTTAAGCAACAAAACTACTTGGTTAGGTCTTGTAAAATAACCCTCATGGTTTGACTTAAAATGACAACGCTTGTTACGTTATTACGCTACGAACGTAAATTAAAATAAGTGACTCTTAGTTTCACATGGGTCACGAACAACGGTCACCTGGGTGAAAGCGCTGTGTTGGTTTGACCCCTCCACCACCCCGACCTCCTGCCTGTGCAGACTTCCGTGGATTATCATTACAAACGTATGTAAACACTGTTTAGTGTATTGAGAGGGGACCCCTATAAACTGTTACACCACTGTACTGCTGGGTACAGCTCGCTAAGGAAGCGCAGTGTAGAGTGTGAAGTTGCTTGGATGAGCAGCAATCAGCAAGCAGCAATATCGCAGGCCGAGCAATCGGCCCGTTCGAACAAGCAACTTTTGAACGGGCACTGCACTAGTCAATTTTAACCAACACACACGCCTTGACATAGCAATGAAAGAGGTCGTAACACTGTTTTCAGGCAGATATGATTGTTATGCATCACTTCTCTATGAACTGTGATTGTTTTAAATGGAATAAATGGCGAATTCTCCATATGTACTGGTTTGTTACTGTTATTGTAAGTGGCAAATGTTACCTCAGTTTCACAGTCCCACTTTCACTTTTTAGCTCCAATGCTTGATTATACTTCTATAACTGCTAATTATAGTTCTGCTGATAACTGGTTCTATGACATTTTTTTTTGCAGCCTCAATTCAGATCCAAATCATGAAGTTGGCAAATAATTGTCACAAAAAAGGTTTTACGTAATTGTCCTATGGGGGCCTCAATATTCTGTATATACTCTGCACACATACACTTACTGTAGACAGTGCATCATTGGCACAGACAACACAGGAGACAATTCCATTTACAACTGTAGCATTTTCCTTCTATGGCTTCCTTCTAATGTGCTCATTAGTGTTCTTGTGCTGAGCCTTATCCCCCAGGAGACTGTGGTCGGCAGAGAACTGCCTGTGTTTACTGCAGCACACATCAAAGAGGGCCTTACTACGTAAAGGGAAAGTCCTGAGAGAGCCTGGTGATTGCTTACCCATCATGCACCGCTGCCTTTTGGACAGAACCATATTCAGAGAAATATAAAGTGCAGTAGGTATGGATAACATATTGGCCCTGACAATGCCATCTGTCACAATGGTTTCTAATCTGAAGCAGCATTTTAACTGCTGCAGGAGGAATAGAGAAATTAATTACTGGACCTTATTAAACAGAAAGATGATAAATGATCAGTTTCTGCGAACCATGTTTCACCCAAAACATATTTATTAGGGCTGTCAATCGATTCAAATATTTAATCGTGATTAATCGCATGATTGTCCATGATTAATCGCGATTAATCGCACATTTTTTGTCTGTTCAAAATGTACCTTAAAGGGCAATTTGTCAAGTATTTAATTCTCTTATCAACATAGGAGTGGGCAAATAGGCTTGCTTTATGCAAATGTATGTATATATTTATTATTGGAAATCAATTAACAACACAAAACAATGTCAAATATTGTCCAGAAACCCTCACTACAGGTACTGCATTTAGCATAAAAAATAAACTCATATCATAACATGGCAAACTCAAGCCCAACAAGCAACAACAGCTGTCAGTGTGTCAGTAGTATGATACCAGTATCTTCACTCTAGCTTTAAAACTGAGCCCGGTACAACATCAGGAAAATCGATAGCGTTAATACGTTACAAAAAATTAATGGCGTTAAAACTACTTAAAACTATTTGCGTTGACGCGTTATTATTGCATTACCCTTGACAACCCTAATATTTAAATACATTGATACCTGTTGGTACAGTTTTAGAACACACTTTCCTTTTCCCATCATATGAAAAAAGTGCCAAACATATGGCTTTCTCATGCAAACTAAAAAATGTCAAATTCCTGATTCAAGCATTATTTTCAAACAAAACACTATGTTGCTTCCTAATTGTGAAGCCAATAGCAGCTAAGCTAACAATAGTGCTTAGGATGCTAGTCATGCTTGATTTAGTGCCACCGCAAAGCTAATTCTGACCTCCTCAGCCAGGTCAGTGAATGGATCCACTATACAGAATACACCAACATGCACAACCTGTATCCTGGAAAAAAAAGCTGGCTAATTAACAAGAGTTTGGGCTTTTTTCTAAAGCAACAACTCTTGGTGATATCATGTTTCCCTATGTAAATAAACTGCTGCCAAGCACTGTGAGACACGAAGCTAGCTTTTTTTTTCTAACTCTCATGAAAGTAATTTATTCAAACTATGGCTCAACACCTGGCAAAACATACTATAAATGCTATACTGTTTGTTACAGCTTCACACAAAGCAACAGTGGCATGAACAGCATACATGAATATATAAACTTAAAAAAAACAAAACATTGAGCTACTGGACATGAATGAAGGACCTTGAAGAATAAAGCTATGGACAATATATACCGCAGAGAAAGGAAGAGGAAGGACTGTAACGACTTATTTTAGCCTTGAATATCCAATACTTACAAATAACCACTGTCAATATGCATAAACCTACAGTGGCATAGCCCTGGGATGTCTGTCAGATGTCACACATACACACACACACACATCCCTGTACTAATAGCTTTGTGAGGACCCTCACTGACATAATGCATTCCCTAGCCCCTTACTCTAACCTTAACCATCACAACTAAATGCCTATAACCTCAACTCTTACCCATTCTAAACTGAACCTTAACCCTCTGAGACCCACAATAGACCCATTTTGACTTTTTTAGGGGGGTACAGGGGGTCTTCAGGGGGAGATGGCAGGTCAGCAGTATATGTCACATAGAAGTGGTGTACATCATCTGAAAGCTAGGAACCTGAAGACTAATTTGAGATGTAGCTCAGCACGGTGTGTCAAGTTGTTCTAGTCAGAAGTCAGAAATTAATACGAATTAATTAATTAAAATAATTTGTAAAAGTATATAAGGGCTTAGAACATTATGATAAAAGTATGTGATGGCCATTCTCATGCTCACATATGTCTCATAAGTTGTTGCAGCAATTTTTGGGTTGATACTATTTGTTACACAGATCGAGAATTGATAAAAATGATAAATAATCCCTCCAAAATACCACATTAAGACACCGAGACCTTGAAGAACACCGTAGAAAAAGCCATGCTGTGTTTTGGTATCTAAAACTTTTGCCATTTTTCGGTGATAAGATGGCGAGCACTTCTGTTCTGGAAACTGCTCAGAAACCCCCATATTGTCAATCTACCTAGGAAAGCCATCCAGCCTCTGAATGCCCTAGGTCTCTAGTTTGTGTGTAACCCTCAAACAAGTATGGACCGGACAAAATGTCCTCACTTTCCAAAAATGTCCTCACTATGTAGCAAGTACAAGAACACGCACACAGAAACATGCACATCCATATTGTACAGCACTGTACGTCTTGCATGATCATCAAGACGACAAGCCTTGGGAGACCTTCTGTCCCTGACATGACACAAACAAATAGTAGTCGACCCGTGGGACAGTGTGTTAAAGGTGGCAGTCACTGCCTGTAAGCAGGGCTAAAGAGCACACGGCCTTGGTCGCCGTGACAGCCCATTGATAGGTATTTGGTGGGACATTTGTCACGGGTACTCTAGTTGTTCTTTGCTCTAGTCCAACCTTAAAGCCCCAAGCTGTGACATATACAGTATACTGTGCACTGACAGTCTGACCTATGGGTAAGCAGTTGCAAACGTTTTCTTTTTAATGTTTGGCAAAGAAAGTGGAATATAGGCATTTTAGTCCCATAGGTCATTGCAGGGTGCATTGAATAGTTCAAAGTACTGTTTTTCTTCTTGGTCACTAAGACACCTTGGAGTCTAGTCATTATCTAACAGCACCATTATTAGACAGACTAAAAAGGGTTTCTGAATGTGTTCACAGTGACAGGCCCAAAGCAGCAGGTTAATAAAGTAGACCCCAGAAGACATCAAACATGCATTGAACCTTAAGGGAACACTTCACCCCCTAATGAAAAGTTTTAATTATCGACATTAACGCCTTACCCCGTGTCAGCTGAATCTTGATTAAAGTTTGGATGACCACCGTACACACAACAAGTAAGCCTCTGCATTTCCAAAGCCCTTCCTTCTCCCAAACAGATCATAAAGTGGTCATGAAATATCTCTCCACAACCCACGCAACATAGTGCAAGTGTTTTGCAGCCAAGAGACTGCACTGGAAGTCCAAATCACCTGTACTCCTCTATACCAGAAGCCTCAGTTTGCTTGTTGGCTGATGTGGAATATACCTCGGTTGGATGTGCAATGTGTCTCCACTGTCAGATACAACCTGCATATCCAATAAAAGAGGCTGTGCAAACATCAGGGGAGCTGGGACTGACATAGGAGAGAGTATGTCATTTTGGGTGGAACTGTTCCTCAAAGGAATACTTCCCCCGTTACTCACCCCGTGTTATAGGGCTGCACAATTAATCGAATATTAATCGCGATTAAATCACAATTAAATGAACATGATCGACTGCGATATTGACGAGCAGCTCCATTAACGGAGTTCCCATTGAGTTATGTTATGATGCGTTCAAGCTCTACTCAGTACAAATGAGTATCAGGCGATAGTAAATCATAAATAAATAAATCCAGTTGTTTGAAGGAGAATTTTTCACAGCAATATAAAATAGATATTAGAGAGAGAAATATGACCTGTTTAACTTCCTACCACATAGCTCTAAGCAGCTTATAATACATCATTAAAACCACTAATGCCAAGATTATTTTAATCAAAGCAAATATTTCAATAAAATAAAATAATAAAATACAATCATTTATTTCCTTATCATTTGAATGATGAGTTTTTATGCAAATGACCAGTATAGATGACAATAACAAAGAGTTTTTGACGATGTAGCACTACATGGAAGTGAAAGCATCGCTCTGTTTATTTAAATGTGAAATTGCAATAAAAAATATTTTGTCCCTTAAAATATATGAATAATTGTGATAAATAATCGTGATCTCAATATTGATCAAAAATAATTGTGATTATTATTTTGGCCATAATCGTGCAGCGCTATTGTGTTACCTTGAATTCTTGAGGAAAACAATCAAAATACGGAGAAAGTCTTGGTGAATTGAAGTAAGTGGGGGCAGTCGCATACTCAGCACTTCCCAAACACATGCATCTTCACTAAAACCTTACTATTTAAAACACTTAGGGACTCGTACGGATCAGTAGCATGCCTGCGCAAGCGTGAGGTAGGGGTGTTTAAATAAGGTTAGGGTTAAGGTTAATAAGGTTTAACGGACATGCATGTGTTTAGGAAGTACGTAGTGAGCATACGACTGGATAAATGAGACTTCGATTACACTGCACGAGTTGTGTAACGCATGTTTTGATATAGTTTTACGGTTGTTAAACGCGGTCCCCCATTCACATCAATTCATCAAGACTTTTCTCCATTTTTTGATTCTTTGTCCACCATGGAGGCATGCGAGAAAAACAAAGTTTTCTTCCAGAATTCAAGGTAACACGGGGTGAGTAAGTGATATACAAACGGTAATTTTGTGGATGAAGTATTCTTTAAGAAAAACACAGAAATTCTGTGCATCGGTCTTCTGCAGTTGGGAGAAACGACCTTGAAGCTTTCTAAAGAACACTGAAATCGCATTGGAACTGAGCATCATCTTTTCAAGACCATCATTTACTTTATTGTTTGATTACCCCTCTTATTGTACAGCTGTGAGTAATGCTATGCTGCGTGACAGACCTTGGACCTAGCTATTAAAGCTAGAAATGAAGTAGTACAAAAGTACCCTTAAGAAAATACCAGGAACACGGAGCGGTGCGTGAGATTTATTGAATTTCTCTGAAATTATCATGACTCATATTGTCAGATTATTATCAGTACCGAGAGCTATGTGTTTTTCTGAAGGTGCCTTGAGGGCTTTCGGAGATAATTTGCCTCCTCAGTAGCACATTTCTCTGACTCAGTCGTGGTAACGTAGCCACAATGCCAGCCAACATCATAACAGTGGCACCGTGACAGGAGGCAGCAGTGACTCAACTTCTTTCGACTTGCAGACCCTCCTGAAACAGTTTCTTGGCTATCAAGGTCAAAATGTAATCTGTCAGATGCTATTGACTTCCTGTTTAAGGCTGGAATCCGTAATGAGGTTTACAAGAATGCTCAAGCACAGAGAAATATTATTAGAAGCAATTTCTCCCCTGCTAATTTGTCTTCGCAACCCATATTCAGTAATATGGGACTAGACAGGTAATTTATCCTGATTCATTGATTGCAATTTGTGGTGTAATTATCATAATATGCCACCAGGAGGGACAAAATTATGTTGCTGCTTATGATCTCAGAAATGACAGAAACAATGTACTGTATGTGGAGCCTATTATTCCAAAGATTTTTGTCTGTTTAGCTAATGTGTGCTTCACATTAGCCAAACCACTGTGATGTAGGCGTCAGTGCAGCGACGAACATACATCCATTTCACTCCGGGGAAACCTCGTAAAAGCTGTTAAGAATGGGATGAGTGCCTCTACCTCATATTCAAAAGCGGGCGATGTACTTTGATGCCATTATCCCCATTACTTACAGAGCAAATAACAGAATAACCAGCAACTGGAGAAATACATTTGAATCTGTCAAATGTATATTTAATGAGGGAGGTCGCTTTAGTGCTTTTGCCACGGCAATGACATTAAATATAGATTTCCATTCCAGGACAGGACACGCAAGAAATGAGACACAAATTAAAGCTTGCTAGAGTTTTGCTGAAATATACATACCTGTGGTGTTGCTTGAGGAAGGGCTAAGCGATTAATAATTCATCACTGTTTACAAATGGGACCCCATGAAAGAGGCTGCGAAACTAATGAAAAACAAACAACGCACGCACACAAATGTGCAAGAAGGCATGAAAGTAGTGAAGTGCACTCATGGAGACTAGAGACAGACTTACAAATGACATGCAGTGTGCACGAGGCCTGACGTATTTAGACATTTTTTGACAGAACACAAGATACCAATTCATATCCACAAATATATTTGGATATTATCTGGTTTATTCTTGAGAAAAAAAATAGGAAGATACAGCCCTGAACATGTAATCTATTCTTGACTGACTAATACAAATTCAACTATATTACCCATTAATAAATCCAACATAATTAGCTTTATTTATTTTCATGAAACATTCATTTACAGATTATGATCTGTAATCGGTGTGTGTGTGCAGCTCTGAGTACATGCACAGCATGCATCCATCAAGATATTGTATTAATTTCCATGAAAAGTCTTTTGTTCTTCATAACAATTTATTAACAACGCTACAAGAAAATCCTTTGTAAAACGTGGCATATTTGGCTTTGCCTGTTACTGTGCATCTAACTGTTGCCACACTTGGTCCTGTCTTGGCAGTGCCTTCCCCCCATCTGCCCTTCTTTTAGTTTATTTAAGACTATATTTAAAAAGATGGCATAAAAAATGTAATCCTGGGGGTTCAAGAGGATCATGCTGTGCCAGCAGAAACTGGCAGAGAGACTGAGAGGTGTCTTCATTTACTTGCTGTAACATCTTCGGTGACATGACGGTTGACGCTAAAAAATGCTGATTTCTTCATGCTGATGATGTTGAGATGCGGTGTTATCACCGCGCAGCTGTGTTAAAATACTTCTCCGAGAAAAACCTGTTTTTTTTTTTTATTTTTCCTGCCATGGGTATTCACCATGCTCCCTCTTTATGCCTGACAAACATATTTGAATTGGAAATGACTCAAAATACTGTTTTATGCAGCAATCGTCTGGATGCGGTTTTGCACATGCAAACAGATGAAATAGTAATGGAAAGATGGGAAGAAATGCAGTAAAGGAAAAGTTGGGAAGCCTGATTTGCCTCGACCGTACTGTGCAAACCAGATTGAGAAGTCATTTTGATCACGAGTTATTGATGCAGATTTTTCTTTCTGCCTCTGTCTCTCTCTCTCTTTGGTTAATCCAACAAGATGCAAGCAATTATTCACACCTGAGAGGACAACAGGAGAGGAGGGTTGGTATATGACAGCGTGGGAGCGTTGACAAGAAAGGCAACCGAACGCCATTGGAGATCTTCGTATTATAAAGGCGCAGCGGTCTTTTCCTCCCCCCCCCCCCCATCTGCCTCATCGCCATATTCCGATCTTTCCCTGCCACTCTCCATCTTCCTCCGGGGAACTCCGGGTTGTGTTGCAGAAATGCAACATCAACATGCATCCCCATCCCGGCTTTAACGGGAGTACGAGGAGAGGAGCCGAGCGATTCACCTACGCGGACGAGAGAGCGGCTTCCTGTCAGCGCAGTCGATTAAAATTCCTGGGACCAAGAATGCAGGGTGTGATGTACGACGAGCAGGTGGTGTGGGTTTAATATGCATGAGCGGACGGCTCCTGCATCTGCAGATTGGCAGTCACTGAGCTTGCCTGTCTGCTCCCTTGGCAGCTCACTTGGCATATGGAGCTACTGAGGGCGTGCATGAGCATAGCAGGGGGGCCGGTCTTCGCACCCACTGATACAATTTACTCTTTTTGTGACTCCTGAGATCAGTAAGATGGCAGCTAGTTCCTTTTGATGGCTTTGGTCTGCTGATTTGGTAGCCAACATGAAGGTAGAGGAGGGCCTTTTTTCTGCTGTATATTTTATTGATTTTATACAAACAGCAGGGAACATCAAAAGGGAGAGGGATTAGGGGAGCCGGTGTAAAAATTGACTGGGATGGGGTTTAGGATTTAGGCTTACCGGAGGGAAGATGTGATTAGCCCCTACACCATCTCAGCGGATGATTCCATCGATATGAAAAACAAGCACAGTCCTACTCCAGATTTTCACGGAGGGAAATGTGGTCCTAGCTAGCGCTGCCTCGCACTGTATCTGACATATAAACTGTGACTTGGAAAGGTTTGGCTGTGTATTTCAGGCAGCCGCGTAGAGTCAGATTCACAGGGCTCTGTGTTCGTGTGGGCGCATTGCAAAGTGGTATTTTTCTGTGATTTTTTTTTCTTTGCTCAGAGGGCGTGTCACAATCCAGTAGTGCATTGTAATTTTGATGTCAAGTTAGTCCACGTTTTGTGCCACCCGCCGCCCGACTGCAGGTCAACAGGACACTAGACAAGCCGCATGTCCTGTTATATTTTCATTAGGTCAATTGGTGGAGGGGCACTCTTTCAGACCTCTCAGAAAAATCCCCCAAATCACACAAACAGCTGTTTGCAGCTCTCAGTTTCCCTTGAGCTGCTGAGCTAAAGTTGGCTGATGTTAGAGCTTCACAGACTGGAAGGGCAAGCTGCTGCTGCTCATTCCCGTATGTCCAAAGATCCTGATCAAAGTCATTGAGATATTGATGTGTTCTTCTTAAAAGTACAATTGACAAATCCTAAGTCCCGCCCCCCTTAGTTACTGTTGCTAGGTCAGACAAGCTCGACAAAAAAAACTACTACTTCAACATACTTCGGAGCGGCACGAAGCAGAGATAATATACACAAAGGAACGAAATCAGACGAAATCATGCAGGTTCACCAAAAACTCCTTTAGCTCAGAATTCCAGCAGGGCCTCTGGCAGTGACCGACAGTCATTGTTTTAGT